>JADLSH010000072.1:1200000-1632410 GCA_016169945.1 Trachythela sp. YZ-2020
TTTTAAAGCCTCTGACAACAATAGGGCAGACACAGTTCTCCAGTTGTTTGTGGAAAGTGTTGAAGAGTTTAGACTTCCATCATGGGTACGCTCTGATAAAGGTGGGGAAAATGTAGATGTTGCTGCATACATGTTGTCACATCCACGATGTGGGCCTGGACGGGGTAGTATGATAACAGGTTTGTGTGACAGGTCTATAATTGTCAATTGTACTTTGGCACACTAGAGATTGAATTTGAACTTGCAAATTTGAAATAGGTCAATGTAATCTATAATATACCAATTAAGCATTCCCTTTTTATAGGAAAAGGCACACACAATCAAAGAATCGAGAGACTGTGGCGTGATTTGTTTGGTGGATGTCTCAGTTTGTTTTACAACTTATTTTCTTCAATGGAAGAACAAGGGCTATTAAACAAAGATGATGAGATGCACATATGGTGTTTGCATTACATTTTCCTGCCCATTATTAATAAGCACATAAAGAACTGGTGGGATGCATGGATCCATCATGCACTTCGTACTGAAAGAAACAGAACCCCACTTCAACTCTGGGTGACTGGACTGCAGCTTGCTGGAGGCTTGCAAGCACAGGATCATTGGTCCAGTGCAGGTATAGTAAACTAAAACTATTATTAGTGGCTATAGTAAGAATGATGACAATAACAATGGTATTATTGATAATAGATTGAGGAGGGGGGGTCGAAATTTCCACTATATACTGTCTATAGTAAAATGCCTGTGAAATAGTAAATTTCTTGATCACAGTAGTCAGTATTCCATTTGTATAGTAGAAACAATTGTGGTACCAAATATTAGTTTGGCGCGAAATTTTTTCATACTGGTATCAATTTTTACCAGGCTTAGAGCCACATCTAGTAGCTACTTGTTTGATTGCGTATTCTATTTTGCTGTACAGGCTCCAGCAAACATAAAAGGTAGTGGATCTTCAGACGGAATAGTAAATTTAAAAATCTACTATTCCAGTTGTTTCGTAGAAAAAATGTTTTATTTAGCCCCCTGATACTGATGGTGATAACATAATAATTTTAAAATAATTATGAATTGACTAATTTAGTAAATATTGTTTAAAATAATTATAATTTTATCATATAATTTTAAAGTATTCATGTTATGTTTAGTTTCACAGCTTTCAATAATACTGTATTTATTAGAATGATAATAATACACTGATATAGACTGATAAACATTATATTTTTAGGGGAATTATGGAAACTATGGTGTGGACTGGCATGGGCCAATTCCTGACCAAACTCCAGAATTGGTGGAAGTTCCAACTACAGCTTGCCCATTTAATGATGAGCAACTCCAAATGATACCAAGCAATGTGGGTCTAAAATACTTAGAAGGAGTTGACACATTTTGTAATATTCTTGAGGAAACAATATAAATACTTATTTAGAAAAACCATGATTAATGTTCTAACAACCAAAACATTTACAAAAGAGAACACACAGTTACCTCACAGGTTTGAAATAGCTGTCGGCTATTGCCAGCAGTCTCAGGAAGTTGCCGACTATTTCTAAGATTATTTTTCCAAGATTAAAATTATGGTAATTTTCTGTGTATATGAAAATCGTTAAACTATGCTAAAACAAGGTCATATTAGGGCCATTTATACAGGAGAAAATAAGTCGCGCCCTACATAAGACGTGTCTTATATAAGACGCAAACACACTCGTATAAATGGTAAAATTCTAACAAGTCTCGACTTATTGTGGAATAGCCTGAACCTCTGTTCTTATTTAAGTCGCTAGAATTTTGACTAGAATTTTGACTATTTATACGAGTGTGTTCACGTCTTATATAAGACGCGTCTTAAAGTAAGTCGCGACTTATTTTCTCCTGTATAAATGGCTCTATTATGTACAGTTGTTGACATCTTAGGACAAAGCATGTAAGCCTGCCTCATGATTGAAACATGTTCCACACTAAGGTGAAATGTCTGTTGGAATATTTCCAGTTGATCATGAAATCAAATGTCAAATTAAAACATATTAGCCAACCATGTGTGAAAGATACTGTGAAGTATCATTGCGAAGATGAACGAACATGATAAGATATAAAAAACAGTCCTTTACTTGATTGATTACAATTCAGGACAAATTGTTGATGTTTAATATTGTGGCTTTATACAGCTCGACTTTATTACAATGCATGTGAGATTACGGCCGGGTCCAAAGCAAGCATGACACTGCAGACCACAGCACTTTCATATTCTTGTGGAAAAACCAACGTCGTTAAAGCAGAGCATTTTACAAGAAATGTTGCCAGGGAAACTTCATCCATCCCTGCAATAAATATAATAATACAACAATAAGCTGCAGATTACATATGAAACCAGACAATGAATAAAAGTGGTCAGTTTTCAAATCATCACCAATAGAAACCAAGTTCAGATGGTAATTCAATAACAATATCAAAAATAATGCAAGGTTCTTCCCTTGAGTAAAATTACTGCTGTTATTGTAAAATAACACAACAAGGAGCAACACAGATACTTTTGAATTGTTAACCATGTGGAGCTTTGGGAACTGCTGTTAACATGACAAATGATATGATACTGAAATGATACCTATTCCTATACCTTTTGCAATGTCATTTATTTCAAGTCTTCTCTGGTCAATGACATGGGAATGTATCTGGATCAATACCAGCTTCCAAAAGATATTGCGTTAGTTCCTCTTTTTCCCCAGGTTTGACAGGGGTATGCGATGCTTTGGTTGACATTATATTTAACTGCAATAACAAGAAAAAAAAGGTTAAAAATTATATAAAATATCGACTATTCTCTTGTTGAGTCACCCGGTGAATGGAAAAGTGTTATACACATATGGCAAGTTTTAAATATGCCTTGATAGCACAGTTTGGTCACCATGGTGCGTGAGACAATTTTTCTAATGTACAGTAAATAGTAATGTTTTATGGTGCTGATTCATCTCTGTGTGGGAGGGCAGAGTGCCTCTTACCAAAGATCATAAAACATAAAGCAACCCATTTCACCTACATGACGTATGATCATATTCCTTAAGTCGATGTCTGCAATGTATTCAGCAACAATTGATGGAGGATGGCAGGACTCACTATCAGATGTCAAAACTTGTTTTACAGCGGGTGATAAACCATATAGTCCTGGACCACCATGCAGGATACTGTGACCGATAATACGACCCAAAGCTTGGAATGATCCTGTCAGTCGAAGTGACTGATTGTGAACTGGTACACAGTGATTAGGCTCTCCCTCAAAGAATATTAAAGGTTTTGATCGTCCTGAAATGGATGGAATTCCTTCATCTACAACCTCCATAGCAAGAACTAAGAATTCTCGTACAGGCCCACTACCGACTCCATGTTCTTCCTCAAACCTGACTTTTGGAAATGCCCTAACTTTAAATCCGGTTTCTTGTAAACACCAATTTGTTGTTTCTGAAACTTTATAAGAGCATCTTCTGGAGTTAAATCTGCCAAGGAATCAGCATTACATAAATCTTTATCAGCTGAAGTTTCATCACCAATAGCAATCAGAGGGATCCCTAGAATATTGTATACAAATTGAAATGCCTAAAAATCAGTGACTACATCCTTTGTGTTAAGGTTATTATGTGATGCCCACCATTATAGTACATATAACTGTATCTCTCATAGCAAAAAAAATCAATAACTATCCTACTGCTTGACATTTGTATCATTGTGAAATGTCATACCTAATAGTTGTTGGGCAGCTGCATTTCCATCCTCATTACATTCGTGTAATGCATTTTTAATATGTGTAGTACTTGCACCAGGACAAATCTCATATAAAGAAGTATTTCTTTATCACTACTACTAGTTGATAGACAAGTATGATTTAATTATCAGTTATACTGTGTAGGAATCAAACAGCACTTTATAATAGTATATATCTATATTCATTCTAGCCTGTGTAGCAGCAGTTCTATTGTAGGGAAGTTTTGTACTTTTGTTTAGGGAGCGAGTTTGTGTAGAGGATTTTGTAGAGGAGACGACAGAAAATACTCCCACTCAACATTATGATTAGTTATTGCATGCTTAATTATGTACTCATATATATATATATATATATATATATGCAGACATGCATGTTTCGCCATTCAATGGCTCGTCAGTGCAGCTTGTAACGCAGTCTAGATGCGAGTGACTTCGTATTTATACACCATACTCTTGCCCTCACCAAGCGCATGTGGTACAATACTCAGACACATGCGCATCCAGACATGTGTGAAGTGTCTTGGGGCCAGAGTGCTCAAACGACCACAAGGGAAGTGAGCTTTTGCATTATAGCTTATAGCCACCAATTAACCTCACAGAGTGCTCAACAACACAAGCGAAGGAGCATATATAGTCAAATCTGCAGACATGCATGTTTTGCCGTTCAATGGCTCGTCAGTGCAGCTTGTAACGCAGTCTAGATGCGAGTGACTTCGTATTTATACACCATACTCTTGCCCTCACCAAGCGCATGTGGTACAATACTCAGACACATGCGCATCCAGATATGCGTGAAGTGTCTTGGGGCCATTATTATGTTCTGTTTCATGTGTTTTATTTAGGATAATGATATACCAGATATCATACCTTAGAGTACAGGTATCACACAAGTCTCCCACCACACAAGTCTCCCTTATGCAAATATCTCGATATCAATCTTTGTCATCAGTCAAACTTTTACGGGACACGCTAACAAGAGGCTAAAAACCATCAGAAGAATAAGAAACGTCTTCATAGTTCTTGTATGCAAAGTTTTGGAGTACATTTCTCATGAATTTTTACGAAAACGAAGAAATTGTAATGAGACAGAAAGAAATGCTTTCTCAAAGAAGAGTGAAAATTATGAGCGATGAATATAAAAGGTTCTCCTTTTCTTAACATGTTAGAATTGATATATACAATATTTTCCTGCATGGGGTTTCTTTTCTTAGGGCCATGAAAAAAGAGTGTGTTGGGGGAGAGAGGGGATGTGAAAAGACAAAACAATTTGCGCATATGAAGACAAAAGGAACGGGAAATAATGAAGGCAAAAAATCTCTTCAGTGCTAAGTTAATAAGCTGTCACTGGAAATGCAGAAAATCAAGCCACACACGCTCAAGACAGAATTCTCCCCCAGACTCCCCTATAGTTAACCCATGAAAAATCAACATAATAATTTATATAACTTTCATGCACTGTACAGTACAGTACAGTGTACAGCACTGCATTGATGCAAGAGATTGTTAATTCTTGTTAACCTTGTTACGTTAAAGTGAATATAATCATTATGAATGTTAAAGTTATATATTCCTATGGGCTGTATTAATTAGGTTATGCCAATAATTATACATTACGATTATTACCTGAACAAATAGTTCTTTCCGTCTGGGCGTCAAAGATGTGAAAAGGTTTTTAGTGTTTGGTGTCAACGCCTATAATATTGATACAATGTTAACCGGGGCATTGACGTTATTAAGTGCATATTTTTATGTATTTTACCTGCTCAGGTGATATTTCCCTGTCACTTCAGTCGATATTCGATGGCGGTGATCCCGTGGATTCGAGTGTAAATTTAATCTTTCATTTCATGTGTGCATTATGAAGACAATTCATTTTTTTTAAAAGTTTGAAATAGATTCGACGCAATATTGAATCAGTAGCTGATTGATAGATCTGCTCTGATTGTGGTTTTGGAGCTTAGAGTTTACGGTTTTAGATTTACGGTTTGCAAAGGACAACCTTTTTTGAATTAGGTGTATACTTCACCTTTATTAATAGTTCAACAGCAATGCATTTCTGAAAGGTGTCCATTATACTTATAATCGTAGCATGTTCAACCTTGAAAATTTATCGCAATCTGCATACATGCACTGTTATTTACAGGAATACTGACATTATTTTGTATAGCTACATTCTTATATACCTTGAACCTTTGTATCAATGTTTTCCATAAGTTCAGTAAAAGTGCTATCTATTTCCATTTCTCTTAACTGATCTTCATGGGAAACTTGACTTGGCAAATCCTCAAAGCTACTCGGGTTGTCCACTCTTATTTCCATGCAGCCCCAGGCTCAACAATCAATATATATACCGTAGTCATAGATATTAGAGCCCACCCAATGTCAGGACTCAGCAAATATTTATTTGATAAACAGGCTGTAATGGATAATTTGATGTACAAATTATTTATATCACTCTTTTGTTCACCATACCAAATGCTATATATATACAAAAGCTCACTTCCCTTGTGGTCGTTTGAGCACTCTGGCCCCAAGACACTTCACACATGTCTGGATGCGCATGTGTCTGAGTATTGTACCACATGCGCTTGGTGAGGGTAAGAGTATGGTGTATAAATACGAAGTCACTCGCATCTAGACTGCGTTACAAGCTGCACTGACGAGCCGTTGAACGGCGAAACATGCATGTCTGCAGATTTGACTAATATATATATATAATAATAATAATAGTAATGTTTGAGTTTTATAGTGCAACAAGAGTGCTCAATACCAATATAGCAGAGCGAATGTAAAGTTTCTTTACTTAAAATTGAGTCACAATATATATATTCTAGTGGTTTTCTTTAATTTCTTTCTTCAGACATACATTAAAAACTTTTATTCATAAAATAAAGTTTATAATCCCAAACGTTTCGCCGATCAAGACTTCTTCAGTGGGAGACTGATTTAAAGTCATATGATTTCCCTACGTATATGCAAGTCCATCCATAAATTACAATATAAAACTAATTATGAATATATACAGGATTAAAAATTTAAAAAAAATACTAATTATATAAAAGTGTTCTCCCAATGCAGCCATTCATAATTTTGTCAGCATTGTTTCGTATTTCGACGGCTTCAATGTACCTACGCTGATTACGCTTCGATGCTAATTTACATGTTTCGCATTTATCAGGACAATTTGGCTTATTTGTTGGTGGTGCGAACACTTTAGACAATGGTCTGCCATTCTCAAAGTAAATTTTAATATTTTAACAATGTAATGCGATGTTCTATATGCGCACTACAAAAAGTTTAATCGGATTTGGTCAGAATTACAGCCTATACAAAGCAACAAACGATCACAATGCCTGCACTTAAAAGGTTAAGGTGGTCCAATACCAAGTTTTAAAAGAAAATCCTATTTTGAAATTAGCCATAGTATGCATCATTAATGATCCCTTTTTCGTTTCCTGGTGTTAATTTTTGTATTTGTTTGGCGTAAAATGGATAAATAGGGGAAAATAGCAGCTTGTTTGAAAAAAAAAATAGCAAATTTTGTCCCGTAGCAACCACCATAGCAACAATATGTTATTGGAAAATCGCGAGCATTTACGAAAAGTTTTTTCTCCAAATGAGTACCCACCTACCCCTCCGTAACTATATAGTGATTTTAAACGATTTTATTTCAAATTACACCAAGTACAAGTCGGTTATATTTAGGTGGGAGAGGCGTTATAATGGCGTGAAAGCAAATTGTTTTCATGCTATATATTTTGTATAATTACGGTTCCACTTCAAGGCTATGACTGATTGAGGACATCATGTAAAGTCCGACGAAAGTCGATCTGCCCATAACCTTTCAAAGAACCGAAGGGTTAAACATTGGTGTCTTTTTAAAGACGGCGGAGGTCACAGCTGGGAACCAAACTTAGGTTTTGAAATAGTACGTGTTAGGCATTTTTCAAAAAATCTAGCATGGCATTTTCATGATATATATGCCTACCTCTCCCGTTTAGGATGTTTTTGACTCTGTGATTTTGACCCCGAATTAGTCAACATATATTTTGGGATCATATGAATATATAGGGGAGCTCCATGTCGAATTTTTTATTTTGTGTCCATATTAAAATATAGGGGAGCTCAATGTCGAATTTTTCATTTGTGCATATAATATAAGTAAATAAAAGGTTTCCAATATAAGGCGCATACACTTGCAAATATGTTGTTTATTTAAACTGCATATACAAACATAATTTCCAAATATCTATATGGGCACATTTATATACCGAATATATAAACTATAATGAACTATCTATCTATCACTAAAAATTGTAACACTAATCCACAAATTGTACTAACAGTGAGTGATTTTCTGTCAGCCACCCATGTTCTATAATATTAGAGTAAAAATGAGGAAAAAGTATTAAATTAGGAAAAATACTTTTCAATGTATAAGACCACCTTAATGTGACGATCATGTTCATAAACCGAACATTGAACTTTAAATGCATTTTTCTCGAATAAGCAACAATCAACAATCCATTATTGCGCACAGGATATCTGAAGAGGTATTCAAGCTATCTTGATGAAATTTTCAGCATAGACTCATCATATCAAGCTCTAGGTCGTAAACTAAAAGAATTGAGTTATATTGAATAGTTTTTAAGTGGTGACAGTTTCCATGCGAGTCGTCAAATGCTTTTCCAGTTTTTGACCTGTAAAACTGGTGATAATGCTTCAATGTTGCAACCCCTAGACAATGTTATTTGCTAGTAAATAAAAGTTATTCCAGAATATTATCATTAATGCTTATTTAGTTATTGTGTTTATAAAATTGCATGAATTTCACCACAGGAGGTGCTTTATCTCCGTAACCATGGCAACAATGTTTTGCAGCAACATATTTTTTTTGTCAGAGTGTTGAGCCTAACAACATATTAGCAGTAGAGATTCAATAGTAATAAAAGATAGAAAAGATTTTTTTTGTATTGGACCACCTTCGCTTACCTCAAAACTCAAAAATTTTCGCTTACCTCAAAACTCAAAAATTTTTGCTTACCTCAAAACTTGTCTGCAACAGGCTGTTTCATCTGTTAAAGAATCATCAGGCAGTTTACAAGTATCGAAAGAAATGACCGCTTATATACTTCCTGCCGGAGAGTGGGGGTGTATGTGGAATACACTTCCTGAAGAACTACGTATGCCGGATATTTCGTATCAAAAATTCAAAAAACTCCTTTTTGAGTACTATTACGCAGCGACTGTAACAATTTTTGACACTGAAAACCAACAGTCTTGGAAATCAATATGTTTAAAATGCCATCAAGCAAAACAATTGACCACCTCAAAAAACTGTTGCTATTAACTTTATTAAACTTTAACTATATGAAAATACTTTGTCTAGTGTATGTATGTTTGTAAGTGTATTGAGAATGTAAGTCATGTACTATATCTATGTAATATATTTAGTTTATATAATGATCCGTAATTTCAGGACACCAACGTAATTGGCTCACGCTGTGCTGGTGTTCCTGCGCTGTCTTTATCATGTATAATTATTATTGACGGCAAAAGTTAATAAATAAATAAATGTGTGCATGCATGGCTTTGTTTGCGTTGTTTACGCGAAATTTATTTCGATGACGACACCGTGAAATTATTTCAGCTCTTTTGTTGAGTAAACCAATTCTTGTTTTTTTCTTTCAAAATACAAATTTTTTCTTCTAAACATAAATTGCATCGTTTTGATCCTCCCGTGTACGAAATAGAATGTTTTAAAATACTGAAATCCTTATTGCTTTCTTTCAATGTCCAAATATATTTCGAAAGTTCCGTGTCATTTGCATGCTTTTTATGCTGAAAAGATTTAGTGTGGTTGGCCAATCGCTCTTTGAATGTGGTTGCACTCATGCCAATGCAATTTTTGATCGTGTTTGTGTTGCTTACTGTGACTGTTGCTTTGTATACTATGTCCCTAGTCATGCATTGTTTTTGAAGTGGGCAAATGGTATTTTCTCTACAAATGCAATTGGTAGTGTTCCTATCCTGTGTCTTGTTATTCCTAGATATGCGTGCATTATGTTTAGTGATTACTGACTTGACATTGTTCATGCAGCTGTAACTTACTTTAACTGTATTTCTGTTAAAAATTTTATGGAGCTTGTGGTGCGGTGGAAAATGTTTGTCAATTAGACTAAGGAAATTACGTCCTATGTTTGTGCTAACACTCTTACTAAATGGTGGGTTGAACCAAATGATATTGCGTTGCCTATTCCTGCGTTGTTGTTGTGGTGTGTCTGAGTGTAGCTAAGTTCATTATTAAAGTTGCTATGCCTAAGTGCGTTCTGATATATGGGTGCAGATTCCTGAAAAGTTTGCCCATCTGATGACAGAAGTGCAATGCGCTTGTTAATTGATGCAGGTAGTTGCCTTGTGATGCTCGGTGGGTGATTAGAGTGCATATTTATGTATAGTGGATCGTCATTGGGCTTCCTATAGGGCCTATGTTTTCCATTGTTAAGGTCGAAAGTTACGTCTAAAAAGTTTACAATGCGTAAATTTGATTCGGCGGTAATGTTTAGGTCAAACTGCTCGAAAATTTTGTGGAGATCTTTTCTTGTTTTGTCTGCTAAATGTGCTGATTTACTTTTTATAATAGCCAAACCGTCATCTCTATATAGACCGATGCTTTCTTTGCCAAATTTCTTACTCATGTGGTTTAAAATGAAAAGGCCTACTAACTCACAAATTTCCGGGCCGTCGAAACTGCCCATGCTAACGTCAAACAAACTATGGCTATCTTTTTTTATCCATGAAATTCCAGTATTGAAAAGGAGAGATTTTCTAGCGTGTTTTATTTTCAGGTATAGTAGCCAAATTTGAAGGCCAAGATAAAGTTTGGTCCAATAGTTTTTCAGAAATACATGGGTAGAAATCGACAATGTCAAACGAAATAAAACTGTGTCTGTCCTTATCTTTTATATTGCCAAGCCACTGAATAACTTGTTTTGTATTCCTCCATTGATTTCAATTAAATTCTCAAAAAAATCATTAATTTTGTCCAAAATAATGCTTAATTTTTTTGTAAAAAAAAATGCTTATTTTTCCGGATTCGCTTTTAGCGGGATTAAATAATCGGCATTTTGGATTGTTTTCGAAATTTTCTTTGTGATCTTTTAAAGATATAAATGCTTCACGTTTTTTCATTTTTTCATTTCTGTCGCCGATTCCTAAATTGTTCGAAATGTTTTTTAGTTCTGAATCAATTTCATCTATAGTGTCCTCGGATCCATGCTTATATGTTTTTGTGATGTTGTCATGTAAGAGCTTGTTGTATGTGTCGAGCGAGGTTTCATAAATATTCCTAGTTTTGTCTGCAAAAATGAAAATGTTGGGAGACGAATTGATTTTCTTTAGATCGTTAGTCAAAGATTTCTGAAATTGGTTCCTATATGACCGAAATTGTAAATTTTCGATTAATTTTATAAGGTCGTCTTCGAAAGGTTTCATTTCCGGAATAGAAGGTGTTTTGTTGGACGCAAGGCCGAAATGGTTGTTTTGGTTTTCACATTTTTGTTTTTATTAAGAAAGAAATTAGCTTTCCATCTCATACGTTTTATTACACTTTTTCAATCAAATTTTTCAAATAGGCGTCCTGTGATGGTATAGGGATATTCTTTAGTGAATAGTCAAATCGAAATTGCCGCATTTTGAAGTTAAATAGAAATGAATAACGTAAACAAGAGTGCACAACCGATATACAGGTGCGAATATACGTGTAGGTTTAGGTCTACGAAACGCAAAGAGTGCTCGACAACATATAGTTAGAGCAAATTATAGATTTTCGCTTACCGCAAAACTTGTCTGCAACAGGCTGTTTCATCTGTAAAAGAATAGGTTTAGGTCTACGAAACGCAAAGAGTGCTCGACAACATATAGTTAGAGCAAATTATAGATTTCGTCATCGAAATAAATTTCGCGTAAACAACGCAAACAAAGCCATGCATGCACACATTGTCTCCCACATACACCCCCACACTGCGGCAGGAAGTATATAAGCGGTCATTTCTTTCGATACTTGTAAACTGCCTGATGATTCTTTTACAGATGAAACAGCCTGTTGCAGACAAGTTTTGAGGTAAGCGAAAATCTATAATTTGCTCTAACTATATGTTGTCGAGCACTCTTTGCATTTCGTAGACCTAAACCTACACGTATATATATATGCAGGCTGTTTATATATACATAATATATATATAAACAGTCTGTCTGCAACAGGCTGTTTCATCTGTAAAAGAATCCTTTAAAGAATCCTTTGAGGTAAGCAAAAATCTTTAATTTGCTCTAACTATATATGTTGTCGAGCACTCTTTGCATTTCGTGGACCTAAACCTACACATATATATATATATATATATATATACCTGCAACATCATCTGTGTCATTTGTACCCATTGGGATTGGCTGTGTTGCTTTTCATAGTAGACGTGAAATCACAAATGAAATTGCTAGTTTGAAAGGCATTGTCGTTGATGCAGAAATTGCTTGACAATTCTAAAAAGTCTTAATAACAATATATAATTATTATTATGTCTATAGTACTTCTTATATATGAATGTTTATAATTATGAGTATAGCTTAACATTATCATTGTAAATTTGGTGAAAATTAATCGTTACCAAAACTGAGTGTAGTCTCCGACTATGACTCTGTAAATGTTAGCTCTTGAGATGATAATTATATAACTGCAAAATATTACCTTCTTCCTTTCTCTATTATAGAATCCTTGTTTAACAAATTTGGATTTATTCTAACTCCATATTCGTATGCTTTTTCATCACACATAAAATATTTTTGCTCATTTGCTTCAACTAATCGACCATCATACAGATGTTGCTAAATAAGAAAGGACAGTATTTCTGCAGTTAGTATCAGCGATCATTTGTTTAGCATTACGAGAAGGATCATGAGGGCAACGGTATAAAGTCACGTTTTCTTGGCCGATTTTTTGCCCAACTTTTTCGCTTCATATTTTATTTAACAAATTATCATTCATTACAGTTGCATTTTCCCTTTTTGCGGAAATTTTTTCTTCATTCGCCTGGCATTTATCGTTTGGCTTGCAGAACACGAGGATTCAACTCTCTAATGACGACATAATTATTAATCCTTATGGGACCCCAAAAATATATATATAGGTTATACTAATATATGTATGTGGTCAGATAACCGATGTTGTCTTCGGTGGGAGTATACCATGATATATTGGCGCATGTCATACCACTCACTACAAGTGGATACTTGGCTTGGGAGGCTCACAGGTCCAACCTCACTTTTTTGCAATCTCACTAAACTCACTTTTTTGCCCTGCGTCGTTGGTAAATTGATATATATTCAATTGTAAATATGTTACAAGACAGTAAATATGTTTCAAGTAATTGTAAATATGTTTGAAGTCATATTTTATATCACAAAAATGTGGTGCAACTTAACCTGTTTTGAAAGAACCCAATATTTGTCGCCTTGAAACCCAACATGAGAAGTCAAATATTTGACCTGCGTCCTCTGGCTTTGACCATAATGCTTGAAATCTTCTTTTAAAAAATAGCAGTAATCTGCGAGGTCATCAATGCTTACACCTTTGCTGAAGTTAAACGTGCCTCCACGAAACGTTTCCCTCAACGTATCTAAAAACCTCTGTTTAGTGTCAAAGGCGCTTGCTGGAAGAACGATAGTTCTAAAAAATATTTGAAGATTGAATGAAGTCATTTAGTCATTTTAAGAATATTTTATTCATGTTTGAATAACACAGTCAACATTTAAACATTCCCAAATATAAAGCTGAATAAGACTCGAGGAACTTTGTTGAAAGCTCAAGTAAACATATAATATTGCACTCGTGATACCATATATTTCCCAGGTTGGGCAAACATATCGAAATGTGTTAAAAATTGAATTGTACCAACAAATTGTACAATTTGTCGCCTCAGTAAGTGTCACCAGGTTTATATAAAAACTAGGAGAAGTGCCCAGAATCTTTGATATCTCGCGCTCCCAACCAGCAAGTCGATGAAGAGAAATAATGTACGGTTTTCGTATGTAACATTACTCGACATTCCTAATAGTGCAATTATAGTGAATCATTATAAGACGAAAGGTTTGAGATAAGTACTGTGTTGTTAGATCTCCAGCAATCAGACATGTGCAATTGCACAGCCATTGTCCTCCCTTGCAACTTTCTTTTTCGTTTTTTTGCAAATATTTTTTTGATATTTCCGCAATCATTTTTAACTGTAAATCGCCAATTTCTGTTACTTTTCCCTTTACCACTTTAACAGTTTTTCCTTCAGTGGCCACAAATGAAGGTGTATGAGGATCTGCAGTAACCTGTTGAGTAAAATATATGTTATGTTTGTCTATTGGCAGCAGCTATGCCCATGATGGAGGTAATAGGGGGTCCGGGGGCATGCTTCCCCACAAATGTTGAAAATTTGAGGGTTCTGAAACGTTATTTTGCGTATTATGAAACCACTCTGATCCTTTGATAATTTTCATTCAAAATTGTGTGCCATCGTATTGGGGCAGAATAGATGTGAGGGCGAAATCTAAATCCTGGGGTCCCTCATTTTATTTCTCTGAATCCTACTATCGTAGCTTGTTACATCAATAATGTTGTCGGCAGCAAAAAGTATGGTGTCTCATCCCCGCCAAAATTGAACTTTTTATTTTCAACACAACTTTGTGTTTTCAATACAAGAATTCTTATTCAACTATTAATTTTCAACACAACTTTTTGTTTTCAAACAACAATTTTTATTCAACATTTTATTTGCAACACAACTTTTTGTTTTCAACTTTTTTAATCCAACTGCAATCCACTTATATCATGAATCGCGGGCTCGTATTCAGATCTTCCCGCGATTTTATGTGAATTGATGCAAATATGGCGGATCAGGGCTTGAACAAAGTCAGAGCTACTCTTTTAAAGGTAGCTGAGCAAATGTTGACAATAAACACGTCAAATTCCTCGCCACAAGGTAAATATAATGCTTAAGCTTACTTTACTTTGTATCATTAAACCTGTATGTTTTGAATATGTTGATAATAAGAAAATATTATACATGCAATATTATACAGTTTTATATAATCATGCACATTAATAACATTTAATATACAGTAATCCAAAGTATCGTTAGTATCTTTTATATTGCATTACTCTGAATATCCTTTACATAGATTATAAACATTTAAAGGGGGGGGGACAGTCCCTTCTGCGCATGTGCGAGGTTTGTTTATGTTTTTGTTTTCATCCATATTATTCGCATAACATGAAGTACAGGAGATGCAGTAGATCATTATATATTCTGAGATTACAAAAACAGCGGGGGAGCGAATGTATCAAATATCAAACATCATGGCTGGCGCAAACGAAAGCTTTAGGTTTGGAGACTTAGAAATAAGTCAGATAGAAAAGCTTGCGACATTGCCAAACGTTAACAATTTAACAATGTGTAAATGCTGTGGTTATTGCCTGTGACCAGAAGGAAGAAAGTTTTGTCCATGCAAAAGTATGGGCATATTTTGTTCGAGCGCTTGTCACGGCGAAGACTACGGCACATGCTTGAACAATCAACGCGTTGTGGAAAGTGACAGCGAGGATTCAGATGATACGACGGTAAGCATTAACATTGATCTTATTGGCTTTGTGCCTTATTATATTAAATACCGTGGAGTGAGAATATATTTTACTGGGCAATTTTAGGTATATTTGAAGCTAAGAACAAATTTGTAGTGCGTCTATGGAAATTGCCTCATTGCAGAATAAATTTAATACAGACCATGTGATGTTCATTTGCTTTTTAATATTAAAGTATGACGTGCATATATCAGAATCTCATTTAAATACAAAGTGATGAACTCTTTTCAGTCTTTTGAACATCGTCTTTGAATTAGATTATAAAAGAACTCCTTATAATTTTGTTCTATAGTTTGCATCTGGATTATACAGTATTCTGCTATATATAAATATGTTATCTAGTTGAACTCAATGACTATATGTAGAACTCAATGTCGCAACCAATGACGCCCTAAAACAATGTTATAGCTCACACTGTTACGAGCTGTAAACATCAATCAGCTTCTTTTATGCCTCTGCAAATGGAAAATATGACTTTTACATTGGTATGAAATCAACAGTTGTTTTACATAGTTACTGATTGATACTTGTATTATAGGACTCTAACTTTTCATTGCAAGAAAGAGACACTGTTGCCTCTGATAAAGAAGAAAGAGGGGGACAAGGCAGTGGACGAGGCAGGGGGCGTGGTAGATGATGGGGAAGAGACAGAGGACGGTGCAAAGGACGAGGACAAGGCAGAGGACAGGGAACTGGACGGGGCAGAGGACGGGGTCATGGGCAACTTGTTCCTGAAGTGAATGCTGCACAAATGCAGGCCAATCATGAAGAACAATACTGTATATTTAGAATCTATATCCTTTATCCAATGATTCCATTTCATAATATTTCTGTTCATTGAACACTCTCCAAATACCCAATGTTTACATGTTGTACAATCTATACGTGTGCTAATTGACATTCATATATTTCCAACCCTTATTTTTTATTTTTGAAACAATATCATTATAGCACTTGAACTTTTTGAAAGATCCTAAGGAATTTATGTTGCATGTCTTAGGGTAGCCTGTGCACAGACTGTATTCACTTTGCTGTAATACAAGTTGGGGACGTATTGGAGAGGGTTTTATTGGAGGGGGCTTGTTGAAGAGGGGTGCTTATTACATGGGGGGCTTATTTATTTTTCCACACTTGTGTTTTGTGTGTGGGCTTATTAGATAGGGGGTTTAATAAATATTTTCTTTATCTAAGTGGAGAAATTGTGGTATCTACCAATGCATCGTCTTAGCACATTGACCTGCAATGTGGCTTACTTCGTTATTTTACAATCTAACGCTGTACAATTTTATTTGTCAAGGGACAGGTCTTAGACATTTACAGTATGGGTTAAGGGTACAAAGGCTCTATATATTATAAATTATGGAATGTTAAATGTTTTAACCCATTAGCTAGAAATGTGTCCACTTTAGTGTATTCTTCTAATGGCAGAAAATTTTACTCGTCAGTGGAACTGTGGAAGAGTACTGACAGTTAATGGGTTAAATACTGGAACAATAAGCAACAGTAGTTCTTTTCAATATTGTGTTCTTAACAGTGTCCACCAGGATACTTGTACCGGTGTATGAATACCCCAAGTACAACATGGTAACCAAAATTGCATATACTTATAAAAAATTATCCCTTATTGTAGAACCTTGTTGATGGACTAAATGAAGAGCAACTCAGAAGGCTTGGCTCTTGAATTGTTAAGAAGGCAGCCAGCAACATTTGCCCACTTAGTGAATGGGGAAATTCCTGGTGGAGATGGCCTTGACCCACCAAATCCTCCTCCAGATGACAATGTCCCCAAGTGGTGTAAGTGTGGGCATTGTAATACAATGCCCACACAAGAAGAAAACAAGTGTTGTACCAGATCATGGCGGGCATGCATCACAACAACACCATTGTTTGCACAACTGGTCCTCGATGGTAATGTACTGGGCATTGCCATGAGGTACAGAGAGGATGTTTTAGTATTGGACAATGCCCGGAACAATGTAAATTTTCGCCATGCTGCATACAGACAGTTTGTCCTATGGCAACATGGACATTTAGGAAAAGGGAATAGGAGGGTTGTGCCAAGCTGTTCCGTAACAGCGATACGTACTCGTTCCCCCTCTCCAAATGGAGTTTACACTGGTTACAGGCCCTCTAGATTGTAAATAGTTATACAGTAGTGTTGTAATATAATTGTAATAGTTTTTTGTTATTTGACCGAACATTAAGAATGAATAATCTCACAGACAGTATGGATATATTATTATTATTAATAGTAGATGGAATACTTGAACGGAAATATATACATTTTTTAGATCTAGCCAGGAGCAGTTGTGAAAAATGCAACTTAGGCCCTCAGGCAGGAATTGAATCTGCGCCCCTGTGTTTCCGGTGTGCATGCAGAGCTCCAACCAACTGAGCTACAGAGTCCAGTTGCTGAGCATTAACCACAAATTCGGTATATAGGATGGGAGTGATGCCAGCATATGGTGTATGGGTAAATTCAAAATTTTCCTCTGCATCTCGTTTGATAAGATTAATTGTAGATGGTGTTAGTAGATGGAATGCCTGCAGGGCTGCAGATTCAATTCCTGCCAGAGGGCCTAAGTTGCATTTTTTGCAACTGCTCTTAGCTAGGTCTAAAAAAATGTATATATATTTCCGTTCAAGTATTCCATCTACTAACACCATCTACTATTAATCTTATCGAACAAGGTGTGAAGAAAAATCTTGAATTTACCCACACACTATATACTGGCATCACTCCCATCCTATATACCGAACTTGTGGTTAACGCTCAGTGACTGGACTCTGTAGCTCAGTTGGTTAGAGCACTGCACCGGAATTGCAGGGCCGCAGGTTCAATTCTTGCCAGATTCCGGTGCAGCGCTCTAACCAACTTATTACTAGATGAATTACAAGCGTGATTGGTGGGATTCAGCAAGAGACTGCACAGAAGGTGGAGGGATGGCAGATATATTAAGGGCAATTCTTCTTGGATCTTCATCAAGAATTCCAATCCTCTTACTCACACCTCCTTTAGTAGCAGCTCTCTTCTCAATGATCTTCAGCAGAAGGCTTCTGATATAGCTGCACTCTTTCGGCTGCAGCGCATTAGCCCGATTCCATTGCTGTGATCGTTTACTGAACTTGCGTTCCATCCTTAAAACAAACATTCTTTGTTATTACCTGGCTTCCCACACATCGTGTTATTAACTAACACATAGCAGTTGAACAGTAAAACTTATCCCATTTATAGTATTTGTCTGAACAGCTGGATGAAAATCTCACAAGTTATAAATAGAACTAAAATGATACATTGGAAAATATCGAGGAGTTCAATAGAAATATTGGAAAGTGCTAATGGTATCTTGGTTGTATTAGTATAATTTTCTCAGTCTCACAACATTATATTAGGTATAACTATATTGATGACAATACAGTGCCTTTGTCGACCATCCGCTGTGGTTGCCACATCCCTTCCCCTGTGGTGGTTAAAATCTATGGCAGCTAACTGGTTCCTTGCTCGATACCCAACAAAGCTAAGAATGAATATATTATTAGTTTCAGGGGGTATATAGTTACCAACTGGGTTTCTTTTTCCCAATCCCCAAGTCCTTTCCCTGATTAGTTTACTAAAAAGCTCCATCCTCAGACACAGAGAAACCTTAGACAGTCCCAAGAAAAATAAACGAAATCATTATGATAAATACCTGTAAGATTGACGTTTCACAGCATACATCAAAATATGATTATGAAACGACTCTAAGAAACCAGTGTGTCTATATGTAGATGAGAAATGTTCAAGTTACTTGGCTTGCAAAAGAAAATAGCAATGTGTATATCATGACAATATCCAGTAACAAAATCCTATATTAATATATAGTTTTCAACCTAAAAGACTAAAATAAGTGCATTCTGTACCTAAAGTGGGTGTAATACTTCAATGTATTGAGAAAACGTTTGTCCAAGAAATCTTTGTCAAAGCTTTGTGGGCAGGAGATCCCTTCTTTAGCCACAGCTTATCACGCTGCTCTTCACTGAGTGCATCATGGTCGCATTGCCCACCATTATTTCCTTCTTCCACAATCCACTCATGTTCATCAACAACATGATGTAAAACACCGATCCACTTATTCTATATAATATACAATAGGAATATAAATATTTGCCACAAATTAAAAAACTCAGGGACATGCCCCAGACCATATGGAAGTAACTTGGGGATGAGGGGTTTGTGCCCCCAAACAAGGTGGTCTATACATATTTAGAATCATGGGTATATTCTTAGCTCCTTTATATAAATGATATTACTGATAACATTCAAAGTACTTGCTTTCTTTATGCGGATGATTCTTCTTTGTTAGAAATTGTAGAAGATCCTCAATTAACTTCAGCCAAACTTAATAGTGATTTAATAAATATTAGCAAATGGACACGTGATTGGCTTGTTACTATTAATCCTAGTAAAACTGAAGCGGTGATCTTCTCTACTAAGAGAGACAAACCAGTACATCCAGCTTTATATTATGAAAATAATGAAATTAATATTGTCAATGGTCATAATCATCTTGAAGTTACTCTTTCTTCAAACATGTCCTGGAGAACACATATTTTAAATATTCATGATAAAGCTTCAAAGCAACTAAATTTATTTAAAGGTTTGAAATTTAATAGAAACACTTTGGATATGCTTTACAAATCTCTAATTAGACCTCTTATGGAATATGCAGATGTTGTTTGGGATGGTTGTTGTGAAAATGTTAGTGACTTGCTTGAATCTGTACAATATGAATTTGCTAAAGTGGTCACTGGAGCAATGAAGGGTACTGGGCGCCAAAGGCTGCTAGAGGAGTTAGCATGGGAAAGCTTGAAGTCAAGACGTTCAGTTCACAAACTTGTTTTGTTCTTTAAGATAGTTAACAATTTGACACCAAGTTTTTTATCCGATTTACTTACTCTTACGACACAAAAAAGATCAGGGTTATTGCTGAGATCCACCTGTAACTTTAGTTTATTCCAATGTCGTACGGAAAGATTAAAAAAAATTTTTTTTCCTGCTACCACAAGTTTATGGAACAGCTTAGACTATGAATTTCGGGATACTCAATCGTTAAGTTATTTTAAAAGTTGTTTGCAAGATTTCTTTGACATTTCAACTTATGAGAAACGCTATGATTATGCACTAGATAGCTATACTTCAATTCTTCATACTTGACTTCTCTTGAATTGTTGTGCTTTAAACTACTATCTTTTCAAAATTGTGTGATATCTCCAGCATGTAATTGTGGATCTAATTACGAATCTGTAATTCATTATATTTTGTACTGTCCCCGATATGCTGCTCTTAGGACTTTTTTGTTAGCGGCCATGGTTGAAATCTTGGGAAATAGTTGGTATCACATGTCCGATTCTTCTTTTGTCTGGATCTGAGAATCTGACTTTGTATCAAAACAATGCTATTTTTTTCCATGTACAATTATATATTAAAAGATCGGAGCATTTTGCAGTTTGTAATGATTGATGATCTATGTGTTTCCTAGGCCGTCTATTCTATAATTATACCACTCTTTAATTTAATGTATTTAAATGTAAATAGGCGTGAGCCCCCTAGATGAGCTTATATCGCTCTTGGGGCAAATGCATAAATATAAAATAAAATAAAAACACCTTTGGCTTTATATTGTTGACATCTTGATCACATTGTTTTGAACAATACCAAAAGTCGTTTCGGACAGATGGTGCACACAATGACAGGTCTTCATTTGCTTTGGTTTTGGATGCCTAATAATTAACATACAGGATGAATTGATAATATTAAATATCGTCTACAAATTTTACTGAAGTTTATTTGATAATTCAAAACATAAATGTTTAGAAGTCCAAAATGTTGTGGTTAATTAACTGAGAACAATTATTAAACTTACAGCATTGATTTTCTTTGCCAGGAACTTGCCTCCATGCCAAACATCATTCTGACAACATACAATTTTTCAGTTGTTTTCTGTTAGCTATATGTATTTGACAGGGCCCCAAGAACATGACTTGGGATGGAGGCTGAGCAAATATAGGTATAATACATTTGCAGGTTTCCAGATTTGAATTTTTTTAACCAGCATCCAAGTGGATACTAGCACCTTAAAACGTAGTATTCCTCCTTGAAATTTATATCCCACACTTGGATATTAGGCATTCAGATTAGCAGTATCCAAACCAGGGAAATTATCGCGAACGCTTGCCTCCCCAGCTGTAATCCGCAATAAAATCACACAATATAAAAGGTTTGAACTTTATTATAATATTTAAGTGTCTCTAGTTTTGTCTCTTTCACTCACATGTGTCTTCTCAGTCATGTGACAGTCCTTTTCAAATACTTCATGTTATTTTAACCCAATGTTAATTTAGTTTCCAATGATTTCGATTCTTCTCGTCTCCTTTCACTATGACGATCTCTCCAACAGCTGGCGCCCGAACGCCTTTCGCATCCTGCAGTCTTGGGATGGTCAGCCCCTTTTTCACCAAACGGGATTTAGCAGCGACTAACGTTTGAGTTGTCCCTGAAGACTGTTCTACTACTGCATAAACTGCAGCGCAAACACCTTGCTGACTTGCGTCTCCAAATCCGTGCAGACTCATGGATTTGATTCTTTCATGATGTGGTGCCAAAGATCTCGGTACCGATTCTCCTTCTGGTAGTGACTCTTCCCACACTTTCCAGCGTTCAGCCAAGATTCCCTCGATCTGTGCATCCCACGACCACTTCGCATCACATACTGCTCTATAAATCATCTTTCCCTCTACTGTTATTGGTGAGACCAGTCCGAGTGGGTCATACACCCTTGCCAATTTGCTTAAAATCCCACGCTTCGTTGTTGATGGCGCCTCTTTAGGGAATGTGACTGTTAAGGTATCAGACTCCTTACCCCGTGGCAAACCGAGCATCTTCGATTCACTTATTCCCTCTATCTGTGCATCCCACGACCACTTCGCATCACATACTGCTCTATAAATCATCTTTCCCTCTACTGTTATTGGTGAGACCAGTCCGAGTGGGTCATACACCCTTGCCAATTTGCTTAAAATCCCACGCTTCGTTGTTGATGGCGACTCTTTAGGGAATGTGACTGTTAAGGTATCAGACTCCTTACCCCATGGCAAACCGAGCATCTTCGATTCACTTTGCCGAACATTGAGTTGTTGCTTTGCAAATGTCTGACTTTCGACTTTGTCATCCTTCAGGATCTTACTGTCATCCTCAAGTTCTCTTTCACTTGCATTCCATTTGTGCAGCTTAAATGTTGCATCATTTAGGATTTTGGTCATGGTTGTCTTCTTCTCTTGTGCCTCATCGATGTTGACTCCGCCCGTTAACAAATCATCCACATATAGATTTTTCGAAGCTCAGCTACTATTTCAGGTTCTTGACTCTGCCAGAGTTCTAAATGTTGGTCGATGACAAGAAAGGGAGAGCATGTAAGCCCAAATAAGGTGCGTGTGAATCTATACACTTGTATGAAATCATCACCAGGGTGCTTCCAATGGAATCTGAGTGCATCACGTTCACATTGTTTAACACAGACTTGTAGGAATACTTTCGCTATATCTCCACATACTGAGATTGGATATGATCTTTGTCGAACAAGGACACTTCATAACTTGTTTTGAAGCGGTGGCCCTGGATTTAGGCACTCATTAAGAGATGGTAAGTTAGTCTGTTCCTTCGCCGAGGCATCGTACACCACTCTGAGTTTAGTAGATTCCGCATTCTCTCTCTCAACGCCCTTATGTGGTAAGTAGAATTCATTACCAGATGACTTCTCTGGAGCCCGTTCAATGACCCCTTCTCCCAGTTGGCTTCTAATGATCTGATCATATGTTTCGTATTTACCTGTTCGTTCTAGCTTTCGAACCAAGTTGTCAAGGCGACGCAAACTTCCTCTTTCATTGGTTGGTAATGGAGGGTGGTTTCCCTTCCAAGGGAGCCCTGACTCGTACCACCCTTGCTCACTGCGCTCTAACTGCTCCTTGAATTCAATGTACACATCACTTTGATCATTCTCTGATGTATCCTCAAGCCCAAGCACGTCTAAACGCCATAACCGTTCATAATCTGTTTGAGTGGGTTGTGTGAATAACATTCAGTTGTGGTGGTCAAACTCTGCCCCAGGTGACATCACAAACCATCCAAGTTTAGTCAACTCTGCTATTGGTTCCCCCTCTCGACCTATGCATGGCTTGGTGTTTGTCTTGATCCTCGCATACTCTCCAGCACTCAGCACAACATGAACAGGCAACTTGGGTTTCAGATCATGATCAACTACTTACTGCTTAATCAGGTCTTGGTATCCTGGATTGTCAATGGTCAAAAGTTCCTCTCTGTTTACTTTGGTCAAGTTCACTTCCATCTGAAAATCGCCGCTTACCGATCCAATTGAGGTTTGGTAGATTTCAAGATGTGCCACTTGTGATCCCATCAGCATGTCTACTCTCTTCTTTGTGATATCGATTGGCTTTTTCTGTAATAAATTGATCAGTTTGGCTGAAGCATAAGAACTGCCCGCACCGGAGTCAATTAATGCCCTACACTCAATACCATCAACTTTTATTTGTACAATTGGAAAGATTCCTTCAGCGCTCTGTTCGGTTGAAATTAGCAAGGTCTTTCCTTTGTCCTTGTTCTTAGTTTCCCTCTGCTCGCAGATCGATGTATGGTGACGGAGATCACATAGCTGGCATTTGGACTTACTCTGACATTCACTCGCCCGATGTATAGAACTTGTACAGTTATAACAAAGATAACGTTTCTTCAGAATCTCTCTCCTTTCTGATGGTGACATAACACTTGGACAATCACTTGACTTGTGTGATGCATCCTCACAGTAAACACAAACTCTAACATCCTGACGCCGTACATTGAGTAGCTTTCCTGACTGTCGCCTATCACCTTTCGCAGGCTTTTCCACAGAATTGCAACGAGTCCACAACCTCAACGCTTCCGTCAACTTGATGAAGTCCCATGATTCCCACGAATCGTCTGTCCGCACGAGATCACCACGGATGGCAGATAACTTGTCTAAGGTCATGGCTACGTTGCCGTTGACTTACGATAACTTCTCCATAGTCTCTAATGACTGTACTGCATAAATCAGCTTTTCCGTAAACTCATGAATTCTATTGACATTGAGAATTGGCATGGTTGGGAAATCAAACATCTGTTGGGTATATGCTTTGATGATCTCAGATTCTTTCCCGAATTTCTCTTCCAGAATGGACTTGGCTCTGTTGTACCCCTCACTTGTGAATGGTAAGGCTTCAATGGTCTTGCGGACTTTGATGTCAAGTAATTCCCGCAGATATGTTAACTTTACAACTGGTTCAATCCCTGTTTTATCAACCGTCTCTCGGAACTGCTCCCAAAACCTTGGCCAGTCTTGGTAAGTACCATTAAATTTTGTAATAATCAGTTTGGGTAGTTTAGCTTGGGTATTCTTCTCTGTTTTCAAAGTTGCTTGCTCACCGGAGTTGAGCATCCTTTGTCGCTTTGGCTTGTTGTAGCTCAGTCTGAAATTTAAGTCGAGTTTCGAACAGCTCTTGCTCAAACATTAACTCTTGTTTCCGTTGTTCTTCGCCACGCTTTCGAATATAACCCTCATTCCACATCTTCAACCAATTGATTTCCTGTTCTGCTTTAGCTACTTTCTCTTCAATCTCAGTGTTCCACTCCCCGATTTTTGTAAGGTCCTCTTCCACAGTAATTTTCCTCGCTTCTTCCCTCCTGTATTGATCAGCTTCAGTGACAATGACCCTCAAAGCATTCATATGTCGTTCAATACGTTCCGGGTCTTCGGTCTCAAGTACAGTGTTTGTGCGCTCTGCTATGATTTGTAATTGAATTAATTTTGCTTTAAGTTTTGCTTCACTGGTTGTCATGGTGATATATTGTTTATCAGATTAAACTTCCAATTGATAGACACCCTTTCCCTTACGTTTATAAAATACAGTAGAAAGTCCCGATATATGTGTTCCCAGTGATTAATATGGTGTTCTGTAGTATTTCTTGTAGTATTTATCCTCTCGTGTGATACTCGTGGAGAACGCGAGTAAAATCCCGCAGAAACTCGTGGAAATTCCGTATAAAATTCTTGTTAAAATCTCGTCGTATTAAAACCTCGTAGAATTACATGAAAATCCTCTAAAACCCTTCTTATAAATCCTGTAAGAACTCCTGTAAAGATCAGAGTAACCTCGTACAATGTCCCATAGAAAATCCCTGTATAAAGGTGTGAAAATTCCGTTCAAAATTCCGTTCTAAATACTCACCAAATTGTAAACAAAATCCCGTAAAAATCCCTAAAATATACGCTGAATCCCCGTCGCAGGTGCCAGGTATCGCGAACGCTTGCCTCCCCAGCTGTAATCTGCAATAAAATCACACAATATAAAAGGTTTGAACTTTATTATAATATTTAAGTGTCTCTAGTTTTGTCTCTTTCGCTCACATGTGTCTTCTCAGTCACGTGACAGTCCTTTTTAAATACTTCATGTTATTTTAACCCAATTGGACCGCCAGTCTTCGACAAAATATCCAAAATATAAATATCAGACAGGTGCTCTGTCACAAATTAATCTTGTGGCCATTCATTTCGCATTAAACACAGAATAAAAAATACATAATAAAACACACAGAATAAAAAACAAAGCGCCAAAGCGTAGTTATTTTGTGGATAGTAATCCCATCTGGATATAAAGCCTATGATATCCAATATCCAAAATTAAATTCTGGTATCATGGATATCAGGATACTGCAAATCTTGAGCCTTGAATTTTTATGTAACATGATATCATAAATACTTACTCATAAGTGCTGCTATTTCCAAATGAC
Source organism: Trachythela sp. YZ-2020 (assembly GCA_016169945.1). NCBI lineage: Eukaryota > Metazoa > Cnidaria > Anthozoa > Malacalcyonacea > Clavulariidae > Trachythela > Trachythela sp. YZ-2020. The sequence continues at coordinate 1,226,286 of JADLSH010000072.1, forward strand.
CATCAGTAACAACTTCTTTTATGGACATCTGGGAGGTGAGTATTTTATCAAGTCCTCACTCAAACCCAATCCTCTCCATATTATTGCTCTTTCCACAGCTTCCCTAACATCAATAATATTCATTTGCAAAATAGCATGGTCGTCCATATCTGCTAAAATGTATGTACAGTATTGTGCCGAATGTCCAGGAGAATCATTCCTTCCATCGCCACTTAGCACAATATCGTTCCCAGCTTTTTCTTCCCAAAGCTCCTGCCTGTGTTGTTCCCAGAACTCATTGATAGCAGGGGCGATGTAGAGACTCTGGCACTGATGGAACAGTGTTTTAGAAAAATACTGTAACTTACAGAATCTGAACATCAACCCCATTTTTTAAATGAGTTTCCAGACAACAAAAAAGCAGAAGCAAGCTCAAGGTTCCCAGCTCTGATCTTCTCACAATTTGGTTGGGCTGAGCATCTACCACCTTTATGTCCTGATTTGCATCCCCAGGAAACAACAAGACATGTAGCAACATAGGTCCAGCAAACGAGCACACCCAGGTCATTTGCAGATGTTCCCGTGTAATTCTTTTATTAGTGACATGAGAGTATCTGTAAAAACAACACATTTTTCCATTTGGATAGCTTCATCCCTGGTGATTTCCTGCACATATGTGATTCCAGTGCTGTGATGTGATTCAAGGTGTTGAAGACATCATCCTCCAAAAATTACAATCTCATCAATTATAATATACATACAGGGTAGTCACAATACCCACATATCTGGGTGCATTGCTAGCTTATGGGCTAAAAACAAGTGGTCACATACTCGATATTTCCATGTCCAATTCAGTAGTTGCTGTCAGGCGAGTTCCCATGTTGTAGACCCGCAGTTTTTTCACAATTTTTACTTTTACATCTCACTCGTTATCAATAACATTCGGCCATCTTTAATTTATTCCATATACGTTTTCAGAAGATTCCATCAGCTACAATTACTTAATTTATACCCCAATCCCTTAATATTGTGACCGTGTTATGATTTTGAATGATGAATTGTAATAACATTAAAGATCTCAATAATATAAACTGGATGGTTTGCAATATACACTGGATGGTAGGCTTGCTTTCAATGGCCTATTTTATCCAATTTTCTATATAAAATATTTTATAAAGTGAGGAATTATATTAGCCTCACTACTTTCCCAACACAAAACATAGAGTTCGGACTCGCACGTCCCACACGATAACAAAATTTAAAATATATACACTTCGCAACAACATGACTTCACCCAGAAGACTATTAATAGCGCATTTGCAGGAATACCCATTGTTCTCGCAATACCCATTAAAACTATTAATATACCTAATTATATTCATTCTCGCAATTATTAGATATAGCAAGCACTATCTTATAAGATATAGCAAGCACTATCTTATCACCACAGTCAAGGTCCATATAAACCAAGGTGAAACATAATTTTCAGAAGCATGTTATAAGTTATACAATAGCTCTACTGAGCTCTTGAAGGTTTATTCTTGAGATTGGACACAATTGACAAACATGTAGGATTAAATAGAGCCAGTGGATATCAGATCTATAACTGATATTAATACTTTTAAATCCAAATTAAAGACTCATCTTTTTAAATTAGCTTATGACATATGACTTATAATTATAAGACGAATTTTAATATTTTTACTAGCTTTTAATAATACATAGATACAGGACTTGTAACGGATGAATTTTAACACCATATACATATAAAAGATGTGTAAAATACTGTATACTTAATTTCACAATGTAAAGCGCATAGAACAGCAATGTATATGCGCTATATAAATTTTATAAATATTATCTTCTTCTTCAGGAACATCTTTTTCTCTATAAAGGATTTGCTATGTGTTAGGTCTAGTATTTCAAAATCATACTTTTGAAATACAATCAATGTCTCTTATATCGGCAAAAATATCACAACTCTTACACTAATAATCTACAACAAATATCTTATGTATTTTTGACTATTGAAAGTACAATGTAAAATGGTGTGCTGCTTGAAATAATGTCATTATACACTTAGTTTAAGTTAAAACAGCATCCAATGGTTATTCTTTTTATGCTGCTCATGTTTTATGTTATTTGACTGAGCAGTTTATTAATTACATGGTGTTTTTAAGCTGTGGGCTTATAGTCAATTATGCTAAAGTCCATTTTTGGTAAGTTGAACAGGTTTGTGTACAGTAACTTTGGTTTTAATTTACTTATACAGCTCATCAACAGTGACAAATACTTGCCTGGGTTTTCTTTAAATGTTACATTAGTTTCATGTGTGTCTGATATCTTAACATAAGGGGGTTATTTGCTGTTTTCAGAAACTAATTACTTATTCTGAAACATATCACACCCAATGTAAACTGGTGTGCTGCTTGAAATAATGTTGGTATACACTTAGTTTAATTTAAAACAGCATCCAGTGGTTATTCTTTTTATGCTGCTAATGGCTTTATGTTATTTGACTAAGCAGTTTATTAGTTACATGGTGATTTTCAGCTGTGGCTTAGTCAATTATGCTAAGTTGAATAGGTTTTTGTATAGTAACTTTGGCTTCAATTTACTTATAGAGCTTGTCAACCCAGCAAAATACTTGCCTGGTTTCTCTTTAAATGTTACATTAGTTTAATGTGTGTCTGATATCTTAACTTAAGCGGGATATTTCATTACCAGAAATATGGGACCAAATGGTGACGGACATGCGCATATTGCGCCAATATTGCCAATATGGTGACCAAGTTTTACTATAAAATATATAGGAGTTGACAAAAATATCAAATTTTCACCTACTTTCATTCAATAATTAATGGTTGTGGAGTTCGATATGAGAAGCGGCATATATAACGAATGTTTTGAACCAAAATTGGCAGAATTTCCCCACATCATAGAGGTTCCTGAGATCCACATCATTTCACTGCTAATTCGATGCATAACACAATACAATTTATAGTCACTTAGGTCACGCATGATGCAAAACTTTGTTGAATATGCCCAACATCCCTTCGAGTAATGCAAAGTGCGGAGTTAGAAATTAAAACTACAATGTCTGAACTGTTTGTAAATATAAACTGAAACCAGTTAGAGCACAACCGACGGGTTCCCATTTGAGTTGAATTTTAGGTTTTCCTCACAAACCCACAAATATCTGCCATCTTTAGCAAAGAACATTGCCAAAAAATGCATCAAGCAATATCTTCTTTGGGCAGCCATGTTTGTTTTCATTGTATAATTCTAGCTCCTAGTCCTTTCACCGTTGAATGCCAACCTAAATACTTTATGTTATTAGTTGTTAAAATGGTTAAATTGATCCTTTTTGCACGCGAATGTCGGATATACTTGAAGATTACAAGAAGCGAAAATTGGGCTGGAAATTAAAATTGAGTACCGAAGCGCCCTTAACTTATGTCAGGCATCAAAAAGATTTAGTGAACGAGACCTTATTCTGTGTGGAAATACCATGGGCATTGCTTAATTTATGGGAAAAGCTCATCGAGCAGACTTCCTGTGAAAATGCAAATTATACTGATATGCTCAATTCCACTCTTGTGCACAGGAAAAAAAAGATTTTATACTGTTGATTACCAACATTGGTTCACATGCTTCCAACATTGGTACACTGTTAATTACCAACATTGGTTCACATGTTTCCAACATTGGTATACTGTTGATTACCAACACTGGATCACATGCTTCCAACATTGGTATACTGTTGATTACCAACATTGGTTCACATGCTTCCAACATTGGTACACTGTTAATTACCAACATTGGTTCACATGTTTCCAACATTGGTATACTGTTGATTACCAACACTGGATCACATGCTTCCAACATTGGTACACTGTTGATTACCAACATTGGTTCACATGCTTCCAACATTGGTAATCTGTTGATTACCAACATTGGTTCACATGCTTCCAACATTGGTAATCTGTTGATTACCAACATTGGTTCACGTGCTTCCAACATTGGTAAATTTGATCATGCAATTACCAATTTTGTTATATTATGTTTTTCAATTAGAAATACAATTGGTTCACATGCTTCCAACACTAGCAATTGTATATTTTTCACTTACAAATATAGTTGGATCTCATTGAATGAATTTTGGAAATTACCCTCAATCCCAATATACATGCACAACAGTTCTGGGCTGATAAACAATTTTCCGCCAGATGAACAAAACTCAAATATGTACAATATACCATCAAACTTTCTAAACATAAAAATTACATACTAAGTACAGTATGTATAAAGGTGACAGTTTGTTTTCCACCATTAATTATTACTTCTATAAAAGTTCATCAATAGCCGTGATTACTTTTACTTGTTTTCGCAAAATGTTCTTGTAGTTAATTACATCCTCAGAGACAATTTCAAAATGGTGAGCGTCGATCAGTGCCTTGGCCAAGGGTATGACCATTTCATATTTCCCTTGCGAACGGCATTTAACTTTTAGGACCTTTCCTAGTGGCAAGAGATGATTTCTTACGGTAAGATGCTGCAATGAAAGCACCTTAAACGTGGCCAACATGATACAGCGTGCGGACTTTAAGGTCATTTCAGCTATATCATCACTCGGTTCATCATCACAGTCACCTATAAAAAGGTGTAAAACGTTTGATACAGTAGTACAATCGTTTCTAGTGGTCATGCAGTGCCACTGCCTTTCCACCACTGCGTTCGAGAGTTTGAGCCTCCACTTCAGGCTTACGCATGACGTGCAGCATTTTGGTGCCCTATTATAAGTAGAAATAATTTTTTCAACACTTGACCAAAAATTGTGGGTAGTCCAGTTTCCACCAAGATGTTTTAACTGGGTGGTTTTGAGCTATTAAGATAATTCCTTTCTCAAGTTGTTGATTTTCCAATGTCAATCACCTAAAATATATTATTCGCCAACATAACGTTCAAATTCAAGAAATACCATTGGAAAGCAGAAATAGCCAAGCTTTCAAATGAATATAAAAATAAACATTTTACTGGTTAATAGTTTCCGAAAGTTATTGAAAGAGAGTATATTTCAACCTACAAGCATTTCATACCTTCAGTCTCTGAGCTGTGCACAGATTCTGTGCTCCATGTATCAGAGCATGAGCTGATTGCGCTTTCTTCATCATGGACATTTCGTTTTGCCCGATTTGCCGGTGTATGGGGTATCTTTAGAGAAATGAATGAAAATAAACTGTCAGTGTTCAAAGAGTAACAGCACAGTCTGGTGAAAATAGCAACAAAAATAGATATGCATTTGCATACTCTGTGTGTCTAGCAGTTTGTTGTCCAATGCCATAAAAATGTGTTTCCGCTATTTAGGGCTTTGGGCATTAATTGCGTACCATACGCATTTACTGTTAAGGTAATTGGCAATATATTAATGCAGAGCTGGACCAGTGATACATGCATTAACCCATCGACTGGCAATGCACCTATACACTGTATAGTGAAGACTGAAGGACCAGTTTTTACTGTATTTCTATATTTTTAACTACACTTTTATGAATAAAAGCAACAAAGTTGTTTTTATTTGACACTTGGTATACAACAAATCAATTATTTACAATAACCTTGGGAAACCGTGTGTTTTGTGGCATCACCTGTCTCCTGTCCACAAAACACAGTTTCCCTCTGCCTCAGTACATAGTTATCACTGCATAACCCTTACTTTGCCCCAGATTCTAAACCCACTTAATTAACCCGGCCTTAACCCATTAGGTTGCAAGACTCTTCCCTTGACGAATAAAATCATCTGGTGTTAGACAGAGGAAAAGAAATAAAGTGGGCCGAATTGCCACTCATTGGGTTAACAAGGGAAATTGGCAGATAGACTTGTTAACTCATTACGGAAATCAGTAAAGTGTTAACAGCGGAACTTGGAATTAAAACACACAAAGCCGTTTAATCAATCGTTTTCAAAATTTGTTGAAGTCACGTGGCCAAAAGAATTGATCATTTTGGTCACGTGACTTGGTTGTTTTTCAATGCACGAGTCATGACATTTCGCTATTTTTAGCTTTTGGCGCGTATTTAGCTAATCTTCTTGTAATCAACAAGATGTCTTCGACCGTGCAAATACTTGTGAAAATTATATACTCTTATTATGCAAGAAATCGGACAACACCATTTTTTATCACAGAAGAAGAAATTCTTTCCAACGATTTTTATTCTTTTAAAGAAAGAATAATACATGAAGTGCCCCATCTTGCCAGACTGCAAATGCACCACTACAATTTTCAATTCTCGATGGAAATCTTGAAGTTTATCTGTCCCCGGCGTATATTTCGAAATGCAAATTAAAGATCTGCTAATAAAACACAGAGTTAACCATCCAGGCCATCGTTTTTGAGTCTTCAGGCACAGCTGGTGGAATAGCAAAAGAAAAAAACGACAACGCCGTAAGTAGAAATGTTACAAACGCGCCCGCTAGTAGAATATCTCATTGAAAATCAAAGAAATCGTTGGAAAGAATTTCTTCTTCTGTGATAAAAAATGGTGTTGTCCGCTTTCTTGCATAATAAGAGTATATAATTTTCACAAGTATTTGCACGGTCGAAGACATGTTGTTGACTACAAGGAGATTAGCTAATTTACACGCCAAAAGCTAAAAATAGCGAAATGTCATGACTCGTGCATTGAAAACAACCAAGTCACGTGACCAAAATGATCAATTCTTTTGGCCATGTGACTTAAACAAATTTTGAAAACGATTGATTAAACAGCTCTGTGCGTTTTGAATTCCAAGTCGCGCTGTTAACACTTTACTGATTTTCGTAATAAGTTGCAAGACTATCCCCTTGACGAGTAAAATCGTCTGGCATTAGACAGAGTGAAAGAATAAACTAGGCCGCATTGCCAGTTAATAGGTTAATAAATACGATTGTCTGGTGTTACAGAGTAAAATAGCAAAGTATGGCACACCAGGGCACATTGTGCCTTGATGGGCCAAGTAGATACCCTCCTTGACCCCAACTTTGTGATGTCCGAATGGTATCCAATTAATCCATAAAGCTCCAAGCATCCAATGTGCCCTACTTTACTTTTTTACTCTGTCTAATGCCAGACAATGTTACTTATTAAGGAAAAGTGTTGGCCGTTAATGGGCTAACCCATTAAGGCACAAGTGTCTTCCCTTGATGAGTAAAATTGTCTGGCGTGGGACAGAGCTGATTAATATTGTCTGGCGTTAGACCGAGTAAAACAACAGAGTTGGGTGCACCAGGACGCATTGCGCCTTAATGGGTTAATACAGGTTACAATGCATAATATAACAAACCATTGTTTTGTCAGGGCATAACAATTTACATATGTAATAGACATAAAGTTAATAATGGTAGGATATAGCCAAACATATTTGTTTGCCCATTGTAATGAAGCACACAGACTTACTTTGATAGATACATAGCCTTTTGTTTTGGGCTCATGCTTTTTCTATCATTCGTACTGATTTTTGTTTTCCACAAAACTGTGTTTTCTACAAAATATGTCACAGACAGAATGGAAATAATAATTTGCATAAATTCATCTTTGTATTCTAAGTGGGACTTACCATTACTATCTTCTTTATTTAAATTAACAACCACCTGCTGGTTTTTTGGATTAAGAGCTTTTATCTTTTCATATAGTTCCAGTCTTTTTCCCATGACTATACCCATGTCTTTCAAGTCACTCTTCTCAAGCAGCAAAACGCTTTTCCCAGTTATACTTTGAGCTGTTTATAAGAAATCCGGAACTGATGAATGGTATTAACTGCATGCATACAGTAATTTAACCAGCTAGGTACAGTTATTCTTAATTCATCACTGTTTTGCTATATTCAACAGATAAAATTTTACTTAAGACTTCCAGGAAAACAAAACTAGCTGTTTCCTTTTCAGTCTGACAGTATTAAATGTATTTTACAATCTGACATACCTTCAAATTTTTCAATTTTCTCTTCGAAGCCTTCCTTTGTAAGCCATAATTTTACATGTTCAGTTGTCCACAAGGTAATATCATCAGGTTGTACTGTATCATATACTGTATCTGCATCAGGATCTTGTGTCGCTAACAAGAAGTATGAAACCGGTCAACCTTATTTTAATACGTATACACTGTAAATTTTATACGAAATATACTGCTTATACTTTACTTTGTCCTGTTTAAAACTACAGATTCTTGCAAATTCCCCATTCCCTGCGCCGCCTTCGAACAAACATTGTAGTCTTGCGCTAAATCGGCAGATATACGAGAATGATTTCCAACGAAGTTAACACAAATATTGTTTGTGAAATTAATATTTATGCATACCTAAGTTCTGCGTGAGGTACAGTACATAATTATATCAAATAATCAAGGCACTTACAATATATATTTGAAATCAAGACACTGATCTTCGCATCGTCACAGATGACGGTGAATTTTAACAGTATTTAAAAAAAGAGTACCTTCGTCTGTCGTATTTTGAGTTCAACACCGACTATTAGGCGCAGGATGTAATTTGATTTGTCCATGTCATAACGAGCAGCCAAAAAGGTTATGGATGTATGAATTAAAGATGAGAAACGTTGCGAAGTCAAGCATCAACTGTCAACACTTCGAAATGCAAAATGGCGCAGCGCAGAATGGCGGGAAAATGAACTCGACACTTGGTCTCTCGCCGTTTCCATCCACCAAACTTACATGATGTAATTTTCTTCACTTTTCAAGCAAACGTTGATGGTTTAATTTAGTTAGGGTTAGTGTGAAGGTTATCTTTAATAGGGTTAGATTGGGATTAGTTGTAGGGTTAGGGTCAGTTTGAGAGGTTTTCGTTTTCGATACAATGACGTCAGTCAGTTTGAGGGATGGAAATCTGGACCATCCCCGACTGGGCACGAAGAGTTGTCTCAAAGACTCAACAACTCAAACTACTCAGTGGAAGTGTTTTAGTATGGCCAATTGTCGCGATATTTTACAAGGAAATGGAAATTGAATAATATAGATGAATTATTGGTTTTATTATTTTTATATGGCATCCTGTTCGCGCAAGGAAACCTTTGCAGATGTTTAGACAGTGCAGAAGTGGAAAACATATCAGGCAGAGGAAATGCCCATGTTCATTGCCGATGTGCTATTTGTGAAGGTAGAGCAGCGTACCCAATAACTGCATGGAGACATATGCAAAGAGAAAGATCAGCTGCATTAGACGAGTACCCACCTTTAAATAATGACATCCTCCAAGCTGATGGTGGTGGTAACAGTGGTGGTGATCTTGGTGACGGTGGTGAGAATATTAATGATGGTGGAGGTGACATTGGCAGTGATAATGACGATGGTGGTGGTGATGGAGCCTCTGGTGATGATCTTGATGACAGTGGTGATGGTGACATTGGTGGTGATCCTGCTGATAGTGGCGATGGTGATCCTGATCCTGAATTACCAGATAATAATTTGGATGAAGAGAATGAGTTGGATGAGGATGCAGTCATGAAAAATTTTGTTCTGGATGCTGTGCTTAGACTGGTAGAAATTAAAGGTGAAGCAGGGTTTTCTCTAAAAACCTTGGAGAATCTGTTAATCTGGGGACGGAATCTGCACTGTGCAAATAATGACCAATTATTACCTTTGTGGCCATCTTGTTGGTTGGAGGTACTAGTGTTTTTAGAAAATGTTGGCTATAAATCTCCACAATTATATTGGATTTGCCTGGATGAAAGTCACCCATGTTTGTTTGGTTTAATGAGAGCAAAGACTGAACTATGTGTCCAGTGTGGAAAGGAGGGAACAATTCCATATTATTATCTTAGTGCAATAGACAAAGTCAAGAGATGGTGTTCTTCTCTTACAATGTGCAGAAATATGACAGCACACTGGAGAGAAAAAAGCCATTGGCTTCCTGCACAATGGAAAGAAGGGTGGGGTTGGCCATGTAAGAAAGAGTTCTGGGATGGAACAAGATTTTCAAAATTATCGTACTTTTGGTACCCACAAACTGAATGGACCCTCCCAGTGAAGTGTCCAGAAGATGGCTGTGGAGCTGTAAGAGTTGGGTGCACCAGGACGCATTGCGCCTTAATGGGTTAATACAGGTTACAATGCATAATATAACAAACCATTGTTTTGTCAGGGCATAACAATTTACATATGTAATAGACATAAAGTTAATAATGGTAGGATATAGCCAAACATATTTGTTTGCCCATTGTAATGAAGCACACAGACTTACTTTGATAGATACATAGCCTTTTGTTTTGGGCTCATGCTTTTTCTATCATTCGTACTGATTTTTGTTTTCCACAAAACTGTGTTTTCTACAAAATATGTCACAGACAGAATGGAAATAATAATTTGCATAAATTCATCTTTGTATTCTAAGTGGGACTTACCATTACTATCTTCTTTATTTAAATTAACAACCACCTGCTGGTTTTTTGGATTAAGAGCTTTTATCTTTTCATATAGTTCCAGTCTTTTTCCCATGACTATACCCATGTCTTTCAAGTCACTCTTCTCAAGCAGCAAAACGCTTTTCCCAGTTATACTTTGAGCTGTTTATAAGAAATCCGGAACTGATGAATGGTATTAACTGCATGCATACAGTAATTTAACCAGCTAGGTACAGTTATTCTTAATTCATCACTGTTTTGCTATATTCAACAGATAAAATTTTACTTAAGACTTCCAGGAAAACAAAACTAGCTGTTTCCCTTTTCAGTCTGACAGTATTAAATGTATTTTACAATCTGACATACCTTCAAATTTTTCAATTTTCTCTTCGAAGCCTTCCTTTGTAAGCCATAATTTTACATGTTCAGTTGTCCACAAGGTAATATCATCAGGTTGTACTGTATCATATACTGTATCTGCATCAGGATCTTGTGTCGCTAACAAGAAGTATGAAACCGGTCAACCTTATTTTAATACGTATACACTGTAAATTTTATACGAAATATACTGCTTATACTTTACTTTGTCCTGTTTAAAACTACAGATTCTTGCAAATTCCCCATTCCCTGCGCCGCCTTCGAACAAACATTGTAGTCTTGCGCTAAATCGGCAGATATACGAGAATGATTTCCAACGAAGTTAACACAAATATTGTTTGTGAAATTAATATTTATGCATACCTAAGTTCTGCGTGAGGTACAGTACATAATTATATCAAATAATCAAGGCACTTACAATATATATTTGAAATCAAGACACTGATCTTCGCATCGTCACAGATGACGGTGAATTTTAACAGTATTTAAAAAAAGAGTACCTTCGTCTGTCGTATTTTGAGTTCAACACCGACTATTAGGCGCAGGATGTAATTTGATTTGTCCATGTCATAACGAGCAGCCAAAAAGGTTATGGATGTATGAATTAAAGATGAGAAACGTTGCGAAGTCAAGCATCAACTGTCAACACTTCGAAATGCAAAATGGCGCAGCGCAGAATGGCGGGAAAAATGAACTCGACACTTGGTCTCTCGCTCGTTTCCATCCACCAAACTTACATGATGTAATTTTCTTCACTTTTCAAGCAAACGTTGATGGTTTAATTTAGTTAGGGTTAGTGTGAAGGTTATCTTTAATAGGGTTAGATTGGGATTAGTTGTAGGGTTAGGGTCAGTTTGAGAGGTTTTCGTTTTCGATACAATGACGTCAGTCAGTTTGAGGGATGGAAATCTGGACCATCCCCGACTGGGCACGAAGAGTTGTCTCAAAGACTCAACAACTCAAACTACTCAGTGGAAGTGTTTTAGTATGGCCAATTGTCGCGATATTTTACAAGGAAATGGAAATTGAATAATATAGATGAATTATTGGTTTTTATTATTTTTATATGGCATCCTGTTCGCGCCAAGGAAACCTTTGCAGATGTTTAGACAGTGCAGAAGTGGAAAACATATCAGGCAGAGGAAATGCCCATGTTCATTGCCGATGTGCTATTTGTGAAGGTAGAGCAGCGTACCCAATAACTGCATGGAGACATATGCAAAGAGAAAGATCAGCTGCATTAGACGAGTACCCACCTTTAAATAATGACATCCTCCAAGCTGATGGTGGTGGTAACAGTGGTGGTGATCTTGGTGACGGTGGTGAGAATATTAATGATGGTGGAGGTGACATTGGCAGTGATAATGACGATGGTGGTGGTGATGGAGCCTCTGGTGATGATCTTGATGACAGTGGTGATGGTGACATTGGTGGTGATCCTGCTGATAGTGGCGATGGTGATCCTGATCCTGAATTACCAGATAATAATTTGGATGAAGAGAATGAGTTGGATGAGGATGCAGTCATGAAAAATTTTGTTCTGGATGCTGTGCTTAGACTGGTAGAAATTAAAGGTGAAGCAGGGTTTTCTCCAAAAACCTTGGAGAATCTGTTAATCTGGGGACGGAATCTGCACTGTGCAAATAATGACCAATTATTACCTTTGTGGCCATCTTGTTGGTTGGAGGTACTAGTGTTTTTAGAAAATGTTGGCTATAAATCTCCACAATTATATTGGATTTGCCTGGATGAAAGTCACCCATGTTTGTTTGGTTTAATGAGAGCAAAGACTGAACTATGTGTCCAGTGTGGAAAGGAGGGAACAATTCCATATTATTATCTTAGTGCAATAGACAAAGTCAAGAGATGGTGTTCTTCTCTTACAATGTGCAGAAATATGACAGCACACTGGAGAGAAAAAAGCCATTGGCTTCCTGCACAATGGAAAGAAGGGTGGGGTTGGCCATGTAAGAAAGAGTTCTGGGATGGAACAAGATTTTCAAAATTATCGTACTTTTGGTACCATTAAACTGAATGGACCCTCCCAGTGAAGTGTCCAGAAGATGGCTGTGGAGCTGTAAGAGTTGGGTGCACCAGGACGCATTGCGCCTTAATGGGTTAATACAGGTTACAATGCATAATATAACAAACCATTGTTTTGTCAGGGCATAACAATTTACATATGTAATAGACATAAAGTTAATAATGGTAGGATATAGCCAAACATATTTGTTTGCCCATTGTAATGAAGCACACAGACTTACTTTGATAGATACATAGCCTTTTGTTTTGGGCTCATGCTTTTTCTATCATTCGTACTGATTTTTGTTTTCCACAAAACTGTGTTTTCTACAAAATATGTCACAGACAGAATGGAAATAATAATTTGCATAAATTCATCTTTGTATTCTAAGTGGGACTTACCATTACTATCTTCTTTATTTAAATTAACAACCACCTGCTGGTTTTTTGGATTAAGAGCTTTTATCTTTTCATATAGTTCCAGTCTTTTTCCCATGACTATACCCATGTCTTTCAAGTCACTCTTCTCAAGCAGCAAAACGCTTTTCCCAGTTATACTTTGAGCTGTTTATAAGAAATCCGGAACTGATGAATGGTATTAACTGCATGCATACAGTAATTTAACCAGCTAGGTACAGTTATTCTTAATTCATCACTGTTTTGCTATATTCAACAGATAAAATTTTACTTAAGACTTCCAGGAAAACAAAACTAGCTGTTTCCCTTTTCAGTCTGACAGTATTAAATGTATTTTACAATCTGACATACCTTCAAATTTTTCAATTTTCTCTTCGAAGCCTTCCTTTGTAAGCCATAATTTTACATGTTCAGTTGTCCACAAGGTAATATCATCAGGTTGTACTGTATCATATACTGTATCTGCATCAGGATCTTGTGTCGCTAACAAGAAGTATGAAACCGGTCAACCTTATTTTAATACGTATACACTGTAAATTTTATACGAAATATACTGCTTATACTTTACTTTGTCCTGTTTAAAACTACAGATTCTTGCAAATTCCCCATTCCCTGCGCCGCCTTCGAACAAACATTGTAGTCTTGCGCTAAATCGGCAGATATACGAGAATGATTTCCAACGAAGTTAACACAAATATTGTTTGTGAAATTAATATTTATGCATACCTAAGTTCTGCGTGAGGTACAGTACATAATTATATCAAATAATCAAGGCACTTACAATATATATTTGAAATCAAGACACTGATCTTCGCATCGTCACAGATGACGGTGAATTTTAACAGTATTTAAAAAAAGAGTACCTTCGTCTGTCGTATTTTGAGTTCAACACCGACTATTAGGCGCAGGATGTAATTTGATTTGTCCATGTCATAACGAGCAGCCAAAAAGGTTATGGATGTATGAATTAAAGATGAGAAACGTTGCGAAGTCAAGCATCAACTGTCAACACTTCGAAATGCAAAATGGCGCAGCGCAGAATGGCGGGAAAAATGAACTCGACACTTGGTCTCTCGCTCGTTTCCATCCACCAAACTTACATGATGTAATTTTCTTCACTTTTCAAGCAAACGTTGATGGTTTAATTTAGTTAGGGTTAGTGTGAAGGTTATCTTTAATAGGGTTAGATTGGGATTAGTTGTAGGGTTAGGGTCAGTTTGAGAGGTTTTCGTTTTCGATACAATGACGTCAGTCAGTTTGAGGGATGGAAATCTGGACCATCCCCGACTGGGCACGAAGAGTTGTCTCAAAGACTCAACAACTCAAACTACTCAGTGGAAGTGTTTTAGTATGGCCAATTGTCGCGATATTTTACAAGGAAATGGAAATTGAATAATATAGATGAATTATTGGTTTTTATTATTTTTATATGGCATCCTGTTCGCGCCAAGGAAACCTTTGCAGATGTTTAGACAGTGCAGAAGTGGAAAACATATCAGGCAGAGGAAATGCCCATGTTCATTGCCGATGTGCTATTTGTGAAGGTAGAGCAGCGTACCCAATAACTGCATGGAGACATATGCAAAGAGAAAGATCAGCTGCATTAGACGAGTACCCACCTTTAAATAATGACATCCTCCAAGCTGATGGTGGTGGTAACAGTGGTGGTGATCTTGGTGACGGTGGTGAGAATATTAATGATGGTGGAGGTGACATTGGCAGTGATAATGACGATGGTGGTGGTGATGGAGCCTCTGGTGATGATCTTGATGACAGTGGTGATGGTGACATTGGTGGTGATCCTGCTGATAGTGGCGATGGTGATCCTGATCCTGAATTACCAGATAATAATTTGGATGAAGAGAATGAGTTGGATGAGGATGCAGTCATGAAAAATTTTGTTCTGGATGCTGTGCTTAGACTGGTAGAAATTAAAGGTGAAGCAGGGTTTTCTCTAAAAACCTTGGAGAATCTGTTAATCTGGGGACGGAATCTGCACTGTGCAAATAATGACCAATTATTACCTTTGTGGCCATCTTGTTGGTTGGAGGTACTAGTGTTTTTAGAAAATGTTGGCTATAAATCTCCACAATTATATTGGATTTGCCTGGATGAAAGTCACCCATGTTTGTTTGGTTTAATGAGAGCAAAGACTGAACTATGTGTCCAGTGTGGAAAGGAGGGAACAATTCCATATTATTATCTTAGTGCAATAGACAAAGTCAAGAGATGGTGTTCTTCTCTTACAATGTGCAGAAATATGACAGCACACTGGAGAGAAAAAAGCCATTGGCTTCCTGCACAATGGAAAGAAGGGTGGGGTTGGCCATGTAAGAAAGAGTTCTGGGATGGAACAAGATTTTCAAAATTATCGTACTTTTGGTACCCACAAACTGAATGGACCCTCCCAGTGAAGTGTCCAGAAGATGGCTGTGGAGCTGTAATTTCGGCGGAAGAGCTCCAGTTGGCCCCAACAGCTTGTGATGGAGCTGATGGTACAAGACTTGTTGAGTGCCCTTCTTGTCAGAACATCTTTCAACACGTTCCACAGCAAGTAAGAGGTGATCCAAGGAATATTGCCTATGATTGTAAGTTCTGACACTGTTTTTTTGTATAATTGATTGTCATTAACCCATTCACTTGTAAGACTATCCTCTTTACGAGTAAAATTGTCTAGCGTTAGACAGAGTAAAAGTAGGGCACATTGCCAGTCAATGGGTTAAATTAATAAAATATAGGAATACAGTACAATGCATGCATAATTATCTTAGTACCTGATTTTGTTTTTTATTTCTCTTTAATATTCATATCTACCATTGTAACTTCTTTTGCAAGAGCGCTTACAACCATTATTAAAATTGCAGTTGTATATGTTTCATTTTTATAGTACATTGGGATGGATGGCAGCCATTCTCTTCAACATCTAGAGGCTGTGGTAAGCCTTTACTCACTTTATTATAGCTAATTAATTAAGGAACTTTAAATTTAATTACTTTAAGACATTACTGGGGGCATAGGCTTGCTCCCAACAATCTTTGAAAAAATGTCAGTTGCTTAGCCATATGGTTGACAGTTGTGCCATGTGTCTTTGTACCAACTTATACTTATTCCCCCTCAAAAGATTGCTCAACGATCGCTATCCATAGCTCAATTTTCAACATGTTTTAGAATTCATTTTGGCTATGCATCTATGCCAGTACAAAATAACAAAAATGATTGTTTAATTTTCTTAGTAAGCTAGATATAATCATGTGCAGCGTACAATTTAATTTACATTACGTCACTCTGAAACATTTTATTCAATTTTCTATGCTGGCGCACAACATGTTGTAAGTGAACAATTCAAACTATAAACTTGTACCGTAATGCTGTATATCTCATGTAAATTAGGAGCTTTTGAAATTGGAATAGCAACAATGTCAAAAGAGAAACGGCTGGAAGTTGGGGAGGTGTATGTGTTAGGATTTGTTCCATCCTACTTACTTCCAAAAAAACGGCCAGTATCCTTGGATCCATTCATGGAACCATTCATAAGGGATATTGAAGATGGGTTCATAAATGGTACAGTACAGTACAGCTACAATGCAGTATAATTTTAAATCAGATTGAACAATCATCAAACACATAATTTGCCAATTTTTATGTAGGGCAAAAGCTATTTGAAAAATTAACAGAGGAAAAATGTCATCACATACTTAATTTGCCTTTTCTAAACAAGTATCCAACTATTACAATTTCCAGTGTTCTGACAATTATAACAAGGGTTCACCTATGAGGACTGTGATTTGAAAAGGTCGTAAATGTTCTATCTTTGTATTTACCAAATGGATAAAGATGATATAAAGTAACATTCAAATTGGCCCGTGTTTTTCCACAGTATAAATTTTAGAGTTTTTCAAATTGAATTGCTAGATTTTTGTTTGTACATGCTATACTGTACATTTAGGTATTCAAGTAAACTATGCCATTATGATTGATGAAATACCTTCAGGACCAACAACATTGCATCATCTTGTGCTTTGCTCTTCTGGTGACCACATGGGAATATGTGAGGTTGGAAAGTTTATTAAGTGTGGTAAGAAAGGCTGCCGGCGTTGTGATACAACAAGTAAGTACAGTAGTTTCATTTTTATGTTATTTGTTCAGTTGTTAATCGGTAAATGCACAGATGCTCAGAGGATGTGGTAAGAACAAGAAAGTTGGCTACGAGGTAAAGTGACATTAATCTCACACTTTAGCGATGTTATTCTTGCAGCTGTAGAGTAGATTGCTAATATCTGTCCTCTAAAAGATCAAGGGTAATGATATATTGATATATTATATGTAAGAGGGAATTTCATTATTTTCTCTTAGATGTAATCTTTGAAGGCAATTCTGTACATTGATCTATTGGACGACATAATATTCAGATTATTGCATAAATTCATCTTGGATTTCAAAATTTTAATGTAATGTAATTTTTGAATAAAATAATTACAGGTGCTTATTTCCCAGCCCAGCGCCACTCCTACTTCACCAATAACAGATATCAAGCAAGATTTCCTCCGCCATCAAAAAGTATCTTGACGAATCTAGAGTACATTAGAGAAATTGATGAAGAAGAGCGAATGACGGTAAGGGAAAACCTTGCAAGAGCATGTGGCTATACGAGGCTGTCGATTTTGCATAGATTGTGGCCGCTATATGGATTTTGTTATGACCAAGATTTGGTGTTTGATGAAATGCATACAGTTCAGCTTAACATTGTAAAGGCAGCTCTTCACCAGCTTATACGTGATGAGGACCGTCCTATTGACTGGGAAGTGGTTGATATACGTTTACATGAGTTTCCATGTACAGCAGGTACTGTGGTCATATGTGGGACAACATTCGAATATTCTCCTCAACGGGAGAGCTCCAAGCAATTTGGGGTGAAAGGGTGCATACAAGAAATTAATATAGTAACTATTTTTTAATTCATTTACCTATATTTTGCTAGAATTTAGAGCATCCAGACTCCCATTGGCTATTGGAAAGGTTAGTATTTCGAAATGCGAAGAAATATTGGGACTGAATCATTTTGAAATTCTTCGTGATGTAGTAAATCTAGTGTCAACACCCAGGCGCTGTACTCACTGTTTAAATGTGGCTGACACTAATTATGGACAAGGATCGGTCTCATGATTTTATTTATTCACTAAATACACTTGCTGTAATCAAGCCCTATTTGCGCCGCAAAGTTGGATGAACAGGATGATCAAAGCCGACGTGAATTTGGCTCATTAATTGTGGATAAAAGAAGTGGATAAAATATATCCTTCAATTAGTATTCACCATTGTACTGTTCTGTGATTTTATAGTCTAAGCATAGTCTATCAATATTTCATTAGCTGAAGATTACTCCAGATTTGCTTTTCCTGCATCCGAGGTTGTGCTGGCTGGTTTGCTCAATGACTCACAAATGCAGTGTATCACTATGTATCACTATGTATTGCCAGGATGGAAGAGTTTTTGCTGAATCATGCACGAAATGGTTGGACAGAAGAAGAAATACATACATTTCATCAAATGGCTTTGCGCTATGCTGTGCTTGTCGAGGAAGAATGGGGTCCACAAAATTGCCTCATAACACTTCACAATCTACAACATTTCAAAGAGGATATACAAAGGTTTAGTGGCCTAGACAACTATTCCTGTTGGGTAAAAGAAAGGGCAGTGAAAAGGTACATCCGGCAGTCCAACAACCACAAGAATATCGAGGTAACATTTGCAGCAACTGAGGTTCGACGTGAAGTTCTAAGAATCAGAAGAAACGAAGAAAAAAGGTTGCAAGAAAACAAAGTTGACCGCGCTAAGGTTCGTTATTATTACAAAAAGCAATTTTAGTATTTAATCCTTGCAAGATTGTATATACTAGCGAGCATTTTGGCTTGCAACTTTTTTTGTTTTACAATTAGTGTCACTCTTCTCATGATACTTTTTTATAGGAAATTAATGCTGCACTTTATTAACCTACATAAATTGACGCGAAATCTAAGTAACGCGGATTGCTTATGGGTCTTTTTCTGACGTAAATAAATTAACGCGAAGTTTTAAAATCCTCGTTAATAGAGTGCATCGCTAATTTCCTAAAATAAGTTATTTTAATTGGCACGTATTGTTTAAAAATTACTTAATTTACTGCATGGGTCTTTTTCTCAAGGTAGGAGGTAAGGTTGCAGAGTTGTTGATCAAATACGTTTAATAATTTTAATTTTGAAAACAGGGTTTTTTTTTGTGTGGTCCCTATATCTGGCATTCATTATTATTTGCATGATGCGTTTTTGCAATATCTTTCCTAAATTGGTGGTGTAACATTGAGCCCACACAATGTTGCAGTATTGAATGTAAGGTAAGACAAGGCTACAGTATAGTGTTCGTCGGGCAGTAAGAGATATAAACGATTTACCTTATTAATAGCTCCAATAGATTTAGCCATTTTAAGAGCAATACTGTTAATATGTGGTTTCCAGTCAAGATGGCAATTATTTGAACACCAAGAAAAGTAATTGAGTCTACCAAATCAATTGCGATGTTGTTAATGCTGATATTAATATCATATTTGGAATAACATTTGTTCCGAGCTGTGAATATCACATACTTAGTTTTTTTAAATTAAGCGAGAGTTTATTAGCTTTAAACCATAGGGAAAGCTTGAGGAGTTCTTGATTGATTGTGAATTCAAGTAATTTTAGGTCTTTATTTGATGTAAACACACTAGTGTCATCAGCAAATAAAATAAAATTTAGAATGGTTGAGCAATTAGTAATATGATTGATGTATTATAGTAACAATAAGAGAGGTCCAAGTATTGATCCTTGTGGGACTCCACATTTGATCGTTTTCACAGATGATAAAGTACTATTTATCTTTACACATTGTTGTCTGTTGTTAAGATAATCCTCAAACAAAGAAAGAGGCAATCCCCTGATGCCGTAATGATATAATTTTTTAAGCAAAATTTCATGATTAACCGTATCAAAAGCCTTGGATAAATCAACAAAGACACCAATAGTAAATTATCTGTTATCAATTGATTCAGAAAGGCTATCCACAAGTTCAATAAGAGCCATGTATGTAGAGTGAGCCTTTCTGAAACCATATTGTTTATTATTTAGTATACTAAGTTTATCTAAGTAGTTTAATAGTCTAGAATGAACAACCTTTTCAAGTATTTTTGAGAAAACTGAGAGAATAGAAATAGGGCGATAATTAGAAAATTGACGTGGGTCATCGGTTTTAAAGATTGGGATTCAGTTCATCTGGCACTATACCAAGCTCCATCGACTTGTTGATGATGTGATGTGTGATAAAATAGGTGCAAGTGGTTTTAGCTGTCTGTTTAACTACAGTTGGATATATGTTATCAGGACCTGGTGATTTGTTGGAATTGATTTGAGACAGTAAGTTAAACACCTCATTTTGGTCTGTGGGAAAAAAGACAAAATAATTTGGGTAGGAACCTGATAAAAACTGTGAGTGAGTAGAATTTGTATGAGGTATTTTTGAGGCTAAGTTAGGTCCAACGTTAACAAAGAAATCATTAAAGGTTTGGGATATAATTTTTTCGTCAGATATATCTTTGTTGTTGTGTCTAAATGAAGTTGGATAATTTACCTTAGTTTTAGTTTTGTTCATTAGGGTTTTTAGCGTTTTCCAAGTTACTTTTTTAGATTAGATTTAGCTGATTCGAATATCAGGTTATAGTAATGTTTTTTTGCTATTTTAAGAAGATGATTAAGTTTATTTCTATACACTTTATACCTGTGCTCACAGGCTTGTGATTTCTTAATAAAAAACTATTATATAGCCTATTTATTTTTAGTTTTGATACATAAGCTAAAGGAAGAAAGACAAACGAGATGTTAAATGATAAACTTTATAAACGTTGAATGTTAAGCGAGGGGAGGTGGAGTCAAAAAGCTTTGCTGTCCGAAGAATAAGGCCCAATGTGCACTATGGTTCTGCGAGAGCCTTGGTTTAAAGGTTACTAATATTTTAACTCATTAACTGGCAATGCGCCCGGATGCGCCCTGGAATTGGCAAGGGGGTAACTGGCAATGTGCCCGGATGGGCCCTAGATTGGCATGTCAAATTTGGTCCAAAACGAAAGGGAATGTCTCGGCGTTTTTGGTCAAGTTCTTGTCGAAATCCATTCGCGAGATTTTGAGCCGAAAACATGGGTATTTTGTAAATTTTATGGAAAATAATAGTCGGAAATCACAAGGAACACAAACACCAAACACAAGTGAGGAGATACGATCTTTTTTGAGCCTGTTTTTGAATAGAAAAGTTTTGAAAAAACTCCCAAAATTCGACAGCATTTTAGCAGGTTAAATCTAGTTTAAAATTATCCTTTTTGAAGAACTGTTCGTGCATGTTTATGGCATTATTTGACTGTTTTCGTAACCCTTCTGTTGGTCTTCTTGTCCAAGTTGTGAATATAGCAAAAGTGTATTCAAACCACTACACATTTTACCTACTATGTGCGCATGTCGTCTTTTTGGCATGAATACTCCTAGTAAAATCACATTAAAACTAAGTAGAATGATCCACAATGACCGTCCCATCTATTTTTGTAAATTTCGTCTTAAAACGACCACTAATTTCAGAGATATTGTGGCTTAAAACCAGTGTATTGAATTAATGCGGGTGTCCGCCGCGTGCGAATTCTCTAAAACTTGACAGCCGATTTCAAAAGCTTCTAAAATGCTTTTTTATGGATTTTTATATCCCCATAAAACTTTATATCGATAAAGCTCGTCATAAAATTAGTGCAAACTCGTTTTCTAAGAACTACACATTGAGCACTTGAAGGGAAAGATGTAAAATAGGTCAGGACACCTGTTTGCTTTTGCCGGTTCCTCGCTGCAATGGCTTCCTTTGCAGGAAGCAATGAAATTGATGCCCTTTCCAAAATCGGTATTTAGCAGCTATTTCGGACCCAGTGTTCACTTATTTATCATGAAATCGTTTTAATAGAAGACTTTTAATAATACTCATGGGATATTTCGTTATTTTGTCAAGTAAAAGCTATATCTTTGAGGTGTTTATCTTTTCAAAAGTGCACGCGCGAAAATATGGAAGCTAGGTGTTTACTTCCGTCTGAAAAGCAACCACATATTGAGGACCTTATTTCATCATTTTACAGCAATATAGAACACCTAAATATTAAATTGTGCATTTCATTGGAGTATGAAGATTGTATTTTTACACGATTGTTCCCTTTTACGACCTATTTCAAACTGAAAAACGTGCTTCCTTTTTGAGCCAGATTTAAAAAAGAAGCCCGCTGTCTCCATTATCTTGTCTTACGAGTAGACTACAGATGCGCAAACGTTTTTGGGCACAAAAAATTCGCTGTTTTCTCAACAGAAACACAAGAAAATTGAGCTAAAGTTCTTACCTGGTGTAAAGTTAAGATATTTTTCACTTTGTGGATGACTTTTAGTGCTTTGAGTAGAGAAATGAATAGCTTTTTGTTTTGTCACCGCAAATTGCGTTTGAATATGTCGGTTGTCAAAGTCTGGTTTAAAAACACCTCCCCAAATGCCCGCTTTTCTCACTCTTTTCATCCGTTGTTTATATTAAAACAGATAAATTCTTGTACTATTTGTTTTATCAAATATATTTGTGTGAATTTAAAACTTCGAGGAGGTACAATCACTGCGTTTTGGCTTATAGATGTTTTGACCCGTGAACAACAACCTACTCTTCTCCATTTTATGTTGTAAACATGAGGTCCTGGACTAGGCTCAAGAGAATTTATTTTAATTTTTGATCATTTTCTAATTTATATCCTAAAAGATGAAAACTAGTTTTAATAAAAATATGTACCAACCCAGCAATTTAATTTTTTTTGCCATTTATGTAGGGTTATGGAGATATTGCCCTTCAGATATTAGGTGTCATGAGGGGCAAAATGTTAGTGCTATAAAATTTACCCAAACCAAAAATTCTCACTCAAAAATATTAATTATCTATTTACGAATGCAAGCTCATTTAAACTAAATTAGGTCAATTATATATCACTCTTGTCTGATTCGAAAAATCAGAAAGTTTTATAGAAAGGTTTTTGAGATATTGCCAATTTTATGATTGCCCACAAATTCAATGAAGAATTCGCCATATTGCTTGCCAGTTAAAGGGGTAGAAATGTTGCAACAGTCTGCCAGTTAATGAGTTAAAGTGGAAGTCAAGTCCGTTCTGTGCATTGTTTACATCCTTTGTTTTGATACACTATAACTGTCTTACATGAAGCCTTTTGCCTCTTGTTGTTCTCACCTGGATTTTAATGACTTTGTGTGTGGTCCTTTTAATACAATACTTACAGTATTTTTTTACCTGCTTCATGGGAAGTAAAACGAAATGCCACCTTTCCTCGCTAAACACAAAAAAGCCATGCTGCATTATACCACAATGGATGAAAGTCGAAGCACAGTGGATGAAATCGAGCGCAGTCAAATCGAGGACATTGCACAAGTTCCCAATGTAGATATAAACATGGCAGTATGTTCATGTCATGGAATGTGTTTGCAGGAAAAGGGAAGAAATGCTTGTCCTTGTAAAGAAAAGGGCAGTATTGCCCTTCCGTTTGCCACCCAGACAGAAGTTCGTCTTTGAATCGACGGAATCTTTCTTTCTATTATTTCCAAAGACAATAAACAATGGGCCATTCCATTTAATATAGGCACCCCCCCTATTGAGGGGTCCGTTCATTACTCCCTTAGGATAAAAAAAATTTGGAACCCCCTTGAATACATTTTTGGGAATTTGCCCCATAGGATATCGCAAAAACACCAAAATTTTGCCATTTTGGGGGGAAATCACGTAAGCTACCCCCTAGGAAAAATTAAGATTAAACACTCCTCCTCCCCATTGGATATCCAGACCCCTCAATAGGGGGGGGTGCCTATATTAAATGGAATGGTCCAATGCTATGTCATGGGGGATTTTAATCTAGATTTATTCCGTTACGATCAACATGCATTTACACAGGAATTTATGGACTCATTGTTTTCACACATGTTTATTCCTCTTATTAATAGACCTACAAGACTAACGTCTCATTCGGCCACACTAATCGACAACATATTTACAAACTTTTCTTCACAAAATACCGTAAATGGAATTATCTTGAATGACTTATCAGATCATTTACCAGTGTTTGCTTTTTCCACATAAAAATGAAAACATATATTACATACGCGACTACAATGAATCGAATCTGAACAAATTTCAAACCTGTTTGTCTCAGGTGGACTGGGAGAAGACCCGAATGAACTTTGATGCGTTTGCAATCGAATATCATAGACATTTTGAGGATTGTTTCCCATTAAAACGATCTAAGCAGAATTCATCTAGGCTACTGAGAACGCCTTGGATTACTAAAGGGTTACTGGCTTCCGTAAAAAAAAAATTGTATAAAAGATATCTCGCAAACCCTACTCCACTTCGCGATTCCCAATACAAGAAATACAAAAATAAGTTGAATCATTTACTGAGAATAGCTAAGAAATCTTATTATGATAACAAATTTGAATCTGCTAAAAATAATCTAAAGAAAACTTGGAAACTTATTGTAGCGGTGGCCGTTTATTAAACGTGTCTACAACCCGAGTTGATACAGATCTCTGTTTAAACACACTCAAAAATACCTATTTACATAAACTACAAAGTACATGATGCATGCTAAACCGGAAGTCACGCAATTGGAACCCAATTATACTACACTACCCCCCTGTCAGTTAATCTTCGTCCCGAAGATTCAAGGTGTATAATGTTCCGGTTCTCTTCTCACTCGTGTACCACGTCTTAATGCAATGTTTCCAGTTCGCTCTAATCGTCCATTATATTTCCATAATCTATTTCTATGCACAATCTTTGGCTTCGTCTGCAGTGTTAACCGAATCTTATAAACTAAGTAATTTATTCGCTTAATGATGACATACGGCCCAGTCCAAGGTCTCGTTAGTTTGGGCGACAGTCCTTTCTTACGCACGACCGAATGTAACCACACTGATTCTCCAACTTCGAACTTCTTTGCCTTCGCATCTACATCATACTGACGTTTCATTCGCATACCAGATGTCTTCTCTTGCAAATTCATGAGCTTGTTCAGCTAACTCGGTTCTGTATTTTGTAATTCCCTCGTTATAACATTCGGGTTCCGGTTTACCAAATACCAGATCAATCGGTACTCATATTTCATGTCCCATCATCAGTTTTGCCGGTGTGCACTTCGTTGACTCGTGCACCGCGGTCCGGTAAGCCATTAGTAAATACGGAATATATTGATCCCAATCTTTCTGGTGCGTTTCGACAAACATGGAAAGTTGTGCTTCGAGGGTACGATTATAGCGTTCAACCATTCCATCCGACTGTGGATGATAGGGCGTCGTTTGAGTTTTCTTAACTCCCAGTAAAGTGCACATTTCGTTAAATACTTTTGAACAAAAGTTTCGTCCCTGATCAGAGTGGATTTGCAAAGGAACACCAAACCTACACACAAACTATTCAACCAATACCTTCGCAACTGTTTCTGCTTCTTGGTTTGCTATTGGGTATACTTCCGGCCATTTTGTAAAATAATCCAGGCACATTGATAAATACTTGTTACCATTGGCCGTTTTTGGCAGCGGTCCTAGCACATCTATGGCAATCCGTTCCATAGGTGATCCAACCTGATATATTTGGAGTGGGGCTTTCTCTTTCCGTCTTGGGCCTTTGCGAGAATTACATAAGTCACATTGTTTACACCATGCTTTAACGTCATGTCGACACCCAATCCAATAAAACCCTTGCTTCACTTTCGCCAAAGTCTTGCTAATTCCAAAATGTCCCGATGTAACACAATCGTGTGACTGTCGCAATACAGTATCTCTTAAACTTTTTGGAACGACGAGTTGAAGTTCGGCATCGTTAGTATTTAATGTTTCCCAAACTCGATACAAGATGTTATCGCGTAATGTCAAACTATCCCATTGAGCCCAAAATACTTTTGTTTCCTGACTTTCTGCCGAGACATTCCCCCATTCAGGTCGTTGCAGACTTTGCGCGAGCCACCTCATTACTGGACCAATATGTGGGTCTTGTAATTGTTTGTTGCGAAGTTCTTCTTTACTGATTATCTTGATCAATTCATTTTCAGTTTCTACTATGCGGGCAATTAGATTTGTAGCAGTTGCTGATCCAGTAACCTTGTCTTTATCTGCTTCAAAGTTCTCTTTATTTTCCTTGATAATACTTTCACGTGTTTCAACCCGATCGCAGTGCTTGCAATTATGATCAACACAAGGGCGTCTCGACATTGCATCTGCATTCTGGTGCCCATATCCCTCTTAAGATTTCCATCCATCTTGCCACTTGACCTTCCAGGTGACGAAAACGCAAAAGCCATTGGAGAGCTGAGTGGTCAGTTCTAATCTTGAAATTTCGTCCGTACAAATAACAATGAAAATGAGACACTGCTTGTACTACGGCTAATAGTTCCCTTCGTGTGACACAGTATTGACGTTCAGTTTTACTGAGTACTCTGCTATAATACGCGATTACTTTTTCATCACCTTCTTCACTCTTTTGGCTTAGGACGGCTCCTACTGATTCCCCACTTGCATCTGTATCCAGAATAAACTCTGCGCCTCTTCTAGGAAAAACTAGAATAGGAGCACTACACAAGACTTTTTTGAGCTCCTTAAATGCCTTATCTGACTCGTTTGTCCACGTAAATGTTACATTTTTCTCTGTCAACTTGTGGAGTGGCTTCGCGATTTCAGCGAAATTAGCGATGAATCTTCTGTAATAAGACGCCAGCCCTAAGAATCTCTTAACTTCTGTCACGTTTCGTGGTATAGGCCATTCTGCAACAGTTTCTAAGTTTCTCGCGTCCACTTTAACACCATTCTCGTTAACAATGTATCCGAGGTAAGTTACTTCGCGCTGGAAAAGAATACATTTCTCCGGTGACAACTTTAAGCGTGCCCATCTTAACCGCTGCAGGACTTTTGTCAGGTTCTCTATTTGATCAGAAAATGACGATCCGTAAACTATAACATCGTCCAGATACACTAAGCATACTTTCCACGAAAGACCTGCCAAAACATGTTCCATCAGTCTTTCGAAAGTGGCAGGTGCAGTGCATTACAGAGTCCAAAAGGCATAACTTTAAACTGCCAGTGCCCAAGGCCAGGTATCGAGAACGCTGTTTTTTCCATGGCTTCGGTACTAAGTTGAACTTGCCAGTATCCAGATTTCAGGTCAAGAGTGGAAAACCAAGTCGCTCCTTGTAAAGCTTCCATTGTGTCGTCTATCCTCGGGAGGGGATACGAATCTTTTCTTGTAATGTTGTTCAACTTACGATAATCCACACAAAACCGTGCATACTAATACAATAGGCGACGACCAAGGACTTGTTGATTGCTCCACAATTCCTCCTTTTAACATTTCGTCTACAGCTCTCCCCGCTTCTTCTCTTTTTACTGCTGGCATTCGTCTAGCTTGTTGCTTTATAGGAGGATAATCACCAGTGAAGATGTTGTGTTTCACCACGTTCGTCTGTCCTATATCAGTGGCATCTTTTGAAAACACGTCAGAGTTCTCACACAAGAAATTCTTCAATAATCGCTGTTCTTCCTTCTGAAGACTACGCACACTTCTGTCGTAAAGACTGTGAAGATGATTAGGTAAGTCATTCTCACGGGTTGGCAACTCATCCACATTCATATGTAACTCTTCATCAGTTCCTTCTTCGAACACATCATCACACGAAACAACTTCACACCGAGCTAAACACGTCCCCCGTTTAATTTTTTTCGGTTTGTCAGCTATATTTAATACATGCACTGGTACACAACGATTGTCCAAATTAGCGAGCACTTTTCCAACCAAGACATCCGGAACATTTTGTTCACATGGCTCTATAATACAGCAGCCTTTCACTGATTTAGTCCCACGAACCCATCCTTTCACAATTACTTCCGTTCTTGCCGGGATAATTACAGCAGTACTAGTCACAATACGGTGACACTCGGCATCGGATCTTCCATTACATTTCAAGCTCACATATTCTCCATCAATACAAATACTAGAGCATTCAAGATCCAGTTGACAACGGTGCAGTGTCATAAAATCCAACCCTAAGATAACATCTTCGGTGATGTCACCAATCCAAACATCCTGAATGAATTTCCTACTACCCACTGTAATCGTCATTTGCGCTCGTCCAACAAGTGGCACTTTTTCTCCAGTAACGGTTCTAATAGAGTTTCGAACAGGTTTGATATTCTCTAAAGGAATGTTTAACGACGGTAATAAGGCGGAGTTGACAATAGTTATGCTACTGCCAGTGTCAATTGTTACTTGACATGGAAAGTTCTCAACTAGTGCTTCCAATAAAAGTCCTTGAAAAATTTCATTTTCCGGTTGTCTGTTATTTCTTTCTTTTGAGGTCCTATCTTCTACCGCTGGATCTCGACCCCTGATTGATCCAGCTAACGCTCGTTTCCCTGGTTACTAGTGTTTTGATTACGTCCATTGCTTATAAACGGATTGTTCCTCTCACCCCAATTTTCCGGACTGCGACCTCGTTGATTCTGATCCCTCTCGGCGGAGCAATTCCTAGAATTCCAAACATCGTCATCCCTGTTTCGACGGCGACCTCC
Source organism: Trachythela sp. YZ-2020 (assembly GCA_016169945.1). Lineage (NCBI taxonomy): Eukaryota > Metazoa > Cnidaria > Anthozoa > Malacalcyonacea > Clavulariidae > Trachythela > Trachythela sp. YZ-2020. Next base: position 1,255,153 of record JADLSH010000072.1, read on the forward strand.
TTTCTGGTACGTAATCAGGACAATTTCTCTGAAGATGATCTCCACGACATGTCCAGCATTTCCTCAAGGGTGACACTGGAGTTCGTGGACTTCTCCCGGGTTGCCTTTCGATATCTCCTGCTAGTTCTGGTAGACTCTCATCACGGCGACGAATGCGATTTCTCAACTTAGCTCGATTCAATTCAGATTGACAAAGTGTTCCATAACGACTGTCTAACGCTTGAACCAAGGCATTATAATTTCGCTGACTGGAATCTGATAAACAATTCAGTACACTGAGTGCTTGCCCCTGTAAGCTGGCTGCGAGGAAAGCGGCTTTTTCTTGACTCTCCCATCCATTAATTTCGGCGACAATCTCGAACTGCGTTTTGTAGGCTTCCCAGGAGGTTTTCCCATCGAATGTTGCCGGCTTTTGAGTCGGTCTCGCAACGTCTCGAAGTGTGGAAGTTTCTCTCTTCAGAACTGATGCTTGTGTCTCTGATTTACGGGTATCAGGTAACCTGGAATAATCACTGTCCATATAGTCTGGCCATTTCACCTTCGCTCGACTGCCCACTCGAGGTGTTGATGAACGTTCCACGTCAATAATTTTGCTGTCAATTTTTTTACATATTTCATTATCAAATTCCTCTTTCATTTCACGCTTTAATTTGTTGAGTGACGATGCCAAAAGACTGGTATACGTTTCGAGAGATTGGTCTTCTCTAACTTTACAATGTTCTAGTACCTCCGAACGTATCAATTCGATTTTTTTATCAACGTTGGCTGCAAGATGAGCAAACTTGTGATTTAGTTGCTTAATTTCATTAGCGAATTCGTTCCTTATATTGTCCGTTACTGCTGCTTGACTTTGCTGCCATTCATTCATTTCGTCAATGTGTTTTCTTTGCATGAAGTGTTGGGTTTTCACAAGTTCTTTCTGCTCGAGCAGCATCGCAAATATTTCTTCAGTCTTGATTTCAACATTAGGGCCGCTACATTCTTGTTCTTGCTCAGTTGCTTGATCTATGTGTTGTTCGTCGCCTTGTTCGTCGGCCGCATACTGCGACCTTGTTTGAGGCATCTTTTCCTGTTAAAATGAGTCGTTTTTAACAAACTATTTCAGTTTGAAATCCTGCCGACTACGCCAATTGTTGCGGTGGCCGTTTATTAAACGTGTCTACAACCCGAGTTGATACAGATCTTTGTTTAAACACACTCAAAAATACCTATTTACATAAACTACAAAGTACATGATGCATGCTAAACCGGAAGTCACGCAATCTGAACCCAATTATACTACATTATAAATGAAGTTATCAATGTAAGAAACAAAAAGTCCTCATTACCGACTTTATTTAAATTAAATGGCGCGACAATTACAGATCCCACCGAAATCGCAAATGGATTTTGCAAATACTTTACTGGCATTGGTTTATCCCTAGCAAGCAAAATACCCACAACTAATTCTACATTTAATGACTTCCTAGGACCTAGGGTTGGAGAGACAATATTTCTTAAACCTACTACTGGGCATGAATTAAGAGAGATTTGTATGTCTTTTAAAAATGGAAAAGCACCTGGGTGTGATCATATACCGATGCATCTGATTAAAAATTCCTTTGAACTCATATCGGAACCACTGACGCATGTGATTAATGTGTCTTTGGAAAATGGGATATATCCTGACAAACTGGTGATGCTGGTGATGCCGACATATTCAATAACTACCGACCCATTTCAATTTTGACAAGTTTCTCCAAAATCTGAGAGAGTCACGTACAATCGATTGTTAGAATTTATAAACAAACTTGAAATCTTGTATTGTCATCAGTTTGGCTTTCGTTCTAATCATTAAACAAATCTTGCACTCATTCACCTAACTAATAAAATTGCAACTGCCATTGATCAGCACAAAATTGCTGCAGGTGTTTTCCTAGACCTTTCCAAGGCATTTGATACTCTTAATCATGACATATTATTTACGAAGCTTGAGCGCTATGGCATACGAGGAGTGGCACTGCATTGGATAAGAAGTTACTTTAAAGATCGAAAACAATTTGTCAGTTATAATAATGTCTCTTCCAACGAACAACTCATTCAGTGTGGTGTGCCCCAAGGTTCAATTTTAGGCCCACTCTTTTTTATTCTCTACATAAATGACCTACCAAACGCATCACGATTAACTGAACCCTTATTGTTTGCAGATGATACCTGTATATGTTACTCTCACTCGGATCCCGCAATACTAACTACTGTACTAAATGAAGCTTTACAAAATATTAGTTTATGGATGAGGGCTAATACATTGTCTCTTAACATCGATAAAACTGATTATGTTATTTTTCAACCTAGGCAAAAGAAAACTACAGATATACTTCTCTTAGTTGATGATGAACTGATTACTCGGAAGAAACAGGTTAAACTCCTTGGAGTCCTCCGAGATGAAAATGTCTCTTGAAAACCACATATCAGTTATGTTTGTAAAAAGATTTCCAAGGCCATTGGTGTTATTTATCGAACTCGTTTCAATCTGTCTGGGAGTACTAAATTAACTTTATATTATACCTTAATTTACCCATATCTTACCTATTGCAATACTATTTGGTCGTCTACCTATGTTTAGAATTTAAGGCGTGTATTACTATTACAAAAGCGAATTGTCAGACTATTGACTAATTCTGATTTCTGTGAGCATACTGCTCCACTTTTCACCAAGCTGAAGTTGCTTGACATTTATAAGATTAACTCCTTATACATTGGAAAATTTATGTTTTCCTATCACAACAAGTTACTACCTTCTGTCTTCCATGACTTATTCACTACCAGTAATCAAATTCATCAGTACAATACAAGAAACGCAAGCCTATATCGATCTCATGCTTGTAGAACTAATATCAAACAGTTCACCATACTTTATCAAGGTCCCAAACTTTGGTGTTCTCTCCCAGACACTGTTAGAAATGCTGAGACGATCAATTGCTTCAGGAAAGGAATGTTGCGGTATTTGCATGAGAAATAAATTGCCATTATTGCCATGTGCACTTATCTTCAGAGTCAGTGCGTGAATCAAGGTTAGTTTCCCCTGAACGTTCATAGTATTCCTTCATGCTCTGGGTGACATCCCCTTATAAGCCTTATGGTTTCAGGATGTCTCCTTGCCATTATTATATTCTAGTGGCAAAATTAAATTGAATTGAATTGAAAAATCTACAAGAAAGCGACACCTAAACATCTGAAAGTGTCAATTGAAAGTGAAATGCGGGTACATGTTAAAATGTAAAGAATGTAAGTGTTGCCTGTAAGTGATGTCTAATAATTTCAGGGTGCAGAACATGATAGTAGTGACGAGATGGATAGCCCAGAACCAAGTGCAAAGCAAGTGAGAGGTTGTGTGCACGCTGTCAAAGAAAAACTGGCAAAACATCTTGCAACTGTGGAAATGCGACAGAAACAACCAGGGGACGTGGTGGATCAAGAGCCATGGGAGATTGTGTGTGGAGGAAAATGCCGAAAAACATCTGCTGACCCATGAGCAGCATCTGCAGGTAGCATATATTTCAAATCATCCATTTGTTTCCCTAATTTACTAGCTACAGTTTATAAATTGGCAATGTTCTGTACTTGTACATGTGATTAATTTCAATATATGCATATATATGTGTTGAAGATAACATAGTATTTTGTTGAGATGGCACTTTTCCACACAGTATATAGTTTTGTTTCAAGTGATTGTGTCTACTCACTGTGTAAACACACTCTATACCCACTGATCAAATTGATGGTGTAAGATCCCCAGTCTGTACATGTATTTTCATGTTTATAGGGTGTGTTGGTGTTCACATCCCTGATTCAATGGTGTGTCAAACTGAGGACTTTTTGCACATCAACAAGTTACATACTATTTCCCCTTTGCTTCAGCCAACTTGGCAAAATTGAAGCTAGCAAGGCTCCTATTGTGAGACACCAATGGCTATGGTGAGTTAATGTTAAACTGTAAGAGTATAATATATTTTTGCTAGAATTTGGTTGAAAGCATAAATTTGGAGGCTTTGAGAAGGTTGGAACTGGAATTGTTGCGAAGACAGACAGCAACGTTTTCTGACTTGGTGAATTAACGATAAATTTGCCACAAGGTCAGGATGAATCATCCCAACCAGACCCTCCATCAGACAAAAGTCCTGAATGGTGTTTTTGTGGCCATTAGCACCAATGCCCACCCAAGTTGAAAACAAACGTTGTTGAAAAAGTGTTATGCCTTGTGTAACAACAAACCCTTTGTTCAACCAGCTTGTCCTGGATGCAAATCTTTTGGACATTGCAATGAGGTATAGAGAGGACATTCTAGTTATGGAACACCCCAGAAACAATGAACACTTTAGGCATTCTGCATATAGACAGTTATATGGCAGCATGGGCATTTGGGCAGGGGCAACAGAGTAGTGGTGCCAAGTTGCTGTGTTCTTGCAATAAGAGCAAGGTATCCTTCTCCCAATGGAGTTTATACAGGTTTCCGGCCAGCTAGACTTTAGTGCTATTGGCAATACACAATAAATTACTTGTATAATGTATTTAGTAAATTCTGGTTCAACAATTTCTTTTTGTTAAAGACAGATTCATATAGATTTTAATTATAACATATAATATATTTACACATATCAGTTCATTTAGCTATTTGGAACAAGCTTGTTTGTATAATTAGATTAGATTATAAAAATATGCTACATATGCAATCATCAAAATTTTCAAAACATTTAAATGTTGATCCTCTGATGTGAAAATTATAGGTTGTTGAATAGTGCTTGACTTTTTACAATTGCAAAACCTCTTCCATGAAATTTAACCATTAGCTGGCAATGTACCCAGATATGCCATACTTTAGTACTTTATTCTGTCTAATGCCAGATGATTTGACTTGCCAGTGCTAGGGTAATGCCAGTTAATGGGTTAACAAAACTATCTGTCAGACTGAGTGTCTCTTGTTAACCCATTAGCTGGCAATGCACCCAGGTACGCCCTACGTTAGTATTTTATTGTCTAACACCATACAATTTTACTTGCCAGCAGGGGTGGATCCAGCTTGGTTTGATAAGGGGGTGCTAAGTGGGCTTTGGTCATCAAGCAGGGAGTGACCTTCGACCAGGGAAGGGTGAATCACCACTGAGAACAGGATCAAGGGGGTTATCTTGTCAGAAAATGTTTAAAATATAAGATGGCCTACATGGTCAAAAAGGCCCATGAATTGCCTGATATCAGGCGGTGTGCGAACTGGCAGCGCAAAGCATGATGGTCGAACATTTTCCAATATGGCGACGAAAGAGTTGTAATCCGGTAAGTTTTCAGGCTTGTTTTCTCGTTTATTTTACCAGTATAACGTTAGGCATTTTACTTTATTTACACGATAAATGTCTTATAAAAGTAAAGATGTGTTTTCAAGATAGAATTTTCATATATTGAACGCGTGCAGATACGTAACAAATAGACGCACTCATGTGGTGAAATTTTAACTCCTACTTTGGGTTGCACTAAGAATTTGTCGGTGAATGTTTGACACGTGAAAATAGCCTAAATTGATTTTTTAACTCTTTGTTTAGATCGGTGTATGAACGCTCTCGAACGCTCTCCATCGCATCATATAATATTTCGGTTTTGAATTTGTCCTAGATTCCTACTATAAAGTGGCTAGTATGGCTTCTAAACGGCCTATTGTTGTGGAAGGCAATACGCCAGGTAAGCCTGAAAATAAACGAGTGGCAACTAAGGGAACTTCGAGAAAAAGCCTTTTTTCTGAAAAACCTAAGTCATCTGGACACAGGGAATGGTCGGAAGAAGAAACTTCTACTTTAGTACAGTATATTTGTTTATATTGGGAAGATGCCTACTCAGACCGATGGCCTATGCAAAGTGATGCAAAATTCTGGGATGCTGTGGCAGGTGCAGTGAACAAGGCATGCAACTCTACTAGAACAGGTTAGCAAAATGTTAATGTTTTATAGCATATCTATTATTTATAATTTTAAGCGTGATAAAGGAGGATAAACAGAAATTTGGCTATTTTGGCACATGTGGGGATTTTATTCTACACTGACTAATTTACCAGCAGTCAGGTCAACTATTTTAATATTATATAGGTATTAGATGTTATTGGTATAAAATGTTTTTATTTTCGGTTGCATCCAGTGGTTATGCCATTGCCAGTATAAGTGAAATACATGTAGCTAGTGTTCATCATTCTGTTTCCTTTCAAAGGTCCATCATGTCGCACAAGGGTCACAAAACATCTATCAAAACAATACAAATGTTTGTCAGAGGCAGAGCAGGCACTGAACATTGACTACCTGCTCAATACCTCCTCATTTGATAATGCTTGCCTGAGTAGTCCACCAAGATTTATCAATGAAGAATGTTTATCACCTATCTTCAAGTGTTCCCCAAATGCTGGTGCAAAAGACATACAAGTTCTGTTACTGTTGGGGATGTGATAAAAGATTTTGTATCATGTTTTTCAAGCTCAATGTCATTGCGGATGAAGATGCAAGTATTGTATCACATATTTAATCAGTGTGTTATTGCTGAAGATGGCCAAGACTTCTTCACATTTGTCAACAATGATTTTCTGACAAGAAGCCTTGGTGCAATGAAAACACTCTTTCGTGAGAGTAAACCCAATCTTATTTATGGCTTAAGCAAGTGTTTTGAAGGTACAAGCCCAAGAATGTCTTTAAATCGGATGCCTTATGGTTTGATCGATTACAATATCCGCTTCTTTGCCAGTGATACAACGGTTAATCTTCATATGGAAGAACATTATGCCTCATGGCTGGAGACAATGTATACTCAGTTTGGCCATAAGTGGTTATGTCTACACAGGGGCCAATGTGGCAGTACGAGAGAGGTTCAGACTGGGAAAAAGATTTGCCAATTGCAAGTGATCCTGGACATAGTACTGATGTGGTAGAAGTTGACATTATCCAAGAGGCATTGCAGCATTCATCAATTGATTTGGAGACAGCTCCTCCTGTGAACATGGAACAAGATCTTGAAATATTTGAACATGTCGACCTGAGCATATGCAACTTGTCTATTACTGGCAACACAGTTACCATACCTACAACCTGTGAGGATCTCCAAACTGATTCACCCATTTTCCTTCTCCAGAATTTGTCAATGAAGAAGACTATCTTGAAATGATAGAACATGTTGACCTGAGCATATGCAACTTGTCTATTAGTGATAACGCAGTAACCACACCTACAACCTGTGAAGATCTCCAAACTGATTCCCCAGTATTCCCTCTCCAGAATTTGTCAATGAAGAAGAACCTTTGCAGGTGTCACATTTGTGGACTTCCATGTCTAAAGGAGACAAACAGGATATGGCCCTGGGATTGGTTTCTTGTAAAGAGTTGGATAAATTACATGGTATACAAGCCACTGGCAAGGGAAGTCGTCGACAACACAACCCAGATATGTATGATCCTTTGAAGGTCAGTTGTATTACAAATACCGTATTTACTCGTTCTTTAAAATTTTAGAGTTTTTGATGCGGTGGTGTTTTTTATGCTTATTTGAGGGTGGCGCTCTTTAAAATGGAGTTATTAATTTATTAAGTATATTAAAGATTGAAATGGACTATATTTGTTTATATTTTGGTTCTCTTATAACTGGTTGTTAGATGGTACCAGTACTACAATTAAGCACCACAAATTGTAAATACTGCGGTGCTTATTCAGATCTTGACACTCTTTACTAAGTTGGCGATCACAAAGCGGCGCTTATTCGAGGACGCCACTTAATCAGTGGCGGCACCCAAACAAGTAAATACGGTACAGTTGTACCAACTATTTTAAATATAGGCAGCACAATTTAACATACTTCATTAATAAAATATGAGCATCTTGTAGTATGTTTTGTGTTATATTATGTTCTTCTATTGTTGGTGGAAATAGATTCTAATACTGTAATAGTTTATAGTATCATCTGTCAATATTGTATGGTTTGTCATATATGTACAGTACATGTACTGTAAATGCCCATACAGTATTAACAATAGAGTATCATTAAATTATTTCTGTATAATATCTTATATCTAGGTACACTGGAACTAGCCAGTCTTGATAATTTTTGCACTTAACTTTATATTTATAGAGTAAGGTTAACATTGCAAGTGTAAGTGCTCGACAGATTCAAAAGCGCATTGGGTCTTCAGGATTCACAAAAACTGTGGATACTCAAGTAAGTGAGATTATTAGAAAAGTCATTTGCCTTCTTAGCTTTTGTGCAATACATCTACTCCTGGGTAAATTAGCTCTTGTCTCTGTAGTTAACCCATTAATTAAGATGGAATGCATCTGCATCATAATGGGAAATCAAGGGAAGAGTTTTGCATTTTAATGGGGTTAACATCACTTGTACATGGACCGACAAATCTATCACCTCTATGTGTCAGGCTCAAATTAGCTTTTATATTTGTTTATGAACAACTGATCATAATATTAACCCCATTATCTGTCGGTGTGCTCAAATGTGCACTGCTTTATTTACTACACCAGACAATTTTACTTGTCAGTGGAAGAGTACAGCCAGTAAATCGGTTTACTTGACATTATTTTCAATATTTCAATCCTGAGGTGGAGACACTCAAGAAAGCTAAAGAAGCAAATCAGCAGGGACGGTGGTGGATCAAGGCAGATGGTTGCGATATTCGGAAAGGTTTAAGAGAAAGTGTGCGTGGAACATGGGCTGGAGACGAGGATTTGGGTGATGGTTCATTGCAAATATTGTTTAATGAATACAAGGCAAGATGTTCATTTGTTAGGAGTATTGGTACATCTGTGAGATTGAATTGGACATTTAAAGATATAGACAAAGTGCAAAGTGACCTACAGCATGATTTAGATTTTCTAGAAACTGGTTCCAAAACTGCAAACTTAGCATACAGTAAAGCAGTTAAAGAGGGTAAGACAATCGAGAAGTCAATGATGGAATTGGCTTGGGCTGCTACTGGATTTGATGATCTCATTAAGAAACTTCAAAGTATACGCATGAGGATTTGGATGCATTTGTTGGTGGTGATAAAGATGTTGATATATGTGCAATCAAGTTGGAGCTTCTTAATTACCTCAAAGGACTATTTTCTAAGAAACGAGTAGCTGCGACTCATTTACTGGTATTTATGATTGCGGATGAGCTGAGAAATAACAAGCCATATGCCATCCCCATACGCTTCATGCCATATATGTCACTAACCGATGGAAAATTAAGGGAACTTGAAATTCAGTTAGAAGATGCAATGAGAAGTAAAGGGATGACAGTTGTAGGTGTGTTGTGAATTTCTTTATAATCCTTTGTCTTAGTTTGACTAAGTGGTTGGTAATCTCAACCCCAAATTATACTGCTACAGTGAAGTATTTTTGAGTGAAAAAAATGGAATTATTTTGCCAAAAAAGTATTTAATTGTTTAATATTTCACTAAAATATATCTTAGACAAGCATTAGGGGTGCACCGGATATCATATCCGGCCGGATATCCGGCCGGATAATGAGTTTTTTCGACTATCCGGTATCCGGCCGGATATTTTCATTATCCGGCCAATAAATATGCAATAAAAAGACAGGAATTGGACACCAACGCAACAAACAAAAGAACAATATTATATTAATTGGTTTACACTTTACTGTCGCAGTATTTCTGGTTATAGTTAACTAGCAAATAACTACCTTAGTTCCTTAAATAGACAAACAAAAATTAAAAATGTGAAATATGTCAACTGACTCAACTTGTAAGTTGTTACAAAAAACTTAAAACTACCTGACTAACTTTGGTCATATAACTCAGTGATATAAGTAATAACTGCGTAGCACTTGTAGTTTCTACCACGTTATTTATATAATTTGTTATTTACATGAGTCAGAACTTTCTCGCGTTGTGATGGATGAAGAGAAGTTTCTCTCCTTTGATGGGAAGGAGTCTGCTCCGTTTATCCTCAAAAATGTTGCCATACTCAGAGTACATTCTCTCCGAGAATACTGACGACGGCGTGCACAGCAATTTCTGAGCAAGCTCGCGTAACAGTGGAAATCCGGTCGTTTTCCCCCACCATTCGTAAAAATAAAATTCTTACCTTTCAAAGTGTTCAGCATTCACCAAACAAAAGTTGCCCCAGGCCCCCCAGTCCTCTATTATATTCCCTTCCCGATTCGCAGATTAATGAGATATATTTTTTTCCCCACAGTTTTTTGCCTAATTCATTATAATTTAATTAATTTTGATGCAAAACACTGAAAACAGCGAAGACGCTTAACATTTTACAATTTCAGCATCATTGCATTGATGCACACCCTTATTCAACCTGAAATGGAGGCCCTGAAGTCTTGAATAAGAAAATATCGATATCCGGCCTGATATCCGGGCGGATATTTTTCAACTATCCGGCATATCCGGTCTCCGGCGGATAGTAAAAAGTACTATCCGGTGCACCCCTAACAAGCATTTCATTGTATCTGACCAAACTATCTGGCAATTGCTGTATATACAATTACCATAAACCTCCGAATATAAGTCCCCCCGAATATAAGCTACCCCTGCATATAAGCCCGCTTGTTTATCACTATTGTGATTTTTTTGTCCAGGTTTCACAACAGACGGCGAATTTAATTCTTTGCGAACAATGGGAATTACACGTCCAATATCTGTAATTGAACTTATAAAGAGTGCAAAAAACCAAGCAAGGAGTATTCATGTGAAGACCATATTTACATACTTTAAACTGGATGGAAAAGGTGCAGATTGAATTGATTCTCATTTCAATTTTTTTTACCCCTTTTTGTATCAAATCAGAGTAGAGTTTCTGTTCCAGTTGAAAAGAGCTGTAGCTATTTATTTTTTTAATAGGTCATCCAATTTGTGCACATGCAGCTGTTCCCCTGTCAGAGGTCCTATGGCTGAATGAATTCATATCTGAACGTCAAGAAGATCCAGAGTCATTTAAAAATGCTGTTTGCATTTCTGAAGGAAATTATTCCCATTTATGCATGATCCACACCCTTGGGTGCAAGGTACAGTTTTTATACACACTGTAATTAGTTTTCTGAAGTGGTTGGTATTTGTTGAGTGTGATGTTATCATAAGCAATTATTAGACCTACCGGGAACGTTGCGAGAAATGCAACTTAGGTCCTCCCGTGGGAATTGAACCAACGCAGGTTGAATTGATTGTCACCTTCTAACGTGCAATACACCCTCCTTTAGTATTTTACTGTGTCTAATGCCAGACAATTCTACTTGCCAAGTACCTCTTGTAAGTTGTAACCATTAAACACTGAACCAACATGTGTTGTTATATTTTGATAGGAAGACCTGAAACAACTGGAGAGATCATGAAATCTATTATGGCTATTTTACTCTACCGGAAAAGTATTGATGATCTCAAGAACCATGCCAGTGATCCTGCTAATTTTGCTGACAACCTATACCAGCCAGAGAAAGATGCAAATGGTGAGAGAGTACATCATCGTGAAGATCACAACCATCTGCTAAAGCGTATAGTTTCAAGGCTTCGAAGGGCACATCCCAGGCTTAGACCTACGACACCTCAGAGATGCCCTACATGATCCTTCAACTGGTTTGACATACGAGGCACTCACAGGAAAGAACAAGCAGTCTGTGCCAGATTGTGAGCGTCTCATAGGTCCCGGTGTTATTACTTTTCTGGAACGAAAAGGTCACACGACTGATGCCTGCATCATAAAGCGTCTACACAACTGGCACAAAGCAGTGGATGGACGGGGGTTGTCAGAAATGCAGAGGTCGACCTATTGTAAGGAGATGAAGGAGTGGCTATTAGCTGATTGGATGCCTTGGTTCAATACTCTGCCCGATTATACCACCATTGATGTCAATAGGTAACTATATATATATATATATATATATATATATATACCGGGTGGCGCAAAAAATGTTCACGCGTTTGATTTAGTTTAGCGAAAGAACTATAAGCGCTACGTTCTTCAAAAAAATGTTGTAGTATCCAGAAAGGCCTAACTTAAATTTTGATTTATATAACACGTGTATTTTCGTTTAGTATTACCCGAGATATTGGTAAATCAATTTGAAAACGCATTTCCGAAAAGTTCCAAAATTAGCTAAAATAGGCTAATGAAGTATTTACAAAGAACACAACTTACAGCAGTAAATATCGGAATAACTTTATTTTTCGAAACTTTGATGCTTTTCAAATTATAATAAAACAAAAAGTAAACGGGGAAAACCATTCGCCGTACGTTCCAATTCAATTCATACAAACGAATATTTGTGACAAAATACTAACATTTTAACACATTTAATACGCCAATTTTAGCAAATTTTTCATGTTTTCGAAACTTCGTTCTAAATTTAATTTCGCGATATCTTGCTCAATGTTGCACGTAAATAAACACGGCATATTTCAAAATTTAAGTTAGGCTATTACGAATACAGCTACACTTATTTGAACAACCTAGCTCTTATAGTTTTTTTGTTCTAGTAAATCAAACGCGTGAACATTTTTTTGTGCCACCCGGTATATATATATATATATATAAAATGTTCATGGTCTATAATCAATTCTGTGGTTTAGAGAAAAAAATTATTCACTACGTAATATGCTGTTTAATATTTATAACTAGAAGAATTAAAGGCATATGTGGTCTGACTCAAGAGATTGTAATTGGCCTTGTAGCCAACCTCGAGAGTAGAGAGCAGCGGCGTGTGGAGTATAAAGATCGAGGTCTTCCCCCAGAGCACCCTCGGGCATCAGGATCAGATGATGTTGAAGGAATTATTGGTCTCATGCACGAGATGCTTGGTGACATATTCGACATGAAACAGTTTATTGATGCCCAAAGGAAGATTTTTAATGAGTTCACAAAGCGAATTGACCCGGATTTAAAATTCTTTTATTGGTCTGGAACCAAGGAACGGTACACAGATTTCGAATTGCCCTCATTTAATCAGCCATCCAATGGAACTGGCAAAGAGAGACTAGACAAGGTAAACCTGTCACGACGAGGTGACCCAGGGCTGTTCGTAGCGAACAGGGCATCCTTGCCGCAGAGGACAGCTTACAGCAAGGGCAAAGTTTCATAGGGATCCTGTGGAACTGCCACCAGTGCAGAGGTTAACTTAAGAACAGTCAACATGTATCTACTATGAATAAAGTTTAGTTTTGTGGACAACACCATATATTTCTATTTCTGCAGAGCTTTCGATCTGTGTGCCAGTGGTCGCCATAAGCGCGAATATATAACAGAATTGAACAGTTCGTTCAATTACATTACCTGCACTGGTGAAGGGATCTGGGTGCACAGTTCCAAAGCTCTGCAGAAATAAAAATATGTGGTGTTTTTCAAAACTTGTTTATCGAATGATCACCACACCATGCAAACGTACAAAGTCAAAGACCATATATTTATTGGAATTAGTTGACCACTAAGGTCCAGTTCACACTAGGCCGGACAAATTTGGAACTGGACGAATATTTGCACGATTACACCTTGCATTCGCACATGATCAAATGAAACCAAGCAAATCTGAGCACTGCTAAACGGACAGATTCACACCAAAAAAAATAAGGTCCACAATTCGTCCCTTACAGCATTTGTCTGGTCTTTTGTGAACAGGGTCTAATTGACTCTTTTGCTGGCACTGATGACTTGTTTATCCCATAAACCTTTCTTGCTGATATTAATTGTCAAATAGTATCCAACCATGCAATAGGTGGTACAAAAACGAATCTTTTTCACAGATACATCAAGTGATTTGTCGCACAGGACTGGGTGAACATATTGTGTGAGTTCTTTTGCTATGAAGCCTACTTTTTCATAATCTGACGAAGACATAACATAAACTGCAATTGCATGCTTGTCATAAGGGTTGTTTGGCTCAGCTTCAATCTTTGCAAATACATGTCTGTTATGTTCTTCGAGGTAGATGAAGGCTTCCTCAAGGGCGTTTTGTCTATCTACCGTATAACAAGTTCCCAGAACCTTAAATGGCAAACAATGATCTATGTCCTCAATTGGCTGCACAAACTCATCACCATCTTCAAACATGTAGTCATCGTGTAGAGTGTTGGACACTGAAGGGTTGCTTCCACTGCTCCTAGATCTTCTAGAGGTGGCTTTCTCTGGAACTAGCTTCCACAGCACTGTATACTTCTCGCCATGAATTACTATTTCACAGTGAGAAGTACAAGTGAATATTCCTGGTTGAATGTTCACCAACTCGCTTTTTAGGATTACACCTTTAAGTATCTCTGTATCTTTCTTGAATTGGACAAAGGCAAATTCCAAGATCATCACTGGGAATTGGGGGATTTGCCACGAAACAGAAGACAATTGATCAACATGAATGATCTCACAGGAAAATTCTTGACAATTAATATCACCTTAAATATGAGAAGAAATATATAAACTTGAGAATAACGACTCAACAATTTGTACTTGGCATCTTTATTACTAATAGTTTCGTACCACCGATGTGGCACTCATCAGATAAATAATAATAGGCTTATTTATCTGATGAGTGCCACATCGGTGGTACGAAACTATTAGTAATAAAGATGCCAAGTACAAATTGTTGAGTCGTTATTCTCAATTATATTAATGCTCTGGTTTTCCACATTTTTATAACAACTCATTTTAATATATATATATATATATATATATATATATATATATATATATATATATATGTTTCTCAAATTAATGAATAATTAAATTAGCAAATACAACAATCTTGTCACATATATTTTGTGTTCAATGTATAGACCACAGTAAGACTTTTTTAAATGTGTTTATTACACAAAAAATACAATGTCATGTCAATTTTTGTGTCAGTTTAATTCTGTGAAACATTCTAACTATAAATTATAGAACCAGTAAAAAAATGACAGTGTATTTTAAATGCAAAACTCAACACAGCAACCAATCAACTGAACACTTCAGAACAATTGAACTCACTTGACTGTTCACCACATGATTTTTATAACTGTTCTCTTGAGTTTGTAAAACACTTCAGACAACAAAAAACACTTGGTGCACTTCATAACTTCAACTTACCATCGGAGTTTGGCAATTGTGTGCATGCGACCAATTCAGAATTCTCATGACCATTTTGTTCACCAGTTGCTTGGTCCTATGAATGGTTACAACATATTATATGACACCAGCCCTGATATACTATATGACACAGGAATTAATTTCAGTTGAAGTGGGTGCATTAGAACAAATGGGCTAAAGATATTTGGGAAAATTTGGTATAATAGAAGGACTAGTCACAATATATTACCTTGACTAAATGAGAATTAACCTTTTCCCCACTTTTTGTATTGATGTTGCCAACAGCCATTTCATTTGCATAGCCATCTGCCAGTTTACTTAGTAAGTTAAGAATGATAACTCAACTGAAAAAAATATTTTGTATTGCAAATTCTTCAGATAATCTATAGACAATCATTTAATTTACGGTATAAGGATACTTCCCACAGAGATACTGGACATCTTCAGGAAGATCAACCTCACATTTCTCCAGGGGAACAGTTGAGTTGGTATTCAAGTCAAATACTGTTTGGTGTCTGAAAACTTTCTCAACCTTGCTGAAACAATTTTTGTAGTCCTCAGTTCCTCCTTTCTTTATCAATAGTTCCAACAAATCCACAGTTGAATGTTTTACAAAACGAAATGCTGTGCATATGCCAACACCTTTCACATTTGTAAGGTAGTCACAACCAGCGGCTATACACATTTGCCGAAACTGGTTTTGGTTTAGATTTAAACCACCCAATATTTCTTCAAGTTGGAAATATTCACCATCTCCACTTAGTTTGAGTTTAACCATCACCTAACAGGCAGACATGTAAATAAATTAGTTTTCTAACTTCTTACAAACTAGTTATGCACCAGTCATTCAAAACCTCCTGCAAACCCCCACCAAACCCTCACTCTAGGCATAAAGGGGTAAACTAGTGAATAGGAGGTAATTGCCCTGAGTATGCGGGCCTGAGGTGTGGTGTCTGGAATTTAAATGACTAACTGCGTAGAGAATGTGCCTCTCAGTCCAATAATGTTTGCAGTCATCCAACAAACTACACGTTTTTGTGCTGAACAATACCTGTGTTATGGAGGCTACCTTGTCAGTTGTTCCATATTAATAATTATGTAACTTTTACTTGGTTGAGTTAAAGAGTATAATTCCCCAGGTTCCTCCTTACAAACCTTCTGACATCCGTAAACCAACAGGTCCGAATCCTCTGTGATCCCAAAATCTGCATGGCCATTTAAAAGCATGTGAGCAATTTGTGCATCAGTTTCATAAGGTGACACAACATACTTTACATTGTGTGCCAAACAAATCTTTCAAAGAAAATAAATAGACAATGCGTCAATAGTTTATAAAACACTGCAATACCACTGCCATTATTTATTTCGCCTACAAATTAATATCATTTTTTTACATAGACAAGTTTGTCTACTAATGTAATTACATACATTTATGCAAACGACAATATCTTCGAAGGTCATTGATGCAGCTCGGCTATGTAACTTATTTACTTCAGATTTTGATATGCCTGGTTTTTCAGCCTGTTTTAAAATCTTTTCACGTACACTGCAAATAAAAGATAAAACTTAAGAAATAAAACACGACAAGTTTGGGTCTCAACAGACTGGGAATATTGGACAAAACAATAACAACATTGACTTTCTTATAATATGTACTCACATTTGCCGTCTTTCATGTTCGCTAGCTTTTGCAGGCAGGGCAAATCCATCGAAGACAACAAATGGTATAACCCCGGATTTTTTTACTATCCGTAGATGTGCTTCAAAAATATCACCAAGTCTATAAATATCAGTATAAATATAAACAAACGTCGAGTCGTTATAAGGTCTTAGGCTAAACGTACCATGTGTATAATAGTTTTCATACAATTATTTTATAATAATTTATGTGAATGATGTTCAACAAAATTTCCCAAGAAATTGCTTACCTTTCGCGACTTCCAGTTCTGTCAATAGATACACATAATGCCTTATGTATCCAACAAGAAGCGTCTATTGCTGCAGTTTCACCCGAAAATATCTGCAAGTTACATTCTTTGCTGTATTTTTTGACAAAAGGCAACAGACCATTAATTCCCATATTGAATATTCATGAACCTTTTGAAATTGATGTTCACTCAACCATAGTCAACATGCAAATGAACGGATTTTTATTTTCGCCCATCATGCTTTGCGCTGCCAGTTCGCACACCGCCTGGCCTGATATTGTATTGATAAATGCCCTGTCACATCCAAAATTTGCATTTGATATGGGAATTGCCCCCCCCCCCCTTGGCCAAGGCTAGGAGAGGCAGCACCACCCCCCTCCCTCCAGTAAATCCATGTAATCCTGCTTGCCAGTGCAAGGATACTGCCAGTTAATGAATGATAATAACCCACATTTTCTCATATAACCTAAAGACATTACTGAAAATGTTAGCATCACAGCTGAAACCGCATCCTATTCACAAATTGACTACAGCAATTACACTGTTTCTCAGTTAAAACAAAAAATAAACGAAATCGGACTCAAAAGACAATGGCTTGCTAAAATGAAGAAAAGTGAACTGATAAATCTACTTAAACAATAACCCATTAAGCACCAAGTGTGTACTATTGACTAATAATCAGAAAACATGTCTAGTGTTAGACAGGGAAATATAGGCAAAACGCACTGGGAGGAACTGCTGCTTCACGTGTTAATAAAATACTGGTATTTATACTGTTGATACATTTCTGTTAAGTTTTGACAGTCTGGTTCAATATTTATGCTAATACTATATACATTCATTGGTCCAACCCAACCGCAAAGTAAGCAATAGTAACTGGTCAAGCTTTTCACCTTTTCAAGTATTTGTGTTTTGTCATTTTATGCATTCACTAGCATAGCATGTTGCCATGGCTAGCTTTGCCACTGGGTTGCATCACTGTGCATTTTTGGTTAATTTTTTTAGAACTTGTTTTTTAATATTAATTAACAAGCAGTAGCAACTTTAAGAAAATTTAAAGGAGCAGTGTCACTGCATGCGCATCTCTTCTGCGCATACATAAACTTGAAAGAACAGGCTGTTTTTTCAAGTTTAACAAATCCAAGATGGCTGCCGCTCGTGTGGGAATTCACGGCGGAAAGCATGATAATTGGGGCAGAAAAAGAAAGTATCAGGGCTCAGAAAACTTTAGCAGCCAAAATAAACGACTATACTTATCGTTGAGTGTATTTTTGGCATGGAGGGAAGCAAAAAACGAAGCTGGGTACCAAAGATGTAGCGACAGCAATTTCGCTTCCCATTTCGTCCTTGGAGTATTGTAGAAGGTAAAAATACAGCAGAGTAATTCATACTTGTTTAGTTTATGGATACATATCATATGTATAAAGAGTTTGACGATGTTTTTTGATCGTTTCTGAATTCGAAAGTCCACTACAATCTTGAAGACTTTGTGCCAAAACACTCTCATAAAATTCAATATTAAATGTTAATTTTATAGTGGGAAATGAATTGGCAATCAAACCGCCTCTAATCAAAAGAAATTCGACTGCTCAATTCATTGTATGATCAAGACTTAATTGAACCATGTAGAGAATGAAGGAATCAAAATACAAATGTATTACTATTATAGTATTTGTGTGCTACCCCTAATGCCACGGGTGATAAGCTAAGCTAGAAGAGATCTAACACTGTGAGCAAAGGCCGAAGGTTGTGTATCTCCCTTAAAAGTTTAAGATTGCAAACTGTGTGATATTGACCGTGATAAATATATAACAGGATATTAGCAGTGGATGATGAATTGATGATGATGTTGGAGGTGTAACAATAGCTACTGATTTGAACACAAGTCTTTGCGCGAAACAATCGTTAAGCTGAACCATCACAATGGCTAAACTTCCCTATATATTTTGCCAAGCATTGTGTTCCAAACACAGTCTGTTTCGACAATGAGTAAATATATTCTCGTAATCTAATATCACCTTATACGGAACAGCATAGACAAAAAAAGATAGCGACGCTTAATCTAGTAAAATATTATTGCCTTATGCGAAGTAATAACAAGCAGAAATATAGCTTTATAAAACGAGAAGATCTTAAAGTTTGTCAGCATAGTAAGCGTTGCTTAGGTCTTATAGAGCAATACAAATATATGTTTGCCAAGCGATTGTGTAAACATAGTTCTTACAGGGATTTAAACTTTAGAAAGCTTCAAGCGTTTTAGATGTAGCAGAGGATGAAAAGCAATTAATTAAGGATTAAAGCACTCTATGAGTGCATTATCGGGATTTACAAGCACAAATTCACAAATAAGGAACCAGAGTTTCATACTGCAAGAGACACAGTCGAGTGCAGTATCAAACGTTGAGTTCCTTGTTCGTGAACAAGTGCTTGTAAATCATGATAATGCATGAACAAAGAGTGCTTTAAATGTTTTAATATTCAATTTGAGTAAACGCTTTGGTGGTATTTTTTTATTTATGAATTATGAGCAAAAACATTCTATAAACTTTGTTGAACTAACTGTTTACTAGTTCCTTGTTTAGTTTTGATAATATTCAAAAGTGATTTTAGAATATTTTAAAATGACAAATAGCTTTTATATAAGAAACAACCTTGTTGTTGTTTTGAATCTGTCTGCCGCTTCGCCACTCATTCACAACTTAAATTCCGTAAATTCGTAAAAAAACTAAATAAACAACACATGTTTACCTTTAAATATGGAATTATTTTAGAAATTTGGCCACTTCGTGGTTTTGGGATTGTCTTCCGTTTAAAATAAACGAAATCTTATAAACTTTTCCATTTGTGAATTCGGACGCCATTTTGCCGGCACGGCCATGTGTTGTTGCTATATAAAATGTGCACACGTGGTAGAAATTGACCACTAAGAACGCGAGTTTACGAAAATTGAATATTAAAATCTATTACTAGTTCATTTTTGCTAAGTTGAACAGGTTTTTGTATTGTAACTTGGTTTCAATTTACTGATAGAGCTGATCAACCCAGAAAAATACTTGCCTGGGTTCTCTTTGAATGTTACATTAGTTTCACGTTTGTCTTGCATCTTAATCTTAACTTAAGGGGGTTATTTGTTGTTGTCAGAAACTAATTACTTGTCGCGAAACATATCACACCCAATGTAAACTGGTGTGCTGCTTGAAATAATGTTGGTATACACTTAGTTTAAGTTTAAACAGCATCCAAGAGTTATTATTTTTATGCTGCTAATGTTTTATGTTTTTTGACTGAGCAGTTTATTAGTTACATGGTGATTTTCAGCTGTTGGCTTAGTCAATTAGGCTAAGTTGAATAGGTTTTTGTATGGTAAACTTTTGTTTCAATTTACTTAGAGCTCGTCAGCAGTGAAAAATACTTGCCTGGTTTCTCTTTAAAATGTTACATTAGTTTCATGTGTGTCTGATATCTTAACTTAAGGGGGCTATTTGTTGTTTTCAGAAACTAATTACTTATTCTGAAACATATCACACCCAATGTAAACTGGTGTGCTGCTTGAAATGATGTCGGTATACACTTAGTTTCATTTAATATAGCATCCAAGGTGTATTCTTTGTATGTTGCTAATGTTTTGTGTTATTTGACTGAACAATTTGTTAGTTACATGGTGTTTTTCAGCTGTGGGCTTATGGTCAATTATGCTAAAGTCCATTCTTGCTAAGTTGAACAGGTTTTTTTTCTATAACTACAAGATATATTTTTTCTGCATCTCACTCGATTGAAATGAAGGTAGAAGGTTTAGGTGAATGGATATTTCAAGTGAAACAATCTATACAATATTTTAGACCTGAACGGGAACGGCTGCGAAAAAATGCACCTCTAAGTCCTCAGACAGGAATTGAATCTGGCCATGCGATTCTGTTGCAGCGCTCTGACCACTGAGCTACAGAGTCCAGTTGCCAAGCATTAACCGCAATGTATATATATATATATATATATAGATTCAGGTACTGAGGGTTGTGATAAGGTAAACTACAAGATGTTTGTAACATCCTGTCAGAGGACTTAGAGTTGCATTTAGGACTTAGAGTTGCACAGAAGCGCACACAAAAGCACTAGTCCAAATTGGAATTTTGTCAGCCAACGGGAGAAAAAGAGTTTGGGATTGTAAATGATTGATACAGTGTTGTTTATCTGATAAAACTTTATCCGATAAATATTAGTGATTTCCGATATGCCAGGTTTTCTTGGCAATGTTGGCTATAGCAATATCGCATTACTTACTACCGCACTGCCCAAGCACTGTTCAAAGGACTAGTACAGGCTCTTAATTTGAGTTCTGTTATTCGGAATACGACTTATACCAGGATTAAAAATTAACCAGCCTACCTACAACTACAAGCATTACTGTCCAGTCTCTCAAAGGACGTGAAATGTAAAGTGGTTTGGCTTACGTTCTCGGGTAAGTTTGCCGTCTACTTAATGAATGTTCATCGTCTACTTTTCTTTGTTTAAGAAAAAAACTAGGTCCTTCTATGAATTATTCAAATGTTGTTTCTTGTGCATTTTTAGTTTATACGATGTTTTCTAATTCTCAGAATTCCGTCAAATCGCCTCACAAAATGCAAGAAATGGTATTTCAGGAGCTCTAAATTTAAAATATTTTCCAGGGGGGCATGCTAGGACCCCCTAGAAGGGGCGCCAAACTTCCAGCTGGCCTCCCCTGGCGAACACAAGCCATCATGCCACTGTTCACTCGAAATATCCATCCACCTAAACCTTCTACCTTAATTTCAATCGAGTGAGATGCAGAAAAATAACATCTTGTAGTTTACCTTATCACAACCTGCAGTACCTGCATCTATACTCTAAAAAATAGGTGTGTTCAAGTAACACAACTTTTTTGTCCATAAATAAACACATCTTAGGTTGGGTTTAGGTGTCATACTAATGTGTGTTACAGTAGAACAACAAAAGATATGCTTTTGGCTTGTCCAAAAAACAAGACATCTTTAGCTGTGTTACTCCAAATGGTGTGTTAGGAAAGATGCATAAGTGTGTTAATAATACCTCCATGTGTGCTATGATAGCACACCTTAAAGATGTGTTAGTTTAGCACATCTAAAGACGTGTTTCCTTAACACACCTTCAGTTGTGCTGAAACAGCACAACTTTAAATGTGCTAAACAACACAACTTTGGGTGTGCTGAAACATTTAGTGGTGCTGGAAAAAACGCATTCATGAGTACTTATACACGAGACACCTTTGTATAGTATTAAAAATGGTTACTTTAAATGTGTACAATAGTAGAATATGTCTATTAAAATCTGCTTCAATACTGCGAAATGTACTGAAGTTACATTATTGACATGCAAAAACAAAACTTAATATATATTTCAAATTGCATAACTACATTAGTAAATAAGTTAGTACAGCATACAGTCAATCAGATACTGCGACAAATATGAACAATCTATTCGAATATATTTGTGGGGTTAACATCATAATCGCACCCATTTTCGGTGGTTGAGTAAAAACAAGCTACCTGAAAATTACAACAACGTTTAGAGTGAAGGCCCTTCGTCTGGATGTTTGGCTACTAAGCACCAGACGATGCATGGGGCGTCGCTCAAAACGTCAAAGTTCTTATTGTATTTTCAGGTAGATTGTCCCTACTCAACCGCCGAATCTTTGTAAAGACTCTACCAACACTGGCACAGCACGTTCAATACATATGTATATATAAGGCTGCAATTCTGATGCAATTAAACAGTTTCAAAAATCGCACTTGAAACCACGAACGAAACCCCATCTTCCCACAACAGCTCCCATAAAGTAAATATATCCCAATAAAAAAGCAATTAATATTTCTACAAATTGGCAATTGCTTGCAATGGCAAATGCATATTGCTTCTGCCAGAAATAGCAGCACATGTGTTCATTTAATTGTTGATATTGCACCAGCCTGGCAGATATAGGTAATAGAAGAACTTAAAACAAAAACTGACAAATGAGAACATCTTGAAAAGCCATTGTAAAACTGTTATCTTCAGGGGTTTCACAATAAAAATGTAAAATGTAAAATAAAAATTTTTATTCTTTCATATTTATCTTATCAGTTCTGACATGAATGTTGAGTACTTGATGGATCTCTTTTGCGCGGTATCCGTTGCTTCCAAGGCGACGTCTTAGAGAAAATACAACATTCCAGACATGGATTCTGGGTAGCTGACATCAAACACATAGTAAGCTGTTATTAGGTCCACTAGAGCTTCCATAAGGAGAGTTATCGTTTCAAATAAATGTTTGTCTTCTCCGGACACAAATGTTTACAGAGCATCATCCGGTATCAGGTGTACCAAGGACAACCAGCTTAAATTCGACCATTTTATCATCAAATAGCATATCAGGCTTGGTTGATGGCTAAAGATGAAATAGGAAACATTCAATGCTTAGTTTATCGACAAAAATAGTCACACTCTGACAAACATAAAAAACATTTGCAAAACACTGGAATAAACGTTTTTCAAACATATATAATAGCACACAGTATGTCAATTAGCAAAGAAAAGCAGTATAAACCTACTGTTTTTTAAATTTAAAACAGTTTTCGAAAATCGAGGTATAAAAGGGTTAAACATTCCTTTACTGTTTTTGTGATTGTTAAGTTCTTCTTATGCAAACCTTGGATCTGCTATATGGAAATATTGTTTTAGAATACTCACATCTTTAAACTTTACTGCTGCTGTGTTCTTTCGCATCGTCTTTCTCTCAACGGCCAACATAGCGTCGTAAACATCTTTTATTGGCTATTTCTTCTTTCCTGACAATTTTCTTCAGATAATCCCCCAATTTGTCTACCGACGCTTTAAAACGAAAGCTAGGCAGGATTCTCTGCATGTCTTTTTCGTACCTTTAATTAAAGAAAACTTACTATCTAGAAAATTAGCCTTCATCATTTTATTGTTACATCAGTGGTGTAATAGAGGTTTATAAATATCAGGCAATGCCTTCTTGTCTACCTTCTTCAGCACATACCTTTTATAAAATCATCTGTCATTACCAAGATTTTTACAACCAAGAATGCGTACATGGAAATAGCTTCATTTAGACCCATGTATAATTTGCATGCAGGACTCCATAGGTAACATTTTTGTGTTAAATGGCATCAAACCAAGGTGTTGTACAATGTACAGGGTGTGCAATGATGCTTGATATCACCTATTATGTATTATTTAACAAAATGACATACCCTACTTTGAAATACTATTTTAGCAATCATTTAATACCAAGAGTATGCCTTTATTAAAGAGAGAGTAGGAAAACGTACATATCGTGCACTTCGAAAAATGAAGAGGAATGATACTCAACTTACATTCTTCACTTTACCCAGATATGGACACATTCCCAGAATCTCTGAGCAGGATTTTGCCTCTTCTTCAACAAATCTAATTCGTGTCTCAACCGTCTCTTCCACTAAAGTGGAAAAGGTTTTTCTCAATATGGGTCACTGCATCGTTGACCTTCTTTTCTTGCAACTTGGCAATCTTCGC
This sequence comes from Trachythela sp. YZ-2020, assembly GCA_016169945.1. NCBI lineage: Eukaryota > Metazoa > Cnidaria > Anthozoa > Malacalcyonacea > Clavulariidae > Trachythela > Trachythela sp. YZ-2020. The sequence continues at coordinate 1,279,705 of JADLSH010000072.1, forward strand.
AGCAGAGCAACTTGCCCCCTCCTTTTCAGTTACCACAGATGTCGTTACCTTTGGCTTTGAATATCGCCTCTGATTTCTAAAATACTGGCTCAACTGTTTTTGCACAGATGCCTACATAAGATAGAATTAGGCGTAGTTCATCGCTCCAACAGTGGTACAGCAACAGGATACAACAGTGGCATGGTGATATATGAGATCGCTAAGACCATGGATACGGATAAAAAATAATAATAGTGAGTCCCTGAAAATTCGGGTTTTACTGAATTTGCCTTTTCCACCACTACAGTATATTCCATAAAGAGCTACTGTTTTGATAACCTGCGAATGCAGACATCTTACATTGGGCGATAAAACAAGCACTCAGGCGGATGTTTAATTGCATGATGTAAGGCAGCTGTACTCACAGTCTAATGATTGGATAATGAAGTACAGGTTATACAGGTTATCATACCCAAAAACTTGTTAAATCCTTCAATTTGGGAAAATTCTCACATGTTTGTAGGGCGATTCTCTTGTAGTCCCCTTGCTGTGGGTTGCTACAGATGCCATGGTAGAATGTGGGTATATCTGCAATCAACTGTTTCCTTACAGGCAACATGTTACCACCTGCAACCGCTCTTTCAACTTTGATGGAAAATCTATTGGGAATGGCAAATTAAGTGGCAGACCTAGTCTTCCCTTCCTTTGATGCAGAGGCCTCTTTGCTGATATGCTTCGGTTTTTTCAGGCGCTTCAGGGAAATCCTCTTCTAAACAATGTGATTGTCTATTTGGAGTAGAGGTAAGTGGGACACTGAACAGATCAATGCCACTTGCAAATGCATCGCAATCCATGTCGACAAAAGTGGTTAGGTCATGATGGACACTCTCAAAGACATCCTCCAACTGAAAGGGAAGAAGTCAATAAATTGGTAGAAATCAAATATTATAATAGACATTGGGCATCTCGCCGAACACATGGGAATTCTTCCCATGACAGGAACTGAATGAACCAGAACTGGGCACTTCATTGTCGGTGCAGTGTGCTGATCACATAAAAACCAAACAAAGTCTCAGGTATATTCAAAAGTATGTTTTACTGGATTATAGTATTTACAAGTGTGGAAATTACTTCATGTTTATTTACAGTATATACAGCAACATTAATGGTCCACTGTACTTAAGGTAGGTTCTGTCTTAATTTTATTGACAAGGTCAACTAAGTTACACCTCATAGTTTGGTTTGATCTTGCACACCATTTTGCAAACCGTCTAACTTTGAAAATATAAAGAATGGACTGTAGGCCATTTTTGTGATTGTGATAAAATATCCTTCTAACTGCCTTGTGGTTGGAGATTCGTGAGGAAAACATTCAATGGCAACATATAATATAATATTGTGTGCAGTATTTGGCCATTTCGTGCAAATAACATCAGATTTTGTGCAGGTCCATGTCACATGCTATAAACAGTGATGAGTCACAAGGTTGCAAAACGTCAGAAGAATGAAACGTAAATGGTGAATTGTTTAAATATTGTTTTAAACCAAATGTGCATACATTTTTTTTGACCAACACAGGGCATAACTTATGCGATTCTCTTTGACCTTTGAAGTCGATGCTTGAGGCACGCTAGTTTTACCCACATGAACATCTTCTGGTAGTCTTTTAACCACGCGTTTTAAGTGCAGGCAATGGCAAGACTTGGGGAACATGGCATGGAACTCTGCTTCGTCATCCATCAAACAAACCAAGGTTGTTCCGTCAATATCGTTTGCTGTATTAGAAAAATAGCAGTAAAAATGAGAAAGATATAACATAAGAAACAAAGCGTGCTACTGCTTTAGATACTGATATATAACACCACACTCAGATTTACCTAAAAGCGATTCACAAATGTCTGCAGACACATCTTTAGTCTTTAAGAAATCCACCAGCTGAACACAGTTTAATCGCTTGAAGTCCATTGCACCATATTTATTGAATTGGAACCTGTCACTTAAGCATAATTTGATTATAAGACAAAAGATAACTGTATCATGCTGTCAAAGACTCTATTTATTGATGACGTAAGCTAGCGGTGTGTCAATTACTCAATTTTGCATGTGTATCGAAAAAAACCAACAAGCTTAATTGTTCTTGTTTGTAGTTCAATGCCTGCCAATAAACAATTATTTATAGGTGCTTATGACTGGGAACCGTGGCAGAGAATTTTATTGTGACTTCTGCAATTTCTTTTGTCGAAATAGAAATAGTGCATGCTTTTACAAACATTTAGTGAATTTTCATTCAAACGAGCCAAATTTTAAAGTCTATTGCAGATTTTGCCCACGCTCCTTTGCCAAAGGTAACAGTCTTCGAAAGCACTATTGCGATCTAGATCCCAATTATTCAGGAAACTGCAGTCAAAATAATGAGCAGCAAAACGTTGACACTGAATCAGCATCAGAAAATCTAAAACACCATGTTGCAAAATTACTCAACATGTGTTAGATATCGTCAAAGATTCTACAAAAACGAACGAGTACTGTGATATTGTTAAAAACATCCTAGTAGAAAAGATCTGAGATGATGTTGGTGAACAGTTTCAGTTTTCACATGATATGGATAACCTGTTTGAAGCAGATAAAGTTTTCAAGGGATTGAACACAGAGTATCAGCAGGAGAATTACTACAAGGAGAACTTCAATTTGGTGGTAAGTAACAACATTCAAATACCCATGACATTACTGGATATGTAATATTAAGACAACAAAGGAGCAAAATTTTACCAATACTCTGCACACCAATATCCCAGAAATTTCGCCCCCGTTGTCCAAGGAATTTCGGTGTCCCATAAATCCCTACAAACCCCCCCCCCCCCCCCCGGGCAAAACAATCTCTTCCAGGTCAAGCAGTGAATCTTATTAACAATTGACACACTTCTAATAAACATTACCATGGAATCTTACCAATACTCCTGAAGTCATAACTTATTCGTTACTGGTGAAGCATATTAACAATTGGAACACTGAGAGAATAGGATTCCAACAGTTTAGTGTAAAATGTGTATGCATCAGTGTTGTCAGAACAAATATGATATTAGGGAAGGGGTTTGGGCTAATAATAAAGTCTGGGTTACCCCTGCCCCCAATTCTATTTCTTAATTCATGTTTTGATATATTCGTCTATTACGTACTGTCATTAACTGTTTACAGTAACATGACTTTCATTTGTATACTCTCGCAAAGATTTCAACATAGAAAATTTGGTCCAAAACAAAAGGGAATGTCTCGGCGTTTTTGGTCAAGTTCTTGTCGAAATCCATTCGTGAGATTTTGAGCCGAAAACATGGGTATTTTTCTAAATTTTATGGAAAATAATAGTCGGAAATCACAAGGAACACGAACACCAAACACAAGTGACTAGACACAAGTGACTAGATACGATCTTTTTTGACAGCATTTTAGCAGGTTAAATCTAGTTTAAAGTTATCCTTTTAGAAGAACTGTTCGTGCATGTTTATGGCATTATTTTGACTGTTTTCGTAACCCTATTGTTGGTCTTCTTGTCCAAGTTGTGAATTTACCAAAAGTATATTCAAACCACCACACGTTTTACCTACTATTTGCGTATGTCGTCTTTTGGCATGAATACTCCTAGTAAAATCACATTTCACCTAAGTAGAATGATCCACAATGACCATCTATTTTTGTAAATTTCGTATTAAAACGACCACTAATTTCAGAGATATTGTGGCTTAACACCAGTGTATTGAATTAATGCGGGTGCCTGCCACGTGCGAATTCTCAAAAACTTGACAGCCGATTTCAAAAACTTCTAAAATGCTTTTTTATGGATTTTTATATCCCCATAAAACTTTAAATCGATAAAGCTCATCATAAAATTAGAGCAAACTCGTTTTCTAAGAACTACACATTGAGCACATGTAAAATAGGTCAGGACACCTGTTTGCAAAATGCTGGTTCCTCGCTGCAATGACTTCCTTTGCAGGAAGCAATGAAATTGATGCCCTTTCCAAAATCGGTATTTAGCAGCTATTTTGGACCCAATGTTCACTTATTTATCATGAAATCGTTTTAATGGAAGACTTTTAATAATACTCCTGGGATATTTCGTTATTTTGTGAAATAAAAGCTATATCTTTGGGGTGTTTATCTTTTCAAAAGTGCATGCGCGAAAATATGGAAGCTACGTGTTTACTCCTGTCTGAAACGCAACCAGATATTGAGGACCTTATTTCATCATTTTACAGCAATATAGAACACCTAAATATTAAATTATGCATTTCATTGGAGTATGAAGATTGTATTTTTACACGATTGTTCCCTTTTACGACCTATTTCAAACTGTGTGCCCCCGTACTATAAGGGCAGCGGGGGCAGCTGCCCCTGTGGCTCCGGCGCCCCTGGGTCCTGGACTAAGCTCAAGAGAATTTATTTTAATTTGTGATAATTTTCTAATTTATATCCTAAAAGATGAAAATTAGTTTTAATACAAATATGTACCAACCGAGCATATTGCCGTTCAGATATTAGGTGTCATGAGAGGCAAAATGTTAGTGCTATAAAATTTACCCAAACCAAAAATTCTCACTCAAAAAAATTAATTATCTATTTACGAATGCAAGCTCATTTAAACTAAATTAGGTCAATTATATATCACTCTTGTCTGATTCGAAAAATCAGAAAATTTTATAGAAATGTTTTTGAGATATTGCCAATTTTGTGATTGCCCTCGAATTCAATGAAGAATTCGCCATATTGCTTGCCAGTTGAGGGGGTGGAAATGTTGCAACAGTCTGCCAGTTAATGTTGTAATACGGATCAAATAAACACAAACAATGTGTGTGAACACTTCTTTTTAATGATATGAAAACACAACATATGGCATAATATACCATACGCCAAAAATCATAAATACCATACGCTAAGAGTACAAATAAACTACAACTCTCCCAACCAAATATAAATGTCCCAGCCTAAATGTCATAGTTCTTCAGATACCGGGTATCCGAGTTTTATGCTGCAATTCCCATCGCATATGCTCGTGGCCATTTCCTTGCACTTCCCCCTCCTTAGCTTCCGGTTCTGCTCCGTCGTTCTGTCTGCTGCATCGCTGTCACTCGTCACTCCATCGTCCTTGGTCGTTTTGTTCTTCATCTTTCTGAAATAAGTTGTCTGCTATTGTAGTCTTAGCAGTAGGTGGTTTCCAGAAGAAAGCCATCTCTGCCATCGACTGTAGCAGTCAATCATTATGAAGATATACTCTCCATTAGGGTAAGGGCCATGGAAATCCATTTCTACATACTGCCAGGGTCCCCTTGGAAGCTCTGATGCTTTGACTAGCTGTTCGTTTCTGGCTGGTATGGCTTGGCATGGAAGGCATTCGCGTACCTGGGTCTCCACTGCTTTATCCATACCTGGGAACCAACAAAATGTTCGCAGGAGATTCTTCACCTTGCTCATCCCTTGGTGCACTTTGTGACTCAGTTCGACAACCTGGCTTTGTAACACAACAGGCACTACAACACGGGTACCTCTGCATACGATTCCATCGATGATGCTCAGCTCATGCTTGATTTCCGGTGTGAAATAACATTTCAGTTCCCTATCATCATCGCTGTCCCCAGATTGGACAGCTTTGATGAGTCTCTGGTAGACCTCACATCTTTCCCCTTCCTCTTTGATATCCGCAACTGACACTGCTCTATGCTCATTTAGGGCATGATAACATTCTGACTCTATAACACTGTGCACAGCTGCTTCAATCTCGGATGGTCGTCTTGATCCCTCACGTTTGACATGGTGCTGTGACATGTAATCCGCAATACATGTCTTTCCTGGACTGTAGACAACTTGATACTCATACTCCTGCACGTCCATGACAAATTTTTCAACGCTAGGTGGCAGCTCCCCACACAACTTGTGAAGCATGTAGGTTAACAGGCGGTGATCCGTAACAATGCGAAATTTTGGAGCGCCAAGCAGGTATTTTCTGAGCTTCTTACATGCCCATCGAACTGCCAACGCTTCTCGCTCCGTTGGAGAATACCTAGTTTCGACTTCTTTCAGAGAATGTGACTTATACATGACTGGATGGAAGGGTTCCGTCTTTGATGCTCGCTGGACAAGAACAGCACTGAGATCTGTGATACTTGCATCCACTACGAGTTCTGTTTCCTGACCGATAACATAGTGATGAAGTACTGAGTACTCGCTGAGCGACTCATTCAGTTTCAGGAATGCTTCTTCACATGTGTGGTCCCATGACCAACATGTCTCTTTCATTTGCTGCCTCAGTGGGTAGACAATACTTGCAAAATTCGGGATGAAATGCTCACTGAAACCGGCCATTCCAATAAATGATCGTAGCTCCGCTTTACTCGTTGGTCAGGTTGCTTCCTGCAGATTTCTGACGTTCTTTGGGTCGGGTTTGATGCCATGCTCGTTGAACATCAATCCGACGAAACTTATTTCTACATCAAATACACACTTCGAGGGATTCACTGTTATACCATTGCTTCTCATTGCTGACAGAACTTGTTCAAGTGTGGCGTCTTGTTCTTCAACTGACCCGCTAATCAGGATATCGTCGGCAATGTTTACTTGGTTTGGGATGCCGGACAGCATCTTGTGCATCTCTAGCTGGAGGATATGTTGTGCTGACTTGGTCCCATAATCCAGGCGCTTGTATTGGTAGAGACCATCCATGCTATAGAATGTTGTGATGTTACGTGATGGTTCATCCAACACAAACTGGTGGTAGGCTTCTTTCAGGTCTACCTTGGTGAACCTTTCTGCGCCCTGGAAGTTGTTCACGATGTCAGCCATGGTTGGTATCTGTGTGTATGGCCATTGTATTGCTTAATTTGCCATGCGCATGTCGATAGATACCTCGTATGTATCAGTGTCTGAATCAGTGTTGCTTCCTGATGTTTCTCCATGGTCTGTGTCGATCAGGTTGGCACCTGCCATTTCTCGCTGTTTTTTTAAACATTTACTGGCATAGTGTCCCTTCTTCTTGCAATAGTTGCAGGTTCTTGAAATAGCAGGGCATTCCGAACCAGGAAAATGCTTATTCTGGTGCAGCGCTCCAACCAACTGAGCTACAGAGTCCAGTTGTCAAGCTCTAACCACAAGTTCATGTAAATATACTAGGGTACTGCCATGTTAAGTTGTGGGTAAATATCTAGATTTTGTTGGCTTCTCACTCAATTGAATAATAATTGAAGGGTTTTGTAGATGGAAAATTATTAAGTGTAAATTATATACATTTGCATGAACTTGTGGTTAGAGCTCGACAACTGGACTCTGTAGCTCAGTTGGTTATTAGTGACCTTTAATGTTAAATACATTTCTCAACCCTCGGCAGTTCAATAAGATTGTATTTCCATGGTATACCAATTTTGTTACAGAAAATTAGTTATAAATTGCTTTTTCTTTACAGGCAGACTTGACTGAGTTTGGTGTTGACAGGGAAGGGCCTTTTACCCAATGAAAGCTGTGAGTCAGTTATAGTACATGAAACAGAATTGCCATTATCAGATAATGACTATGCTGAACTTAGAAGAAGAGTAAACCCTCTTCAGGAGTCAGAGTATCATGAGTTGATCTTTACATCAGTACATTGGCATTAATTGCAGAAAGGTTGACAACCTAGATAATTTAGGCCTTATCATTGTTTTAGTAACTATTTTAGTAACTATTTTAGTAACTCAAACATGCGGCGCCAGTGTGAGTAGAGTATAGGAAATATGGTGGTTGACTGTTGTGTAAAACTACCTGAAAAATACAATGAGAACTTCTACGTTTCGAGCGAAGGCCCTTCGTGTGGAAGTTAGTAGAATGGCTCGGGGGGAAAACATGTGCTTTTATAGTGAATACAAAAGCGATCACATGATAAAAAATAAACCAATCAGATGGATTTAATCAAAACAAACTATAAACAAAATATGGAAATCACATCACCAAATACATTAGCATATAAGGAGCAGCGAACAAAGATAACAAAGCAAGAAAGACATAAAATAAGGAACAAAATATTAGATAAGGTGAGATGTAGAGTATCTGCTGATGGCAGGCATAAACATATAGGAGTTAAATGTAAGAGAGGCGCTCATTAATGCCGAGAGGATGAATGGTGCCAAGTTGGGAATGAGATGCATTTCTTGGCTTTTGTGACTATCATTATTATCAGAAATGGGACACAGAGCTCGAATTTTCATATCTGAAACACTGTGATTGCCAGTGTTGAAATGTCTGGCAACAGGTTGTTTAGCTTCATTGTTTACGACAGCACGACGATGCTCACCAAACCTTATCCTTAAATACCTAGCAGTTTCACCAATATAGAGCATCCCACATTTACTGCATGAAATACAGTAGATGAGATGAGGTGCACGTGGAATGGTGCTTAATGGTGTACTTAGATTTTGGTGCCGAAATTGTAGTGGAAGAATCTATATACTTACAGGTTTTACACAGCTTCACACCACAAGGAAACGTGCCATTAGGTGACGACAAGTCCTTTGGTAGAGAGCTGTGGCTAGGGTTTCACAGATATTTTTACTCTGTCAAAATGAGACTAAGGGATTATTGGTGAAAATGGAAGATGTTTCAGGGTCGTTTTTCAAGATATGAAAATTCTTCCTGACATCCCTTACTTTGAAATTGAAGGGATGGTAACCGAGAACTAGGGGTATTTTGTTGTTGGGAACATTAGACACATGGTCTCTAAGGGTTTCGGATCGGGGAATATTGGAGGCCTTCGAAAAAGGCAGTATCTAAGAGAGGGGTTGGATAACCACGTTGGACAAAAAAGTTTCTCATTTCCTGACTTTTGGTCTGGAAGTCCTCATCTTCACTGCAAATGCAGCAAAGGCGAAGGAACTGTGAGAAGGGAGTGGACTTTTTAGTGTGGTTAGGGTGGGAAGAAGTAAAGAGAAGATAGCTTTGGGAGTCAGTCGGCTTGTAGAACACAGAAGTAACAAGTTTATCTAAGAACGATACACTGGTCTCACTGATCTCCCACGTAAACTGGAGTGCTGGGTGGAAGTTATTAACAAAGTTAATAAACTTCTCCAACTCTCCGCGGGAACAGGATGCTGTGCCGAGACAGTCATCAATGTACCTACCAAGGCAATCAGGTATGGGATCAGTGTATTGCTCGAAGATCTGCTTTTCCACAAAACCAACCAATAAATTGGCATAGTTGGGACCATTTTGGTTCCCATGGCTACACCACTTATTTGTTGGTAATGCTCACCATCAAATGAAAAATTGTTGAGGGTGAGCACTAATTCAGCCAACAGGTCAAAACAGTGGTAGACAGTTCCTGGTTGGGGCGCTTATCTAAGAAGAATTTGAGTGCTCTCAAACCATCATGATGGGGAATGACAGTGTACAAGGATTTGACATCCATGGTGAAAATGAATTTATGAGTGTTATGAAATTGAATGTTATGAAAGATTTGGAGAGCATGTTTGGTATCCTTGATATAGGATGGTAAGTCCTTAACCAAGGGCGCCATGACATGTTCGAGGTAGCTAGAGATAAGCTTGGTGGGACAACCGCAAGCAGAGACAATGGGTCTACCTGGGTTGTCGGGTTTGTGGATTTTGGGTAAGAAGTACATGACGGGTGTGCGAGGTGTGGTGGTTATGAGATGCTTGGCAGTTTCAGGAAGATCACCAGAGGCGATGAAATTCTTGATGGTGGTGGAAATGGTGGTTTGATTGGTAGAAGTCAAATCATTGTCAATTTTGCCGTAAAAGGTGCTGTCACTCAATTGTCAACGAGGGTTCATTGTGATATAAGTCAGCTCTCCAAACAACCAAGGCACCACCCTTATCAGCAGGTTTGATAACAATGTCTTCCCGAGCACAGAGTGATTTGAGAGCACTAAATTCAGCTTCAGTGAGGTTAGATGGCCTTTTGGGCCTAAATATGGGGAGTTGTTCTATGTCATGTCGACATTGTCAAATGAATAGCTCTAGGGACTCATGTTGGTCTTCTGGAGACCAGGAAGATTTTTTTGGTTTGGTGGCCTCAAAAACGTCCTTTCAATAGATGGAGGGGTTGTTGTGAAAGTGTGCCTTAGTTAAGATTTGGTATCTTTATTCGCCTTGAGAAACGAATAAAGTCTAGAATTCAACAAACGAATAAACAACACAGGAAAAAGAATTTTTATTCTGATAAAGTACGGCACCTCAAAAAGAGTGACTGTAGGTAGATCTTGGTGGAAAATGATTAACCAATTGTCTGGTAAATCAACTACTACCACACCGATCCACCTCCAGGAGGATGATGTCCTACTTACTGATGATGAATTGGTGACAACTCTGAACCATTTCTTCCTTTCCGTAAATGAAGATATTCCAACCCTTAACACGAGTATGTTACCTGCCTACTTACCTGCTGTTGATCAAGTACCCACTATTTATCCTTACCAAGTGTGTAAAAAGTTGCTCAGTCTTAACTCTTAAAACCGCTGGCCCTGATAACATCCCGCCTCGCATCCTTAAATAATTTGCTTACGAATTGTCCGACCCACTTGCAGATATTTTCAACCTCTCTTTATCTTCGGCTACCGTCCCTTCCCACTGGAAATCCGCAAATATTTCCCCCGATTCCAAAAGAGACACCTCCCAAAGAAAAAAACAATCTACGTCCAATCTCATTAACGTCGTGTATATCAAAAGTCCTAGAGGAATTCGTCGTTGAATGGATCTTGGAAGATATCGGACATCAAATTGATCCTAAGCAATTTGGATGCCTCAGCGGTTCATCCACTACTTTATGCCTATTTGATATGTTCCATTCTTGGTGATCCAAACTTGATGCTGATGGATGTTCGTTACGGATTATCTTGCTGGATTTTAGCAAGGCCTTTGACAGAATTAATTTGAACGTGCTGATTGCTAAGCTGATCGATATGGGACTTCGTAGATCTATTATTCCATGGTTATGTAACTTTTTGTCCGATCGCAGACAGAGGGTCAAACTTGGGGAATCAATCTCCGATTGGGCACAAGTAAATGCCGGTCCCCAGGGAACAAAATTAGGTCCCATCTTGCTTTTGGTAATGGTCAACGACTTAAAAACATTAGAGTCAGACCAATGGAAGTATGTAGACGATCTTACTATCTCCGAAGTCATCCCAAATCATGGCCAATCCAACATGCAATACGAACTGGACCATATTTCAACCTGGTCCGACCAAAATTTTATGAAACTCAATCCAAAAAAGTGCAAAGAATTGAGAGTTAATTTCCAACGTGATGTGCCTGATTTACCACAGCTTACCATCAATAGAATACCGCTCGAAACGATTAGTAGCCATAAATTGTTAGGTCTTCAAATCCAAGACGACTTAAAATGGAATGATCACGTACATATTATTACGAAGAAAGCCGCAAGACGTTTATATATTATTCGTACTCTGAAGCGTAATGGAGTGCCTGAAGATGACCTAATAAGTATATATACATCTCTTATTTGCTCCATTTTGGAGTATGGCTGCGCTGTGTGGCATACATGCCTCCCTTCTTTTCTTGTTGAGAAGATCGAACGCATACAGAAGCGATCTTTCCGCATTATATTTCCACATTTATCCTACCGCGAAGGTTTAGCTCTTACTGGATGTCCAAGACTTGATGACAACCGTCAACGTTTGTGTTTGAAACTTTTTAATAAACTTAAAACCCAGTCAAGTTCGAAAAAACTTTCCTACCTTATACCTCGTACGAGGTATGAATCGCATGGACGATCGGTGCGTAGTGGAAATAATTTGTCTTTATATAAATGTAGAACAGATAGATTCAAAAATAGTTTTTTTCCGACTATGACGGTGGTTTATAATCAGCAATAACTGAGATCCTTTAAAATTTTAACTATATATTATTGCATGCTATATTTTAACTAAGATTTTTTAATAGTTTTAACCACATACCAATTGAATGTAATATATTATTTTACACCCTGTAATATATAATGTAATTCACCCTACCGATGGTGCGAATTTATGTAATCTTTATTAAATAAATAAATTGAAAAATTTATAAAAGTAGAAGACAACATGCTTTTGACATGCGAAATATCTAAATCTAAATTGCGAATATGCGAAGACATCGATTCAATGGCAATGCACATCAAACGCCGACTGTGTTCAAAACAAGGCCGAACCCGACAATCCATGTAAATCCACATACCAGACAAGCCAGGTAGACCCATTGTCTCTGCTTGCGGTTGTCCCGCCTAGCTTATCTCTAGCTACCTCTATCGTGTCATGGTGTCCTTGATATAGGACGGTAAGTCCTTAACCAAGGGTGCCATGACACGATAGACGACATGCTCTCTAAATCTTTCATAACATTCATAAATTCATTTTTACCATGGATGTCAAATCCTTGTACACTGTCATTCCCCATCATGATAGTTTGAGAGCACTCAAATTCTTCTTAGATAAGCACCCCAACCAGGAACCGTCTACCACTGCTCTGATCAGTTTGGCTGAATTAGTGCTCACCCTCAACAATTTTTCATTTGATGGTGAGCATTACCAACAAATATGTGGTGTAGCCATGGAACCAAAATGGGGTCCCAACTATGCCAATTTATTTGTTGGTTTTGTGAAAAAGCAGATCTTCAAGCAATACATTGATCCGATACCGGATTACCTTGGTAGGTACATTGATGACTGTCTCGGCACAGCATCCTGTTCCCGCTGAGAGTTGGAGAAGTTTATTTAGTTTATTTGTTAATAACTTCCACCCAGCACTCCAGTTTACTTGGGAGATCAGTGAGACCAGTGTATCGTTCTTAGATATACTTGTATCTATCAATGGCAATAAACTTGTTACTTCTGTGTTCTACAAGCCGACTGACTCCCATAGCTATCTTCTCTTTACTTCTTCCCACCTCAACCACACTAAAAGGTCCATTCCCTTCTCAAAATCTAAGTACACCATTAAGCACCATTTCACGCGCACCTCATCTCATCTACTGTATTTCATGCAGTAAATGTGGGATGCTCTATATTGGTGAAACTGGTAGGTATTTAAGGATAAGGTTTGGTGAGCATCGTCGTGCTGTCGTAAACAATGAAGCTAAACAACCTGTTGCCAGACATTTCAACACTGGCAATCACAGTGTTTCAGATATGAAAATTCGAGCTCTGTGTCCCATTTCTGGTAGGAATGATAGCCGCAAAAACCAAGAAATGAGTCTCATTTCCCAACTTGGCACCATTCATCCTCTCGGCATTAATGAGCACCTCTCTTACATTAACTCCTATCTGTTTATGCCTGCCATCAGCAGATACTCTACATCTCACCTTATCTAATATTTTGTTCCTTATTTTCTGTCTTTCTTGCTTCGTTATCTTTGTTCGCTGCTCCTTATATGCTAATGTATTTGGTGATGTGATTTCCATATTTTGTTTATAGTTTGTTTTGATTAAATCCATCTGATTGGTTTATTTTTTATCATGTGATCGCTTTTGTATTCACTATAAAAGCACATGTTTTTCCCCCGACCCATTCTACTAACTTCCACACGAAGGGCCTTCGCTCGAAACGTCTAAGTTCTCATTGTATTTTTCAGGTAGTTTTACACAACAGTCAACTGCCGTATTTTAGTAACTGTTTGAGCATGTGAACAATTAAAGCTTATAAAATCAAGTTAAATATCAAAGTAAAATTTTAAGTGGATATAACTACAATGTCTGTTCCTAGGTCCAGATGTCCAAGGGTATCCAGGTGTCCAAGGTGAATAGTAAGAAAATAGTGAACAAAACACAACATACAGTTATGGAATAGTAGCTGGAATACTAGCTGGAATAGTAGTCATGTATGTATATGCCTTACTTCGATTTCTACAAAGTAAAAAAAATTAAATTCCATTTAACATACTTGTATCTTTTCACATTGTTCAATAAACATCAGCAAGTTATTTAGAGTAGCAAGTTCTTCTGGTTTACTTGGTCTTTCAATCAGTAGGCAATCTCGCAACCATGTGCAGTAACATCGGCTTCTTGGTGTGTCTTCAGACCAAAATAATTTAGACCGTCACATAGACTGTTGAGGGAACTAATGCGTTTGGTCAAAAGCTCCTCGCAAAGTAGTAGGTTGATGAATCATCTTTGTTACCCATTGTCAGCATTCGTCCTATTGGCCAGCCTGAATTGTCAATTTCCAGTCACAATATATCTATATACATAACGAGCAAGAACTATAAAGCTGGCTCCACCATGAAGAATTGAATGTGCAATGATTATTCCAGCCATTCTCTGAAAATTATCCTTCTCCCAGCCATGCCCAGGTATCCTTGTGTCTCATTCCCCTCAAACAGGTTTTCATTGATGACTCTTAACAAAGTCTCAAAGAATTTTAATGCTCCAGCATCGATTCCACATTCATTTGAACCTTCAAATGAGACAGAGAGGGGTCTTTTCAACTCCACACAGCTATTAGATTTGTAGAATACCAATATGAGACAGAGAGGGGTCTTTTCAACTCCACACAGCTATTAGATTTGTAGAATACCAATGCTTGCTTCCAAATATTATTCTTATTGATATATCTATGAGCAATGCTGAACGGTTCATTGTTCTTTGGTTCATTGTTCTTTGGCTTTGAGTAGACACTAGGTAGCCCTAGCATGGATAAATGTGGTACAAGTGTAAGGCAGACCTTTATTTCCCAACTACAGGCCATTTTTTCCTTACAAGCACAAACTGATGCATTATTGCTGCCAATGTTTGCTTAGATATGCACAGGCAATGTACATGTATGAAGGCACTGGCTTAGATGGATATCTTACAATAATGGCATTTCAAGGACTCTAGATTTAGATGGAGGGGCTTGCCCCCCGACCCACCATGCACAATTCGTCTTCACTATCTACTTTATCTATTTCACATGTAAATTATACAAAAAATAACAGTTGCCATCTATGGTGATATGCTATACTGGTACATACCTTGGTTGACTCTGGTACCAGTTCCATTTGGTTTTGAACACCACATAATTCACAATGGCTTGGTGTATTTGTCATTATAATATAACATTTATAGTATGCGCGTGCTGATTGGTCGAGAAGCGTGTTTCTATAACTGTATAGAAACACATAAATTTTCCCGCCAAAATTTAAAATCATAAAAAAAATTTAATGTGAATTATAAAACTTTGAATACTATTTAAAAACAATTTTAACGCTTTTACACATTTTTGACTGTTAATTTTCAAACAGAGTTGCTTTCTTGCAGCGAAATTGACGAACAAAGGTCAGCGTGTACGTAATGAGAATTTGTAAATTAATCGAGTTTAAAAATGTCGTTTGAGTTATATTATAAAAGAAATAGAAAACATTTTTTCCTGTGTTTCTATACACTTAAGAAACACTTGTGGGAGTTTGGGAGAACTAAAAATAATGTGGAAAAACTCGCCAACAAGCCCGTACTAATTATTTCACGTTCTCCTAAACTCCCACGCATGTTTCTATAAGTGTATAGAAACACGGAAAATGTTTTCTATTTCTTAAATGTAAACTCTTTGCCACATTGCAAACAATTGACTTTTGGATCCTACAGTACAATTAATATATTTGATAATTCAAAAACAATTTCTATGTACATTGTCATATGCATTCAATTTGTAGTGGCTGGAATTTACTTTTTCCGGTGGGGGGGGGGAGGTAAAACCTCTCAAAATTTCGACAACCCCCCCCCCAGTCACATATTAAGTTTAGCCAATATTAAGTAAGCCAATATTAAGTAAGTAAAAATTGGTAGAATGTAAGCTAAAGCTTGACCCAATCCTGAATGATCACGAAGGTATGGAACTGAATAACCCGAGGAAGGTACAGGTAAAATGATTAGATAATTGTTAGACCCAGCTCTGAGAATTTCGTATCCACCACCAGATTTTAACTTTGGAGAAACAGATTCAAGTGTGTTTTTAAACTTTAAATCATTATCTTTGTTTCCAAATACGATATTTTTTCGACCTAAGCCACCTGACTGCAATTCTGGTCTGGATTTGTCAAACAAATAAATTCATGTGTCCATGTTTCTTTAACGCAACAGTATGGCGCAAGTCAATTTGCATGTCGTGATGTTGATGGGCTAGATGCTCTTTGTAATGTTGAGAAACTAGACGAATTTCGACGATAAGGAGCAAAAGGCTTCGAAAATTGGAAAGAACTATTTGTTCCCGATCTCTAATTGTGGTACTCAACTCACTTAAATTACTAGAACATGTGGCTGGTTGTCCACGTCCAACTTGTGACTGTTGACTTTGAGCGGATATTGGGTTTGAAACACATCCACTTGGATAATTTGTCGATCTTGCTTGCTCAGATGCTTGGTTTGTGTTATTCGGTGGAACATTTGTCGTGCCAGCTACACTTATTTGGGTACTAGAAGTGGAAGCCAATGACATATCTGTTGCATGACGAAGTAAATTTATAGCCATCTCTCTCCTCCGCAGAGGCTTTTATAGGCACGCAAATGAGGGAAGAGGAATGGAAATAAACGCGGAAGCCTCTGCCCGATTTGTGAGCCAATATGGCATCAAACCAGGGGGTTCAATTAATTGTTTAATTCCTGTGAAAGCAAACACGTATGTAAATGTAAAAAAATCATGCTGTCGAAGAAAAGATATATTTTAACATAGCTTTGACTGTTCGACGTACAACGCTAGGCTATCATACTGTTGTGCTCTTTGTTACAATAGCATTTAAAGCCCATATACATCCCTGAGCACACCTTTCAAAATGGCCTTCGCGAGCAACTTTTAGTTTATTCATAAATTGTCAAAATATATCATAATGCAACTGCAATTTAATAATATCAACACGGTAAAAGACAGAGTTATACACAGTTTTACCAACTATCAATATTACATTGATTTCGCAGCATACAAACAAGCGAAATCTGCATAGCGAAATCATCGACATTCCCGGCCATGGCATACTAGGTCATGACTGGAGCGAGACTTTTCAAGAGACTTTTTCATCATATTAGAACAATGTAATGTCAAAATATACACGTTGGCTAGTAGATCTTGGTCCGAAGTATCGTTATATTAAAAAAATGAAACCTAAAACCAAAGGATTATTGAAATATACCATGGATTGTTTGTTGTTACAGATATCTTCACTTTGTCACAGATATCTTCACATTTTGGACAGAGGCTTTCTCCCTTCCTCTTCCGTTTCTCCCTGGCTTTCTGACTTTTCCTATTTCTGACTTTTCCTATTAATCGACCTAGTTGAAATATTAAGGTGGCTCTTCACAGCTTTTAGCAATGGATTGAAAACAGATGTGTTCTAGTATAAAGGCATGCTTCTTTGTAAGATGTGTTACCTTCCCTAGATGTGTTAATAGCGATTTAAAGGTGTGTTATTTTAATAAGATGTGCTATTTGATAAACGTGTGCTATCTCACAAGGTGTGTTCGCAGGCGTGTTATATTCCAAACGTGTGCTCAAGAAACACACAATAGGTTTGAAAGGTGTGTTTAACTTCAAATATGTGTTATTAAAGGGCGTGTTTCTGAATGCACTACCATGCTGCTTAACATACCTTGGTATGTTAATAAGCACATCAAGGAGTGTTTAAATTTCCGTTCCTGTTCAGGTCTCAAATATTGTATATATTGTATCTTTTTTAACAAGTACACGTATTGCCGTTAAGTGATTTAGAGATGAATGGGACACGTCGATGTTGGATATCTATTCTATGTGATGGAAAACGAACTGTTTCAAAAGTTCAAGCGGTGGCTGATAAAGTGTTTTCAGAGAAATTTTACATAACGACAATCTCTGAAGTTTATATGGGGAATGTTTTTGGGTAAAAACTATAAAACATTATTTATTGTTATACAGTAATTGTGATGTCGGTGACGATAGTGATATGAGAAGATCAATATGTTATGATAGATATTATATATTTTTTATTATATATATATATATATACATGTGCGCATGAAAAAACTGCGTTGCACATTTTTCAGAGCATTATATAAATATCTTGATCATTTTTAAACGAATATATGAATGAAACGGTCTAAAAATAAAAAACGTTTCATAAAAAAATAATGATTGATGGTTATATTATATTTCTGATAAAAAAAGATTCTGTAGAAATTGAAGATACTGATAAAATTTTGCATGATTTGTTTATTAACGATTTTGGTATGTATGTAAATGTGCCAGTGGAAGATGAAAATTTTTTTTATATTCTTATATTAAAAATTATTCATTATGCACGCTATAATTATTTTATAAAAAGATTTCGTTTATATACACATCCTTGCAAGGGAAAATCAGGAAGAAACACTGGTTAATGATATGGTGGACATCATTGTAAATGATGAGAACTATAAGAAAAAACTGATTTTTACAAATGCTAAAAATAAAAAAAATGGCATCCTATATTCCAAAATTTTGCTAGAGATGCAGAAAAGGGCTACAGCTCGTGATGAGCCGCTTCCGTTCACAGTAGCTCAACTTCGAACAAAGTTAAAAAAAACAGCCTTACCATAAAGTCTGCCACAGGGATCAAACGATTTCAAGACACCAAAGGCTATGGGGATTGGTTTAATCCATTGTTTGCACTTATCAAATCAAGGGTTGCATGCCAGCCTGAGCAGGCAATCGAGCCTTCAGCACAGTATAGAGACGACCAGTAGGGCCACTCCACGATGCAACATGTAGTCGGCTTTTTATGCAAAAATATGGAGTTTACTGGCCAGGAAAGTTAGTCCAGCTTGCTTATTGGCCAGAAAAAGCAATTGACTGGCAGCCAATGTGTAATGAGCAGCCACACAAAATTTCAAATGAGTGGCCCTGCTGGTTGTGTCTTTACTGTGCCTTCAGCATCTGGGACAATAAGAGAAGATAACACTTGTGAGTCATCAAGTACATCACAAGAAGGAACTAGTAATAAAGTTTTTGTTCCAATTAAAAGAAATAAGATGAAAAAGAAAACACCTATTGAAGAAGCATATCGTAGACTTTAATTCAGCGTCAGCCACGGACATATAGAACAAATTGAGGGTTGCTTCGCGTGTGCCTAAAAGATATAAACAAAATCTCGACGTTTCGAGCTAAAGCCCTTCGTCAGGAGAAATTAGTAGACAGATAAACACATATAGCAACGCTATAAAAGCTGTCACGTGAACAAAATATTAACCAATGAAAATAAAGTAGTCATAACAATCATAACAAAATATAATTAATATGTAAAGATATAGACTCCGTGCAGGCTTCGGCCCGATTATAGGGTCGAAGGCCTGCGCACAGGCGTTACACTTATCAAAGCGCTATAAATGTTGTACAAGGGAAGGGAAGATAGAGAGGAAAGTATATAAGAAGTATTTAAGACAAAAGAATGAGCTAGATGGAGAGGCACTCATTGATACCATCAGCCTGAATGGTGCCAAGACGCTTTTCTTGCTTCCGACGAGTATCATTGCCACCAATAATTGTACCGTCAAGAGGCTCACAGGCAACTGGGTGACACCTCGTTTTATAGCAGGGTTGATACTGATTTGACATCCAAACACAACACCATAATCCATTCCACCATCAACCATCTCATCACGACTGGGGAATTACCTGCAACAGCAGGCAATCTCCTAGTCACCACTCCACACACACACCAGTCATGTATTTCCTACCCAAAATTCACAAACCCGACAACCCGACCAATCGTGTCAGCTTGTGGTTGCCCCACTGAACTCCTCTCTAGCTACCTTGATCACATCATGGCGCCCTTGGTTAAGAACTTGCCTTTTTATATGCCCTGAAAATTCTTGACAACATCAATTTTCAGGGTCCACACAAATTCATTTTCACCATGGATGTCAAATCACTTTACACTGTCATCCCGCATCAAGACGGCCTTCAAGCACTAAAATACTTTTTAGACCAAAGGGTAATTCAGGATCCATCTACCACCACCTTGGTACACTTGGCAGAGTTAGTGCTCACCTTGAACAATTTCTCGTTTGATGGTGAGCATTACCAACAAATAAGTGGTGTGGCCATGGGTACCAAAATGGGACCCAACTATGCCAATTTGTTTGTTGGTTATGTGGAAAAACAAATCTTCGAACAATACACTGGTCCCTCACCTGACTTCTATCGCCGGTTCATTGATGATTGCCTAGGCACTGCATCTTCATCAGCACTTCAGTTCACATGTGAGATCAGTGAGACCAGTGTATCATTCCCAGACATTCTCATTTCTATCAATGGTAATAGGCTGAGCACATCTGTCTTTTACATGCCTACTGACTCCCACAGCTATCTTCTCTTCTCATCCTGTCATCCTAAGCACACTAAAACTGCTATCCCTTACTCTCAATTCTTACGTCTTCGTCGCCTCTGCAGTGAAGATGACGACGTCGATGCCAAATGTTCAGAAATGAGAAGCTTTTTTGTGAATCGTGGTTATCCTTCCCACCTTTTAGATACTGCCCTTAACAAGGCCTCCCTTATACCCCGTTCAGACACCTTAAGAGAACCTTGGTTGCAATTTCTAATCAAAAAGAACCTTTAGGTTTAACCATTCATCCCTTCATTTTAAAGTAAGGGACATCATTTGCCGGAATTTTAATCTACTTAAAAACGACCCTGCAACGTCTCCCATTTTCTCTGAGACCCCACTAGTCTCTTTTTGACACAGTAAAAACATCCGGGAAACCCTAGTGCACAGCTCACTGTGACAGGACTCTGTGTCACCAGCTGGCACTGTTTCCTGTGGTCGTGCTAAGTGCTACACTTGTAAGCATTTAAACCTCGCCACCTGTATTTCGACTCCAAAATCTCAGTTTGTCATCAAGCACAGTTTCACGTGCATCTCCTCCAACCTCGTTTACTGCATCTCTTGCAGCAAATGTGGCTTACTCTACATCGGAGAGACTGGAAGACGTTTAGGCGATAGGTTTGTTGAGCACTTGCGTGATGTTAAGAACAATGTGCACAACAAACCTGTTGCTAGGCACTTCAACAGTGCCAACCACTCCTTTTCTGATATGAAAATATGCGCCATTCATTCCATTATTGGTGGCAATGATACCCGTCGGAAGCAAGAAAAGCGTCTCATTTTTAAACTTGGCACCATTCAGCCTGATAGTATCAATGAGCACCTCTCCTTCATCTAGCTCATTCTTTTCTCTTAAATACTTTCCTCTATATCCCCTCTTCCCTTCCCTTGTACGACATTTATAGCGCTTTGATAAGTGTAACGCCTGTGCGCAGGCCTTCGACCCTATAATCGGGCCGAAGCCTGCACACAGTCTATATCTTTACATATTAATTATATTTTGTTATGATTGTTATGACTACTTTATTTTCTTTGGTTAATATTTTGTTCATGTGACAGGTTTTATAGCGTTGCTATAAAAGCTGATGTAATGTGTTTATTTGTCTACTAATTTCTCCTGACGAAGGGCTTTAGCTCGAAACGTCGAGATTTTGTTTATATCTTTTAGGCACATGTGAAGCAACCCTCAATTTGTTTCTTATTGAAGAAGCAACTACCTTAATAAAGGAGGATGAGAGAGGATGGAGAGAAATCACGCCAGCATGATTTGATGCTTTTGCAGTCTATGCAGCAAATGGTTCCACAACAAACATTCAGCCAGCCAGCTGCACAGAGTGTACAACCACAGGTAAACCAAGTACCAGTTATCATTCATGGGTCAACTATGCCTGGACAGTCTTCTACCATGCCCAGAATGTCTTCTACCATGCTGCATGGTCAAGATCAGTACAGGACACAAGAGTTGTACGATAGTGGGAACAATTTAAACAAATTATCACAGTTTATAAACAGTTTATATCTTGTTAAACTATGTTGTTTTGGCAATATCATGCCTTGCAGTTAATGTTTGATATTGTTCAATTAATATTTGCTTTGTTCTTCGCAAAGTAAATTATCTATAACAGTACAACATAATAGTATATTGATATATATATTTAGGTTTTGTTGTGAGAACAATTCTAGTCTTGCAGTTATAAAGTATTACATAGCATTGCTATAAAAGCTGATGTAATGTGTTTATCTGTCTACTAATTTCTCCTGACGAAGGGCTTTAGCTCGAAACGTCGAGATTTTGTTTATATCTTTTAGGCACATGTGAAGCAACCCTCAATTTGTTTCTTATTGAAGAAGCAACTACCTTAATAAAGGAGGCTCTGGAAAAAGATCCTGTTAAAGATCTTCTAGCATTTATGAGAGAGGATGGAGAGAAATCACGCCAGCATGATTTGATGCTTTTGCAGTCTATGCAGCAAATGGTTCCACAACAAACATTCAGCCAGCCAGCTGCACAGAGTGTACAACCACAGGTAAACCAAGTACCAGTTATCATTCATGGGTCAACTATGCCTGGACAGTTTTCTACCATGCCCAGAATGTCTTCTACCATGCCCAGAATGTATTCTACCATGCTGCATGGTCAAGATCAGTACAGGACACAAGAGTTGTACGATAGTGGGAACAATTTAAACAAATTATCACAGTTTATAAACAGTTTATATCTTGTTAAACTATGTTGTTTTGGTAATATCATGCCTTGCAGTTAATGTTTGATATTGTTCAATTAATATTTGCTTTGTTCTTCGCAAAGTAAATTATCTATAACAGTACAACATAATAGTATATTGATATAGATATTTAGGTTTTGTTGTGAGAACAATTCTAGTCTTGCAGTTATAAAGTATTACATATTTTTGGTGTTTATTTATGAGATTAAATGAAAAGTTATTTCAGAGAGAACTTGGCTTGTTTTGTGCAACATAAATTATTTATTAACTTATTAGGTGACACATTGACAACATAAAACATTTGAGATTTTGCAAAAATAATTACTATGATAGTTGAAAGTTTAAAACATTTGAATCTTAAGATTCTACAGTTCATAAAGTGTTATAATGAGTCCTTTCTTTCCTTCCATAGTTTCTCACATAATGTGCCACGGATTTTCTCAGCTTGACAAGCTGTATCCTTAATTTTGTCACAACACTGCATCTCAAGCAGGTTTCGTATTGTTGCCCTTTCCCTTCTTCTTTGATTGGTTAGTGGTGGATCAAGTGTGAGGTCAAGCTTTTTTGACAATATTTCCCCTTTTTCGATACAGATATTATGTAAAATGACACATGCTAAGGCTGTTGTTTTCATTTGATCAACTTCACTTTCACATTTCCTTTCACATTTCCACCTCCCCTTCATTTGTCCGTATGCTCCCCCTGTGACCATTCTTGCTCGACTTAAGCGATACTTAAAGTTTGTCTGTTGTTTTGTCAGCACAGCATTTGTGTAAGGCTTCATAAGCCAAGATTGCAAGGGGAATGCTGAGTCGCCTAAAACAAGTGGGTAAATTACTGTTTCACCTACAGATTTACCAATGTTTGGAATTGCATGTTTTTCAGTTATATTACTCCAAAGTTCGGTTGACTGAAAGAGAATCGAATCATGGGAATTCCCAGGAAATCCACACGTTGCCCATACAAATCGATAGTTAGAATCAACCATTGCCATCAAAGCCACTGAGTAAAAGTTTTTAAAGTGGTGATATTCTTTGCATGCCTGAAGCCCCCCAGCTGGACATTTAATTGGTATGTGGCAACCATCAATTGCTTATTGCTGCCCAACAAAATGGGAATTGCCACATATTATGAGAATTGCTTCCATATCTAATATTTCTTTTCAAAGTCTTCCCTCATTTGATGCATGTGTTGTCCTACAGATAAGTGCCATAAATTGGCTACAATGGCTTCAGTTACTTCTTTAATGATTAAACAAACTGTCCCTACACCTAACCCAACCATTTCTGATATGGTGTAATAATAATCTCCCCTGGCAAGGCGATATAAACAAACACCTAGGCGACATTCAGGCGAAACTGGTTCCTCGTTCAGTTTTGTGTTGAAAGACATGTCTTATGTGTTGAAGTATAAAGTTGAACGTACGCCTGGATACTTTTGGTGAATCGCTTCTCGGAATAGCCATTCCATACCAATGCCCACCACCCTTGGTTTAGTTCAAATCGATGACAAGAACGTTGACGAGGGGCACCATAATAAAGCAGCTAATCTTCTTCGTCGTCTATTTCGGTGTACAATATTTTTCTGAAGTAAATATATAAAATTGCTCTTTCGACCCACCACTTTGAATTTTACGTGCCAGAAAGGACACTACTTCATGTAATTATCCACATAGTGTACGCGTAATTTAGTACGACACAATTAAATACGACATCTAAATCAGTTGCCGATCTTGTGTCACACTAAATTTCATTAGGTTTGGCGTGTGAAAAGTTCGCCTTCTAAACTGGGCCTTACTCTGATCTCCCACAGCATGTGCCCAGTTATTGAATCCTTTCACTGTGAATTTGTATTGTTTTTGGTGGATATTGAAATGGATACATGCAAAGCAGAAGACTTTGTTGTTTGCTGAGATGCTATATGATATCCATGGATGCCTATTGTACCACTCAGAATGAAACGATTTGTTCTTTGGAACCTTTAAATCAATTGGAAAAACCAAGAGCTTGGGTTGACTGGGTCCCTCTGGTTTTGATCCAATGTCTTTTGGCAGATTACAGTCTCCTGAAAATTAAGAATTTCCTAAAATTTACTGATAAGTAATCAACAAGTGTCATTTTGAAAGCTTAAGCCTATTGGCCTTTATAAAATTTACAAGTTTATTATTAGAGTGTCTACATCTTATTTATAATTGATAATTCCACTGTTGATACTGTACATCTTGATATCTCAATTGCAGATATATAATTCATAATTCTACCTTGTGATTCAATTTCTTCTGGTACAATGCTGCTACTACCTGTAGGTTGCTCCACTATATACAGAAGAACACAAAAACATGCAACTGACCATCAATTGATTGATTTATCTTCTAATACTTTCCCATTTTAAATTTGGATATGCCATATTACGTTAATATCAAGCTTCTTGATTCTTGCCACTTTCAAGTACTGAGGTACTAACATCCAATGCCTGGCCCTCATTTCATGCTGGGAGGTCTTGATGCTGAGTTATCTGGTCTGAAATAATATATACATTCTTACTATGTTTATAGAACATTTAATATTCCGATATTTTAAATACACAGTACACAGAATGAGACCGGTCTTTTTGCTAAATGATTTTGGAAATCAATTAAGATAGTCAGATTGTTACCTAAGCAGCTATAAATGTAGATATAAAGCAAAATTTATATGTAAATGTATTTACAGGTCTAATACATATTCTGTATTCATTAATTCATAAGCAAAGCTAATTAACATACCATAAATTTCAAGTGCTGTAGACTTGTGTCTCTTGTTGAAAATATCAAACAAAGATGACTGTCGTTTTCAAGACATACTAGCTTCGCCAATAAAAATATTTGACATTCCTTTCGTAGAATACTACATGAAGTAATCAGCAATTTGGTATTTTAATTGCATTTCCCGCATTTTGCATTATTCCTCCAATATTCCAACTGATTCAGCAAGTATGTATAGATTTTAATCATAACAATAGAAATGCTGCATTTTGAGTTGCAAATAGAATTGAAAGAAAGAGAAGAACGAAAGAGGTATTGCCATATTGTAATTTGTAAATGCTTCTGAAAATCAGTTGGTAAACTCAGAATCAAATTCGACCTCTTGCCTTATTTACATTTTGCTGTAGGCAAATTCCGATTATACTGTATAAAAGATTATGTTCTCTATTGTCATCCAAAAATTGCACAACAGTAACAAAGCTCTCTTGGGAACTTTCTAAAAACATTTGGCATGGGGTAATGGGCCGACGTGGATTGTTTGGTATTTTAATTTTTGTGTCCATAAATTTTCTTAACATTTCTCCAAAATATATTGAATTGTTGATATACTATTTAAACAAAACTAATCTTAAGTTACAAACGTATAGCCCTCAGGCTACGATTAACTTTTTAGTGGGTAGGGTCTGCACTCTGCAGTTATGATTTTATGCTTATTCTGCCCCAGACCCTTTCTCGAGTTATGTAAATGCAACAGGCAATTCGATTTTGTTGTCGAGATGTTCCAAGCTAAACAATGGATTTCTGACGTATTGTGACGTATCTTAATTATTGACATCGTATTGGTTAAAAAGTTCGACATATTTTGCACACGTTTTTTTGCAGTCAAACAGACAGTGCCAATAGGCCTATTGCCTAATGGAGCTTTGGTGCAATGCATGCCGGTCCCATTCGAGAAATTTTGTTGTCATGGCGGCAATTTTGTTTCAAAGAACAAATGATTAATTTTCTATCAAGTCTACGTAGCGATCGTTGTTATTTTTATTGCTGTGTGTAAAGAGAAGCCTTGGCTAAATTCTGTGCAAATTAAAATGAATTTGCTGCACGTATTACGGAGAAAACAGCCGTGAAAGGACGCCATGAGTGAACACAATTCAAACATATTCATCGTTTTAGAATCGATTTGCTCAACGTTTTCAGGTATTGTAATATGTAAGAGACCGTCAGTAAACGATTTTGCTCTAGAAATATTCTCATGTTGTCTATCAATGCTGATCATGTATTTTTACCGATTGATCGTACGTTTTATAGCCATGTTTTGCAACTTAAAATTGATACAAAAACTGCCCTAGAATGCTGTAAACAATGGCCTTTGTGACGTACAAGAACAGAGTTTCTCTTGTGTTTTGGCGCGAAAATTTGACTCGCATTTAGGCAAAATTTAATGTATTTTACAAAAGCATTATTTACATTGCATATCTGCTAGTTTTTGCACTAGTTAAAGCAGTTTTTGTAAATGTTTTTCTACTTGGAGTGCCTTGGTTCTTTCATTCTACAAGTAAACAGTAGGTTTTTTTAAATTCTAAGTCATAAAACACACTCTAAATAGGTTTAAAAAGCAGCAGGATTTTAGTTTTAGCATTTATACATCAGATACATTGAAGTTTTAGCATTACAGTCAGGTATTAAGTCATAGTTAAATATATTTCTGTTTATAAATTATTAAACCTTTTGCACAGTATTAATTAAATATTAAAAGGTAGTCTGTAAATTATTTACTGTACATATTGTGTATTGAAATCAAATTGTAAATAGTACTTTCTGAATAAGTGTAACTCAAGGTGTAGCTTAGGTTAATGTATTTTTTAAATATT
Organism: Trachythela sp. YZ-2020; assembly: GCA_016169945.1. Lineage (NCBI taxonomy): Eukaryota > Metazoa > Cnidaria > Anthozoa > Malacalcyonacea > Clavulariidae > Trachythela > Trachythela sp. YZ-2020. The sequence continues at coordinate 1,306,854 of JADLSH010000072.1, forward strand.
CAATTGGTATTCAAATTTTCAACTAACTATAAAATAATATTTCAAAAATTAGAATAGGTTAAATAATTGTAATGGATGATGAACCTAGCCTGTGAATACAGAATCTATTTATATTGCTCATTCTCACAGTGGAATAAGCAATATAAATAGATTCTGTATTCGCAGGCTATGATGAACCAAGCACTTCAAAAGAATCAAACGAACAGCTGCAACAAGGTGAAACTACTATTTAAAATCACTTGTCAATTACAACCCCACCCTCCAACATCGGGAAAAGGTGGGAAGATAGATGTTAAATACCTCCATACTAAACAATGGCCTGACTCCCTGAGGAAGACTGAACTGACTAACCCTGGCTAATCTCCCAACACATGGGGGAAAGATTTAAAGACATTTCAATTGATTTATTGAACAAAGAATATCATTCTATTAAAATTTATGAATTCTTGTTCAACACAATGCTGTACACATGCAGGGCAGAACCACTCTTTCAAATTATTGCAAATTATTTTGCTATTCTTCAAGAAAACAAATCCAGGAACTAATTTCATTGTACCACTGTAGAAAAGCAAACATGCAGGAAAACAAACAGATATTTGATTTAAAAAAATTAAATTATAAAAATTTAAAAAATATAATAATTTCGCGCCAAAACACAAGAGAAACTCTGTTCTTGTACGTCACAAAAGCCATTGTTTACAGCATTCTAGGGCAGTTTTTGTATCAATTTTAAGTCGCAAAATATGGCTATAAAACGTACGATCAATCGGTAAAAATACATGATCAGCATTGATAGACAACATGAGAATATTTCTAGAGCAAAATCGTTTCCTGACGGTCTCTTACAACATTACAATACCTGAAAACGTTGAGCAAATCGATTCTAAAACGATGAATATGTTCGAATTGTGTTCACTCATGGCGTCCTTTCACAGCTGTTTTCTCCGTAATACGTACAGCAAATTCCTTTTAATTTGCACAGAATTTAGCCAAGGCTTCTCTTTACACACAGCGATAAAAATAACAATGATCACGAAGTAGACTTGATAGAAAATTAATCATTTGTTCTTTGAAACAAAATTGCCGCCATGACAACAAAATTTCTCGAAGAAGTGAATTTGATACCACTCTACCGGCATGCAGTGCGCCAAAGCTCCATTAGGCAATAGGCCTATTGCCAAAGCTCCATTAGGCAATAGGCCTATTGCCAATGCACTTGCGTTGTCATTTTGCATTGAATGAGGCTATATTAATATACAAAAAGATTTACAAATTAACATGAGCGAACGAGATAAGGAAGGTACGTAACTTGTGTCAGTTCATAATTAAACTTTGTTTTGGTAAAAAATACTTTAAAAAACCATCCCACTCAGTATGTTTCAATTGCTTTACGTTTACTGTAACCTATGATATTTTTGTTTCAGAATCGTTAGAGTGTTACATACACGCCGTATCCCCTGTGAAAAAAGGGTCCTCTTCAAGCAGAAAATATTTCAACTGCAATCTTCAAACGGAAAATTCAGTCGTGCGAGCCATGTGTTTTAGCCCAGAAAGGCAGCCAGAAATGAGTAATTTCGAATGTGTGAAAAGTCCTGTGCGGTTACATAACATTCGTACAAACGGTAGTGATGGTAAAAAATATGTCATATTAAAGGAAACCAAAATAGCACAAATACCAGCAGATTCCATAAATTATGCCTTTTCCGAGGAAATGTGTGCTTCATCTGCCCAAACTATAAACATCGCCAACCTACGACAAGTTGCCCCGGAACAACTCGTTTCGTTAAAGGCTGAAGTTGCACATGTGGAGTCGGTAAAAATCATAAAAACCCAGTACGGTTCGACGCTCAAGAAACAAGGACTGATAGTGCGCGATACCACAGGCTCTATCAAACTCATCCTCTGGCAGAATTATGTGGAAAGCCTACGACTGAACCAAACGTACCGGCTGCAAAATGTTCGTGTGAAAGTCGCGAAAGATTAGACATATATCAACACTGCGAAGTCGGAACAATTGTTTTCGAGGAGGTTGAAGCATTCGACAGCGATCTCCCACCGGTATACAAAGATATGACAACATTGACGACCTTTAAAATCCATGGAAAAATCATTGGAGTGGTTAACATATCAAAACGTCTATCTTGCGTATCCTGCTTCAAGAAAGTTAACCCGAAAAATGATAAAATAGGCAATTGCGAGAGTTGTAAGCTAATGCAGCACTTGACGTCGTGTGCTCTACTATGGTTCTTGCGTGTCTTGGTCCAAACGGTAGATTCAGAGAGTAAAAAGCTTCGTTTAAACATGTTTAGTGCCTGTGTGCAACGTTTAAGTGAGTTGCTGGATCTGCCAAATTTAGATGATCATTATTCTGGAGAGCCAACAGACCTTTGTGATCGACTATGACAGCAGAGAAAATAAAATAATAAACATTGAGGCTGAACCCTCAGTTTAGACGATACATATATAGGACGTCAGTCAGATTAATATGAAAAGCATTGACTAATTAGGTTGTTTACAACTTTTCAACAATGTTTAGAAACAGCACAATATGCTAAAATGCAGGAAGGAAGCCAGAAGATTTATATTGCAAAAAACCCGGAACAAACGCGATCCATCAAAATGCCGGTAAACAATGCGTTCCCATGTCATTGGTTGCTGTAATACATAATCAATGGAAGAAAACTGATTTATGGGATTCATCATTTTTGAATACAATTTTGTATGCAGGCAATAATTATTTGTATGGTTTTATTAGTAGTTTGGTTAATAAAAAATACTTACTGTTGACTGATCTGCCAGAAATGGTATCAATTTCGAATCAAACTTATTTTTTGGAATACAGTGAGCCATTAGCAGGGACTTACTTTCGGCAGGTAGTAATCTGCCTTATTATTCTTTGGAAAATGCCCTAACTTTTTTGCTTCTATATTACAAGCATTGCTTGTTGACAATTGATTGCAATACTGTTGCAATTTTTAGGATGTCAGAGGGAAAGTTTAAAATTTTCTACTCCCATTCACAGACATTCCAACCTCCGAGTCCTCAAAACCGGGACACTTCCCAATTTTCCCATTTTACTTAAATAAACGCCTCCCTCGAAAGCGAACGCTAAATTGTCAAAACAACGTATGTCACGAGAATTGTTTGGGGGAACTAGAAGCCCCCATTTCATTAATATGTATCATTAATACTTGTCACATGAGCCTTATTGGAAGAATACAGCTATTAAGATACTACAGAAACCGGGACAATAAGAAGAAAACCGGGACACTGGGACAACATAGTCCAAACCGGGACAGTCCCGGGTAAACCGGGACGGTTGGAATGTTTGCATTCAAGAGATTTATATGGCATGCCACACACATGTGGTAGATGTGTGCTAGTTTCTGTAGAAAGCATGAGTGATTTGGTAATTTATTTTCAAAACACCATCCATCAAATGACTGCAATACCTTTTGAGATTAAAGGTGTTACTGTTAACAGAGTACAACAAAGTTCTCATGATATAAATGCGAAAGAACGTATGAAACAGAGGCGTTTAAATGAAACTGAAATTGAAAAACAGTTGAGATTGGAAATGCAAGAAGTTATAAGAAAGCCAAATTGGCGGTAGAAACACAAAATGAAAAGATAATTCAACTTGAAAAGGATAAAATTTATCATCAGAGAAACAACCACAAAAAGCAAACCGCAACAGAACGCTCTAGTTGCGGCATTGAAAATGCAAGACATGAGGGAATCATAAATCAGCTGGATTATTTAAAAGATTTTGATACAAGGAATGGTTTTATTCATGAACAAAGTTGGGCAAAGTCTAATATGAAAAAATATCATAAATCTAACCAATTTGTGGTTAGTCAATGCACAATTTGTCAAGAAGCATGGCCTTTAAAATCTAAACCAAAGTCACCAAACAATAATGTTTGCTCACAATGTTGCAGAGATAAGAAATCTCCAAAAAGGTTTTCTATTCAAAATTCAATGATTCCTTCAACTGTTCCTGATGAGTTAAAAAAATTAACACAAGTAGAGGAAATGTTGATTGCTCGTGCTCTTCCTATAATGACAGTTTATATTAAACCTGGTGGTCAACGAGGCTATGCGGGCCATTGTATTAACTTGCCACAAAATGTCACAGAACTTGCTACATCTTTGCCAAGATACCCAAAAGACCAAAAGACCTGACTTTGATAATTGTAAAGGTTAAAGGTAGAGAGAATACATTCAAAGATGTGACTGTAAGAAAGCAAAAAGTACATGATGCTTTAGTATGGCTTACTAGAAATAATCCACATTATTCTGAATTAACAATTAATGACAATGCATTAAATTTATTACCAGATAATGGTGTATTACCAGACCTTATGACTGTTGAAACTGATGAAGATATTGTCTCTGATGATATAACTAGTAGTGATGTAGGTCCTCCTACTGATAACCCATCAGAGGACATTGTTTATAATGACTCTACTGAAATGAGTAGTTTTCTACCTGTTGGTGAATAGTAACAACAGGAAATTGAAGCTGTAAGAAATCAGCTTTCTGAAAATGAGCCAATGCAATGGCCCTCAGTTGAAAATGAACCATTAAATGAGTATGAGATATCACATCTGGCCACAATGGCTTTCCCAACATTATTTCCTGATGGTAAAGGGGATCCGACTAATCAAGGACTTATGAGAGATGTCCCTTTTCAGCAACGAATTAAACATCTTTTAAAATTTGCTGAAATTATTGATGGTAAATGGGTCTACCGTTTCGCCAATCATCCCAGATTTTCTTACTGGGCTTTTAACATGATTCAAAGAAAACGAATCTTACAGCAAACTGGGATATTCCTAAAACAAAACCCAGGTGAAGCACATCTCACCATTGATGAACTGAGAGAAATGGCTGCCAGTAACAATGCTAATGTATTTATGTCTAAAGTGTCTAGATATGTTGGTAATATTGCTGGTACTAATTGCTTACTGGAATAGAGTAAGAGAGGAACTCAAAGCTATTATAACCAGTGTTGGAGCACCAACATTATTTTTTACTTTTTCCTCTGCAGATATGCATTGGCCTGAATTACATGCTTTATTTAAAGCTGGTACTGATGGGGAAACTGGTAATTCTACCAGTGATGTAAGATGACAAAATGTAATTAACAATCCCCATATTGTCGATTGGTTTTTTACCCAAAGATTGGAAAGCTTTGTAAAACACTGGCTACATGAAACACTTGGTGCAAAATGGCACTGGTTTAGATATGAATACCAAGGTAGAGGTAGTATCCATTGTCATGGCACTGCTAAACTAAACAATGACCCAGGTTTGTGTCAACTAACTCAGACTGCTTTGAAAGGTTTCCTAGCTCAAATATTTAAAGATGAGAATGATTGTTCTGATACAACAGAACTAGACGATGATATTGAAGCTGGCCAGAAAGCTGCTGATACAGTATGTTGATTGGCTATTATCAACTGTCAATCCAAATCCACCAGATGAGGACATGTGGATAAGACCTGAAACTCATCCATGTCAAATAAGTCACAGTGACATTCCTTAACATGAGAAACAATCAGATTATATAGATCTGTTAAATATGGTTCAACGACACACTCGTTGTAGTACAAGCTATTGTCTTAGAAAAAAGTCAAATGAAACAGAGTTGAAATGTAGATTTCATTTCCCTTTTGATCATTGTCCTCAGACAAAATTAGAATTTGAAAAAATTCACACTTCAGGTGATAATGTACATTATAGAGCTAAAATTGTGACTAAACGAAATGATTCTAGATTAAATAACGACCAACATCTTCAACTCCAAGGATGGAGAGCTAACTGTGATATTCAAGTTGTTATTGATCACTACGCTTGTGTTGAATATCTCACAAAATATGCAGCTAAAGGTGAACCAAGGTCACTCGCAGAGCTATTAAGAAAGTAGTTATGAAATCTCTTGGCGAAAGAGATTATGCAGCTCAAGAGACCATGCATAATTTGTTGTCTTTGAAACTCCATAGCTCATAATTTAAAGTGAAGGCTTGCTTGGGCTCTAACAATACACAAGAGCCAAGGACTCACACTCCCAAAAGCATGGATTGACATTGGAAAATCTGAAAGAACTGCTGGTGTTTCTTATGTTGCTATTAGCAGGACAAAATCACTTCCATCTTGTGTCATTGAACCTATGACATATGAACGATTAACAAGCTTGAAATCATCAGTAAATTTACAATACAGGCTTGAAGAAGAAAACAGGCTAGATCATTTAGCACAGACTACCAATAGCGGTGCAGTGAGATAAATAAACCATTGAGTTTGATTAAGAGATGGGATGACGGTGTGCATGAATCCCTAAATGTTTTACACATTTTATTTTTGTAATTACTACTGTATAATTACTATATTTTCAACAATTTACTCTTTATTATCACTGTATGTATCAAATTATGGTTGTTGGCAAGATAAAATGGTAAGTTTTGTTTTTAGACATTCTGTATATTTCCAGCCCTACCACTATTCTCTTATACATGCACAAGCAAATTCCATGCACTAATTGCTTGTCTTTTGTATATACAGGATATTCTGACTCAGTTTAATGTTAATTATGATGCTATAGTACCATCTGAATATGCAGGTGGGTTGCACAGAAAATAAGTACCTGTATATCTACTTCAACAAAATGGTTGTTACAAAAGAAAATGGATAAGTTGCGAAGATAAAATAGTAAGTTTTGTTTTTAGACATTCTGTATATTCCCTGCCCTTCCACTACCCTCTTATACATGCATAGGCAAATCCCATGCACTAATTGCTTGTCTTTTTTATATACAGGAAATTCTCAGTCAGTTTAATGTTAATTATGATGCTCATGGTACCATCTGAATATATGCGGCTGGATTGCACAGAAATTAAAGTACCTGTATATCTACTTCAACAAAATGGTTGTTACAAAAGATTGAAAAGAAAATAGATAAGTTGCAAAGATAAAATGGGCCACATATATATGTGAGGAATAAATGTATACATTTATGACATTTCATGTGCTTGAAAGCTATTTTGGAAAGAGATGCCATTACGTTGGTTTGCTCTAATCTGTATGACCAATTGTGTTTTGACAATTCACTGGACAGTCAGCAGTACACATCACTAAGAGAAACCAAATACTGAATAGATATGGAAGATCCACAATATGGGAAGAACGTCTGGTGTGTGACACATTTGTTTAGCACATCTTCACATTGCAAGTGGAGTACCAAAGTCATCTGAACAAAGACAACAAACTTTTTGTGTACCTCAAAGATGATACAAGACATTGTCTCTATAATTCTAAACTGATATTTCAACATGCCATCAACAACTTTAAAGTAAAGAATAGCTATGAACATTTGTACCAAGAGTTCCATTGTACCATTTGTACTTCTTTATATATATCGTATATAAAAATGATGCGTGTTGTTAAAGCACAGAACTGTAATATTAATGTTTTCCAACAAAATGTATAAATACATACAGTTTTCAGTCATTAGCAATCCTAGTAAATTCAATAGTACTAATTTAAGTGATTAGCATGCAGTTTATGCATCCTTCAAGGCAGCACTTTCCTTGCGATATGCACTTGGTCAAGGGTCGCGCGTGGAACTATGACCAAAGCTTACTGAGCACCCCCCTACCAGATCTTGCTGGATCCATCCCTGTCCCAAAGCAGATCTTGCTGGATCCATCCCTGTCCCAAAGCAAAGGCTGTGCCAAACATTAAATTATCAAATGGAATACACACATTAGCAGTACTATCGCTTTCCATAACTTAAATCGATATATCATAAACTAAATTCACCTTTGAAATATCTATATCGTGAAACGAGAGAGTGCAAAGAGAAAATCAAACACAAGACGTTCTTACACGAGACCAGAATGAAGTTCCAAACAGAACTCCAAATGGCTAAATTCCAGCAAAACGTGCAAGATGAAGTCGAGAATAAAGCATCAGCTGTCAGTGAGACCGCCATGGGAATTCAAGCAAGGCTACCAAAGTTAGAGATAGCAGAGTTTGACGGAACGTACATAGTCTAGGTAGGCTGAGATTTTGGGGACAATTTAAAGAAATCGTAGACAAAACCAGCGTTGCAAGCCTCACAAAATTGGCATATCTGTGCAGATTGTTGAACAAAAAAGTGAGGAAAAAATATAGAAGCTTTACCCTTCACCGCTGAACGGTACAATCGAGCGGAAAGTATACTAAAGAGCACATACGGCAAAGAATCAGAGGTGATAAAAGCATATATACAAAAGAGATCATGGATTTACCGCACATTCCCTATGCCAACACGAAGAAAATACATGAGTTCAGTGAAAAACCTATGTACTCTGTTCAGTCACTTCAGACATTGGGTAAATTACATCCGGGGTGATTTTTGTGCGTACGGAGTCAGATTGGGAGAACTGGGGTTACGACGAGCTCACAGAGGCTCAGCATCAGTGGACAAGAATAAATCCCATCGACAACAAAGCATTAGAGGAACCAGACAACAAAAGCTGCGATCATTCTAGCAAATTCTATTGTGATGTCATCAGCCATAAATCCGGGGGGTGCACACCATACCTCTATATGCGACCAAATCAACGAAGAAAAACCCAAAAAGCTTTTGTCAGCAAGCGTAAGTGGCGAGGGATTATTTCCTGTAGTTGTGGTCAAGGTTAATGGGATCACTGTGAGAGCGTTGATTGATTCTGGAACCGGAAGTTCTTACACTTCCGCCAAGTTAATCCACTTATTACACCTGAAACCGCACAAAGCGAAGACGAAACGTGTTGACATGTTAATGGGGTCGTGTGTACAAAGATTTGAAACTTATAAGATGGTGATGACATCTGTTGATAACAAATACCAGATGGATGTAAAGTTAACGAAAGTAAACAAAGACAAACTATTAACGATAGACAATCCTAATTACAAAGCTATAATCGCGCGTTATCCACATATCAGTGGAGTGAAAATAAACTACAACGATGAGAAAGCAAGCTTACCAGTTCACGTAGTGTTGAGCGGGGGGGGGAATATACTCGAATCAAGACAGAAACCAAGCCCCATGTCGGGAAAGAGGGTGAGCCGGTCGCAGAATACACCAAATTGGGCTGGTTTATAATGTCACTGGGGGAGGAATTCGACAGAAGTACTATGCTGTTGACACAAACAAGTCAGACAGACTATGAGGAACTCTGTCGTATGGATGTTCTGGGATTAGCTGACGCTCCAACGCACTCTGAATTCAAGGAGCAGTTGATGAGAGGCCCAATTGGGTGTTGTACGAAACGGTCCTCCCTTGGTGAGGAAACCATGCAAATCCCCCCCCCCCCAAGGAAGAGTCGACACCGCGAGCGATAGTGGATCACAGAGAGCCAGTAGATGAGCTAGAGCTACACACTTTGGAATTGCCTCTACACAAGGAGTCGGCGTCAATGTCTACTCGATCATGCGAAAACAGTCCGGAGTCACTCAACGACTTGTAGCTGGAAATGGTTGACTCGGACAATGGTTGCTAAGCAGGGGCTCACTATCCCTCGCTTGGAATTGGTCTCAGCACACATGGCCACCAACCTTTTGACGAACGTGAGCAAAGCTTTGCAGGGACTTCCAAAGCCCAGGATATTCGGATGGTTAGACAGCGTAGCTGCCCTGCATTGGATCTGTGGCAATGGTCAATACAAACAGTTTGTTGCGAATAGAGTCGCCAAGATCCAGCTCCATCCTGAAATTGAGTGGAGATACGTGCCTACCCATGACAACCCTGCTTACTTAGCCAGCCGTGGTGGACCAGTGACCACATCAACGCTCTGGTGGACTGGACCAGAGTGGCTACAAGACCGATGGCCAGGCAACCCAATTATCGAAACTTGCGCAGAGTCAGCAGCGGAGGCAAAGGTAGTCAAAGACGTCATGTACACCACGCAAGTGGTCAAGGTGCAGACTGACACCTTTGACGACCTTCTAGAGAGACGACATCTACGACGAGTCCTCAGAATCACCGTGTGGGTACTTTGGTTCATAAGTAACTGTCGAAACAACAAAAAAGCAGTGTGGTCCATTGACAACATCCGAAGTGGACGAGATGAAGACCTGGTGGATTAAGCGTGTTCAACTCCAAGACAGTACAGCGCCACAATACGAGCGAGCCAAAGTCGCCCTCAACATGCTAGCAAAGCCCAAGGTTTGCTCGAGTGCCGAGGAAGAATTCTAGGAAGTATCCGACTTAACTACCTCCCAACGCTCTGTTCATGAGACAAAGACAGCATTATTGAATCCTTTCAAAACCCTCAAGGTGCAGTCAGAATTCTGGTGTGTACAATTGCGTTTGGTGTGGGCATAGACTGTAAGGGTGTATACACATCAATTCACTTTGGCCCTCCAAAGAATGTTGAATCATACATTCAAGAGAGTGGGAGAATAGGGAGAGACAGTAAGCCAAGTAGATCTTTCATTATATATCAAGGAATTTTGTTAGGACATGTTGAACAGCTAAAGGGCAATGTTAATTGGTTTTGGGCAAGTACAAATCAGTCAAGTTTTAGATAACTGTAGCTTTATTTTTGATATAGAGGATGTTTACAATTACGTGGAAATCGGGCATTATAATCATGCATATTCCATTTATTGCATGGTCTGTAATATATGTGGTGACAATAATTCAAAACGACAAGTAATCAGGGTTGATGACGAGGATACCGATGAATGGGAATGTTTTATAGAGGATGACGAGCTTTTGAACATGGCTTTAGAAAATCTGTCCATTTCCCAAATGGATTAATCTCAAATAATGGCAAGTGATTTTTCTGTATAGTTGTAGTTTGTGATAATAGGTAACTGTTACTGTATGCTAGTATATAGGCTGGTTTACACTATGAAAATTTTCTGTGGTCAAAGTCTCTGATCAAGCAGGTGATCAATGTCTTTGTTTCAATAACTTCAAAGCAACCATCGTCTTTGAATGGTTTTTACGATGTCAAATACTATGCTCAAATCATACTTCGATCACAGAAACTTTGATAGTGTAAACTGGCCTTATATCAATGTAATCAACCATTGTGACAAAAGCTACACTAACAGCTAAACATATATATTTATATACATAAACTTAACACCCTAACAAATAATACATTATGGAGAAACATTAATTGTGCCGGTAATACTCTTGTTTATACCTGTAAGAGTATTTAAATTATGCTCTTATCCAGTTATTTATTTTTGCTGATTTCAAGCTCAAAATGTTCCTATTTTGTGTTTTCGTGATATAATTTTATCAGCCGTGTTAATATTTCACTCTATTTCATCTGACAAAGTACTTTTGGTAACAATTTGTTATGTCCATGTCATATAAGTTATAACTTTGCAGTTCACATACTGACTATTAACACAACTGATTATTGACTGACACATTACCTTGCTTTAATTTTTAGCTCTACATTTTTTGTGTTCATTTAGCCACTTATATACCACTGATATGTCAAGACTTGATAATGGATTTATTTGAAACATTCTAAAACTGCCACTATAAGTGCGCCCTTCCTGCTTCACAAATGCCTTGTTACTAACCAGGTTCTCAACAATAACGGCGGTTGACTGTTGTGTAAAACTACCTGAAAAATACAATGAAAACGTCGACGTTTTGAGTGAAGGCCCTTCGTCTGGAGGTTAGTAGAATGGGTCGGGGGAAAAACATGTGCTTTTATAGCGAATACAAAAGCTATCACATGATAAAAATAAACCAATCAGACGGATTTAATCAAAACAAACTATAAACAAAATATATTAGCATATAAGGAGCAGCGAACAAAGATAACAAAGCACGAAAGACAGAAAACAAGGAACGAAATATTAGATAAGGTGAGATGTATCTGCTGATGGCAGGCATAAACATATAGGAGTTAAATGTAAGAGAGGCGCTCATCAATGCCGAGAGGATGAATGATGCCAAGTTGGGAAATGAGACACATTTCTTGGCTTTTGCAGCTATCATTACTACCAGAAATGGGACACAGAGCTCGAATTTTCATATCTGAAACACTGATTGACAGTGTTGAAATGTCTGGCAACAGGTTGTTTAGCATCATTGTTTACGACAGCACTACGATGCTCACCAAACCTCATCCTTAAATATCTACCAGTTTCACCAATAGAGAGCATCCCACATTTACTGCATGAAATACAGTAGATGAGATGACAGAGGCGGACACTTTCTGAAATATTGGGGGGCTCGTGGCAAAGGCACGAGAATTCTAGGGGGGTCTGGGGGCATGCTCCCCCGGAAAATTTTTGAAATTTGGATCCCGGAAATGGCATTTGCAGCATTCTGGGAACACATTTTGTAAAAAAAATTTAGGTTTTCAAAACACTGTTTTAACAGTGCATTTTATTATAAATCATTCAATTATACCCTAATTTATTTAAACTAATCAAGGTATCGAAGATCCTACCAGTTGGTACTGCGACCGTTGAAAGAAGCTTTAGCGCGATGAACCGCATATTAAGCTGGGCTCGCAAGAGCCTTGACTATTCTTTGTCTAGTGACTTTATGCTACTGTCAATGAATAAGGATATTATGAAATCGATGAACTTGGATATTATGAAATCGATGAACTTGGACAAAGTACTTGATCGTTGGGTGAATAAAAAATCCCGAGTTGTGTCATTTCACTGACATTTCACTGGATTCGTTTTCAAGTACAGTTATAACTATTAATTCTGAATTGTTAAATTGCCGCGTAATCTGCCTTTTTATCAATAGACTTGCCTGTGAGGAATCCTACACAGAACAAAAAAAGTCAAAAAGAATGTATAAAATGCGTATGTTGTGGCATGTACAGTACAGAAACATATGTTATAGTTATATTGTTAGGTAGATTGCTTACTCTTTTAGCTTAAGCTTTATCAAATAGACGAAATAGTCATTATTTAATATGACAATTACGTTATATGGGTGTGATTTGTGTTATTTGGTACAAGATTTTTACAGTCTTTCAAAATTATTGGGGGGGGGGGCTCGGGCCCCCCCTGGCCCCCCCTAGTGTCCGCCACTGTACAGAGGCGGACACTTTCTGAAATATTGGGGGGGCTCGTGGCAAAGGCACGAGAATTCTAGGGGGGTCTGTGGGCATGCTCCCCCGGAAAATTTTTGAAATTTGGATCCCGGAAATGGCATTTGCAGCATTCTGGGAACACATTTTGTAAAAAAAATTTAGGTTTTCAAAACACTGTTTTAACAGTGCATTTTATTATAAATCATTCAATTATACCCTAATTTATTTAAACTAATCAAGGTATCGAAGACCCTACAGTTGGTACTGCGACCGTTGAAAGAAGCTTTAGCGCGATGAACCGCATATTAAGCTGGGCTCGCAAGAGCCTTGACTATTCTTTGTCTAGTGACTTTATGCTACTGTCAATGAATAAGGATATGAAATCGATGAACTTGGATATTATGAAATCGATTAACTTGGACAAAGTACTTGATCGTTGGGTGAATAAAAAATCCCGAGTTGTGTCGTTTCACTGACATTTCACTGGATTCGTTTTCAAGTACAGTTATAACTATTAATTCTGAATTGTTAAATTGCCGCGTAATCTGCCTTTTTATCAATAGACTTGCCTGTGAGGAATCCTACACAGAACAAAAAAAGTCAAAAAGAATGTATAAAATGCATATGTTGTGGCATGTACAGTACAGAAACATATGTTATAGTTATATTGTTAGGTAGATTGCTTACTCTTTTAGCTTAAGCTTTATCAAATAGACGAAATAGTCATTATTTAATATGACAATTACGTTATATGGGTGTGATTTGTGTTATTTGGTACAAGATTTTTACAGTCTTTCAAAATTATTGGGGGGGCTCGGGCCCCCCCTGGCCCCCCCTAGTGTCCGCCACTGTGAGATGAGGTGCATGTGAAATGGTGCTTAATAGTGTACTTAGATTTTGGTGCCAAAATTGTAGTGGAAGAATCTATATACTTATAGGTTTTACACAGCTTTGCACCACAAGGAAATGTGCCATTAGGTGATGACGAGTCCTGTGGTAGAGAGCTGTGGACTAGGGTTTCAGAGATATTTTTACTATGTCGAAACGAGACTAAGGGATTATTGGTGAAAATGGAAGATGTTTCAGGGTCGTTTTTCAAGATATTGAAATTCTGCGTAATGACATCCCTTACTTTGAAATTGAAGGGATGGTAACCGAGAACTAGGGGTATTTTGTTGTTGGGAACATTAGACACATGGTCTCTAAGGGTTTCGGATCGGGGAATATTGGCGGCCTTTGAAAAGGTAGTATCTAAGAGAGGGGTTGGATAACTGCGTTGGACAAAAAAGTTTCTCATTTCCTGATTTTTGGTATGGAAGTAATGGACCAGTGTGGTAAGAAGTAAAGAGAAGATAGCTATGGGACTCAATCGGCTTGTAGAACACAGAAGTAACAAGTCTATTGTCATTGATAGATACAAGTATATCTAAGAACGATACACTGGTCTCACTGATCTCCCACGTAAACTGGAGTGCTGGGTGGAAGTTATTAACAAAGTTAATAAACTTCTCCAACTCTCCGCGGGAACAGGATGCTGTGCCGAGACAGTCATCAATGTACCTACCAAGGTAATCAGGTATGGGATCAGTGTATTGCTCGAAGATCTGCTTTTCCACAAAACCAACAAATAAATTGGCATAACAATCAATAAATATCATACCATGGATAAATCATCTCATCAACAGCAAATCCTTCCCCTCGCCAGCTATCTCAAAAAGAGACTCCAGCCCTTGGGACACTGGACGGCGGCTTAAAAGGAGGAAGGAATACACTGAAACAAGAAAATATATTTTATTATAAGTGCACAACAATACTGTTTAAATAACCAGATGTAACTAAAAAAAGCCTAAATATATGTCAATTATAGAACAAAGCGTTCAGTGAGACATAGGCGTAAGCATAACTCACTAAATTCAAATATAAAGAGTCGTTTATCACAATACAAGTAATTCAAACATAAAAAATCGTGGACTTATATAGTGTAGTGCACCGGAAATAGAAGCATATCTAATGATGATATGATCACATGATAATGACGCCAAGCGTTAAAGGCACCTATCAATACAATAAACTAATTAAAAGTCAAATGACGTGATGTTTAAAAGGAAACCTTCTAGAACAATATTTGTGAATATTCGCGTGTCGAAAAACCTCAACGAATACAAATATATATCAATTAAGATATGACTTTAACCAGAACAAAACTACAAGGTTTTGTACTCCAATCTATGTACGCTAAACAATAAATGAAATAACAATCAATAAATATCATACCATGGATAAATCATCTCATCAACAGCAAATCCTTCCCCTCGCCAGCTATCTCAAAAAGAGACTCCAGCCCTTGGGACACTGGACGGGTGTATTAAATAAATTGGCATAGTTGGGACCCATTTTGGTTCCCATGGCTACACCACTTATTTGTTGGTAATGCTCACCATCAATGAAAAATTGGTGAGCACTAATTCAGCTAAACGGATCAAAACAGTGGTAGACTGTTCGTGGTAGGGGCGCTTATCTAAGAAGAATTTGAGTGCTCTCAAACCATCAAAATGAGGAATGACAGTGTACAAGGATTTGACATCCATGGTGAAAATGAATTTATGAGTGTTATGAAATTGAATGTTATGAAAGATTTGGAGGCATGTTTGGTATCCTTGATATAGGATGGTAAGTCCTTAAAGACCAAGGGCGCCATGACACGATCGAGGTAGCTAGCAATAAGCTCGGTGGGACAACCGCAAGCAGAGAAAATGGGTCTACCTGGGTTGTCGGGTTTGTGGATTTTGGGTAAGAAGTACATGACGGGTGTGTGAGGTGTGGTGGTTATGAGATGCTTGGCAGTGTCAGGAAGATCACCAGAGGCGATGAAATTCTTGATGGCGGTGGAAATGGTGGTTTGATTGGCAGAAGTCAAATCATTGTCAATTTTGCTGTAAAAGGTGCTGTCACTCAATTGTCGACGAGCTTCATTGCAATATAAGTCAGCTCTCCAAACAACCCTTATCAGCAGGTTTGATAACAATGTCTTCCCGAGCACTGAGTGATTTGAGAGCACTAAATTCAGCTTCAGTGAGGTTAGATGGCCTTTTGGGCTAAATTTGGGGGGGGGGGGAGTTCTATGTCATGTCAACATTGTCGAATGAATAGCTCTAGGGACCCATGTTGGTCTTCTGGAGACCAGGAAGATTTTTTTGGGTTGATGGCCTCAAAAAGGTCCTTTTGATGGATGGAGGGGTTGTCGTGAAAGTGTGCCTTAAGGCGTAATCGTCTAAAAAAAATTTGGTATCTGCTTTAACTGAAAAAAAGTCAAGGGACCCGGGGTTGGGAACAAATTTGAGACCTTTTGCAAGAACAGATCTCTCAGAGTCGGGATAGGGTTAAATCAGGGGGAATGGTAACAACTAACTTGACATTGCTGACTGAATTAGTGTGACAAAGAGTTGCATTTGGAATCTTTATTGAAACGAATAAAGTATAGAATTCAACAAACAAATAAATGGGATGATGTCCTGTCTAAAAATAGAAGGACATGTAGAAGACAACATGTTTTGACATGCGAAATATCTAAATTGCAAATATGCGAAGGCATCGATTCAACGGCAATGCGCATCAAACGCCGACTGTGTTCAAAACAAACCCTCGTGACGCGACGAGACATAACGTGGCGGACATTAGGCATGTGAAAATACAACTTAAAGGGCGATTTAAAGCCATTAGGAATGACTTTATAACGTAAACAACAACCTAAAAATGAAAGGTGGCTAGAGAAACGAGTCTTAGATAAAATAAGGTCTAAATAACCTAAAGCAGGCTTAGCGATACATGGTAAATATAGTGTAATATGACTAACCATTTCATTGCAGAGATTGCGACAAAACTTCTTGAGGTGTACCATCGTGGTCACTGGTTCGAACATGCGGTGCCAAGTGTGGGTAGAGTATAGCAAATACGGCGGTTTACTGTCGTGTAAAACTACCTGAAAAATACAATGAGAACTTCGACGTTTCGAGCGAAGGCCCTTCATCTGGAAGTTAGTAGAATGGGTTGGGGGGAAAACATGTGCTTTTATAGCGAATACAAAAGTGATCATGTGATAAAAATAAACCAATCAGATGGATTTAGTCAAAACAAACTATAAACAAAATATGGAAATCACATCACAAAATATATTAGCATATAAGGAGCAGCGAACAAAGATAACAAAGCAAGAAAGGCAGAAAACAAGGAACGAAATATTAGATAAGGTGAGATGTAGAGTATCTGCTGATGGCAGGCATAAACAGATAGGAGTTAAATGTAAGAGATGCACTCATTAATGCAGAGAGGATGAATGGTGCCAAGTTGGGAAATGAGACACATTTCTTGGCTTTTGCGGCTATCATTACTACCAGAAATGGGACACAGAGCTTGAATTTTCATATCTGAAACACTGTGATTGCCAGTGTTGAAATGTCTGGCAACAGGTTGTTTAGCATCATTGGATAGATCTTTGTCTTTACTCTTCTGTGAGTGTTTACCTGATTTCTTTTGTTGACGAACACTTTCTTGCAAACGATTTGTCATTTCTCAGCAACTTTTCTCAGAATTGCATATTCGTGAAATGGATGAAGGGGATACATTCGGTCCTAAATTCTTGACAGCCTGTTTTAAGAAATGATTACTGTGTTCTACTTGTAGATCTAATGGTATGTTCGCCCCAATTTGACCATGGTTATTCACACTTCGATTCCATATGTATCGATGCGCATCTCTCTTTGACAGGATTGCCTTGATAAGGAAAATCTGGTAAAGGCACTCGAGAGCATACTTAATACTATGTGACTGGTCAGCCTTGCAATAAAGTAAGAGGTACTTAAACTGCCTCATTATTCTTTGCCCATCACCTTCCTTTACAGCATCAAGGAAGTTGTGAAAAAAACATTCCATGGGAAAGAAGAGCACAATTATAATTGTAAGTGTCATCTTGTAAGTCTGTTTTCTCATAAGGTTGAGATAATTAATGTATATCCATCACCTTCCTTTACAGCATCAAGGAAGTTGTGAAAAAACATTCCATGGGAAAGAAGAGCACAATTATAATTGTAAGTGTCATCTTGTAAGTCTGTTTTCTCATAAGGTTGAGATAATTCGTGTATATCTGGTGGTGGATCGTGGGTGAGTTCATGTTTACCTCTGTTCTTTCCATCATATTTAAAAGATTTTGTACATCCCTTGAAACGACACGGGAATCGACCTCCTTTTGTCAGCTGCTGATTTTTTGTTGTGTTCTCTTCGTCTTGTGCTGTTAGCATACCATTCGTTTGTGTTCTCTTCTGAATAAATGACTTTCAACAATTTTGTTTGTGTTCTCTAACAAGATCGGTTGTGTTCTCTTCTGAATAAATGACTTTCAACAATTTTGCTAGCTGCATTGTGTAGGTACTTCACCTGTTCTGAACGTGGTAGCCCTTTAAGACCTTCTGGAATCGGAAAACGTTTTGGGTCTGAGGACTGTGAATCAAACCCCAAGATTTCCATTGCTGATGCAATAACTCTCCCTTGAACCTCAAGTAAAAGAAAATCACAGTCTGCAACATAGGCATTTCTCGGATCACTTACAACATTTCTCCGATTGATTAATGTTCTATCAGAAAACATTGTGCAAACATCTCCAGCAGAACTTGTTGAATAAAAGCGTTGATATATCATCTAGAAATGACAATGAGAAGGTTTGTTACTTTTATTAATGAATACTAACCAGTATATATCCAGTGGTGAGAGTGGTGCCACCAGGATTTTATTGTGAGGGGGCAAATGTTTATGCATGGCATGCATGAGGGTGGAATAAAATAACAATTGCCCTTATGTGGGATGGCCTTATTATTCTCAAAATATTAAAAAATCTTACTGATAGTATTTTAAGGCCAGTATGCCAATCTCCAAGTTGCATGATTATTCCTTCAAGTCTATCCTTGAGTGTATAACCATTCATCACTGATTGGATGACATTGACAGAACGCTCCACTGTTAGATGATCCCCAGTGAAGAGTTGTGTGTCAATTGTGGTGGTGTTATTTATTGATGTCTGTGGCAAATATGATTGAAATTGCTTCAGAATATCAATCATCTGTTCGTTAACATTTTCATCTTTAAATATGACACCCATGGGAGCCTATAAATAGATATTAATTCAACATGCGAGGCAGCATATTGTTTCATTGTTGCCGTAAAATGCAACTGTAATACAACTGTAATTAACAAACTAATACTTTTATATTTTACTCTAAACACCAGACGATTTTATTCGTCAATGGGAATGTGTTAGATGTTCTCATCTAGTTCATTGACAAGTATGTCAATGTTGTAAATTCAGGTGATTACGTGAAACTCTGTTCTCAATATATGAGTGGTTAACCCAATGGCAGTCTCTGGTTTGAGATGTCATAGTCATCTGTTTCCTTTCAAGTCTTACATCAATGTTATCAAAAGGAATGGTATAACCTGGATGAGATGGGGTGTTGGCATCTTAATTGATTGAATAATAATTGAAGGGTTTTGTAGATGGAAAATTATTGAGTGTAAATTATATACATTTATTAGACCTAACCAGGAACTGTATGTACTGTGTTAAATATACAAATACTTAGCACAATACACTTTTTATTACGAACAAACTTAATAAGAATTAGGAATTGAAATTAAAAAAAAAATTATAACTGAGTGCGAAAAATATAATAAGGTTCCTTCATAAGAAATACATAATTAAAGGACGAGATCTACTCTGATGATACATGTAATTTCACTTCTGGCATGTGTTTATCGATTGTTGATAAGATAAGCAAATAACAATGTTTTTGCGCTTGAAGTAAATGAAGAAATAAGAACACTGAGTCTTGGCCAAAGTTTACTGGTTCTTAGAAAAAAAGTGTTATTATAAATGTAGTGCAGTAGAAAACTAAAAGTAATGCAGTAGAAAACTAAAAATAGTGCAAAATTGCAAATGTCGTAATTACTAGTGCAATTTGTAAAATAATCTTTAAAAACTTTTTGAAAGTCATGAAAGCAATGCACACAAAGCGCAGTTACTCACCTCTAACGACGTAGTCTTTCGTTTTTGGTGCTCCCCGTAATATAGATGGTTTATTTATGGAATATAATTCCTCAATTTATTGCCTTATAAGTTTCAATAGACATTCCAAAATAAGTTTCAATAGACATTCCAAAATATGTTTCCGTAAATCACTGTTTTTAACAGCGCATTTCGGAATGTCAACATTGTTATTGTGCACCATGGCTTTCCCGATTTTAGCTAAGTCCCTGACGAGTTCCTTGTGTATTGTCTTTGAAGGATACCTCACAAATATTGTTACACTTGCTTCCTTTGGTACCTGACCTGCATTCGACTGTTTTGCAGGTGTAGAACTTCTTATTCCAGTTGAGACACACCTAACAAGACCTTCAGAAAAGTCTGTGAAAGATTCCGTTACAATTCTGTCTTCTTGCTGCGCAACAGTAGTAGTATTTTCTTCGAATCGAAGAGCCTTTTTTGCTTGCGGTATCTCAAAGCTCATATCATGGCATGTTCATTTGCCCTCTTTATTCGCCTCTTGAAGATTTAGTTCTCTTTCACAAAATATATCTACAAAATGTTGCCTTATAGTACTGATAGAATTTTCGGCTGCAGAGAAATTATTTAAGCGTTTTACACATTGGCGACATACGTACGATGATAAATTGTAGTTGTGGTAATTCTCTAAATCTGTATCTACAATTTTGGACAGTATACTGTAATAAGATTTGTTACGACCAGATAATTTCAGCCTATGTTTACTCTCCTCTTTTTTGTTACAAGAAAAACATAAAATTTCATTGTTTAAAAATTTAACAGCTTGTCCCGTTTGCGAATTCGTGTTATTTTACTGCATTATGAAATTGACAACTTTTCCCTTTGTGAAAAGGGGGCGTGGCAGTAATGTTTGCATTACATTATATTAATAGGAATGTTGTAGGAATGTTATTCAGATGCTCGGATCAGGCTAGTGAATCAAGTGCATAACGAAACACTGCATGGTAGCTCAGGGTCAACCATGGGACAATGAGAGAAAATTACTGGGTACCTAAGCTCAGACGTTTAGTAAAGTCTATCCAAAGAGATTGTTGGGTTGCAAGAGTTCCAGAGCAGCGGCCTTTGCAGCACCACCTTCTGGTCAACTACCAGAAGACCGAACCACCGGAGAAACAGCCTTCAAAGTTGTGGGATTTCGCAGGTCCAATACGGTATCGCAGAGCTGGTAATCGAGAGGGAAAGGCCTTTCTCTTGCAGTTTATCGAGAGCTGTCCACCTGGAAATAGTTCCCAACCTTGAGAGGTCGACCTCGAGTTATCTACTCGAATAACGGTCGTACATTCGTAAAGGCTGCCAAGTGGCTGGATCAAGCCGTGGGAAGATGAGAGCGTCCAAAGTCATCTGGAAAAGTACAACATCGCTTGGAAATTCAACCTTTCAAGAGCACCCTGGTGGGGTGGTCAGTTCGAGAGATTGATAGGAATAGTGAAGAAAGCTATGCACAAGTCTATTGGGGGAGCGACACTCAATTGGCAGGAGCTCAGTGAAGTCCTGTTGGATATCGAGACCCAGATCAATAGATGCCCCCTGTGTTATATGGAAGAT
This sequence comes from Trachythela sp. YZ-2020, assembly GCA_016169945.1. Classification (NCBI taxonomy): domain Eukaryota; kingdom Metazoa; phylum Cnidaria; class Anthozoa; order Malacalcyonacea; family Clavulariidae; genus Trachythela; species Trachythela sp. YZ-2020. The sequence continues at coordinate 1,328,568 of JADLSH010000072.1, forward strand.
GATGTTGAGCTGCCCACACTTACACCATCCACCTTCCTGTTCCAAAGACCGAACCAGTTGCCCGAGCAAGAGCCCTGGCGAGAGGGAGAGAGACCCCTATGAAAGCAAGCCAAGTTTTTTATCGCCTGCAAGAAAAACTTATGGAACCGCTGGAGGAGAGAATACTTGACTGTCAAAGGATACTTGACTGAGGCACAACCTGACCCATCAAACAACCAAGTCTTCCCACGAAAAGACGGTGTCATACGAGCAGTGAGGCTGAAGACAGCCAAAGGAACTTTAGAGAGACCTGTCCAGCATCTCTACCCAATGGAGATTGCAAGTGGGATAATCAAACCAGAAACACAGGCACTGAACCCAGAAGCGAATAATTTCCGACCCAGAAGGAGAGCTGCAGTAGAAGCTAGTGAGTGCATTCAGAAGATTGGAGAATAAATAAGGACAATTTTTGACTTTATTAATAATTTCTATATATATTGTTGTGGTTTGTGAACAGTCTCCTTCATAACATGTATCTCCAAGAAGGGAGCTACATGGGGGGAGTGTGTCGGAGACTGTGGGGTTTAATTACTTAGATTGATTTAATGATATGGTGTGGAGTGATTAGAGGAAAAATAAATATATGAAATTAAAACGAAAGCCTATTATATATAGGTGAGATAAAAAACAGAACTTGAGACAATTGGGAAATATACAAGCGAGTTGTGACAGTGATATTTAGGGATGCGAGTGTGATTGAGTATGCGAGTGCGATTGAATATTATTGTTATATTTCAAATAAATGATAAAAAGGTGATTTTTAGTGAACTACAATTCTTGGGAGGCAGAATATTCACTAAACACAACATTGTTACGTTTTTTAAACGTTGCAAGTTACAACACTCCATAAACTAGCGCATCATTATTAACAGAAACCATACACACAGCAACCCCTTGTCACTTTTGAAAATATGTGCGCAAATTCACATCGATTTAACCCTATCAGTCCATATATGTTGTCACTGATTGTGTTTGTTTTTACTTCAAATGCTCATTTTCTGTTATTTTACTCTACAGACTACAGCCATTTGTTATGCTATCTTACTCATTACAGAGCTCTATACCTATCCTGAGATAGAAAACTATAAATTATATTTTAATTGATTTGAGACTTGGAAGTTATTCCTCTGTTTCATCTGAAAGGGATCTATGCTCTATATTATTGAAGTTATTTACTTAGATGATTGTTGTGATGTGTTGCAATATGTTAACCATTTTTTTAAAAATTGTTTATGAATGCATAATTTAATAGTGTGGACTGTTACAAGAGGTGACATGCTTTGACATTTTTTTGTTATATGCTGAGAATGGCCTCAGAAAGTCCTTGGGAAGAACTAACTTTGTATTAGTATTTGGAGTATTTCCTGTCAAAAGGAAGAATACTAAATGAGCAAAAAATATGAATAAATTTCCCCTAATTTCAGGGCATGGGAGCAGGGGAAGGGGGTGCAATGTTGGCTTGAAATATGTTTTACTAGGCTAGCCCAACTCCAATTTTTACAGCCTCCACCAAGGCTACCATATATATGATGTAAGAGGCACAACTTATGCACACACTCATACATGTGTATATTTAATTTATGTATAAAAACAACATTAATATAAAATTATATTGAGACATATATGAGATATGACACAGTGCGGACGTACCATGATTAGCTCTGTTTAATTTTGCAATTCTACGTCTGTAGAATTGTACTATTATTGTACTAGAAAATGTTCTGGTTGTCTTTTTAACGTTGTATATTATTATTCATTGTGATATTTTTTACGCTGGCTGTTACGAATTAACTTAAAGAGCAGCGAAGCAACGTTGAATTTTTGGGAAAGATGGCCCCTGCGGCTAAATTAAAGAAACAGATCGAAGATCTAATCGTCAGTGATTCCAATTGCAGATGCAGTCTCATCGCTTATTGTTAAAAAGATAATAAATAACACAGAGATTATCGAAAACATTGCTAGTAATATAACAAGTGATGAAAGCTTCTCGAAGATCGTCATGAATAAGCTTGTGGAGAAGGTGGAACAAATGAAGCAAGAAATTATGAAAGCTTGTCCTTTGACAACAACTCAAAATACACTCAAACCTGATTGGATGACGAATATCAACAAAAATTTCAAAGTTGTCCAATCAGGTTTGAGTGTATTTTGAGTTGTTCAACGACTTCCGGTTTTTTAACAGCAAACCAGGCACACGGATATATTTTTGCCAAATTTTGTCATTCCCTCACGGATTTTAGAGCGAATTTAAGCTTTTTGATTAAAGCATCGTTGTTTTGAGAGTTGTACGGTATCATTCTTGCAGAGGGTATCGATTAATCTCGAAAGAAATGCATTTGAAGGCGAAAAATCGAGGATAGTTTCATGTAACATATGCCAAGTCTGGGCTATTTTGGGCTCAATGTTTCCTTCCTTCCCTCGTTATAGGGAAGTCACAGGCGGGCGCGGGCAAATAGAGCCTGGGCCTCCTGTGCTTTTTCACGGAATAAAAGAGCAAGACCAAGGGGCCAAATGTTGGGGTAAAATTCAAAACACGGGTGCTGCTGTGGTGAAAGTTATGAAGAAAAACTCTGTATGGAAATCAATGAAATAGACCTTGATATATCTCACCGTCTTTGAAGGAAAGTACTTTCCGCTTCAAGACCACATCCAATTCTTGTAAAGTTTCTGTCATACAGTATTCATTCAGAAGTATATTGCAACAAACGAAAACTAAAGGGATTGGGTCTTGGCATATCTGAGAGAAGTGTTAACAAACAAAAATAAATTGGACTCTGATGAATTTCTTTTAATCCTCATATGACAATTAATAATAATTACTTCCTTGAGGATACCCGTTGTTTCTGAACATTCTAATAAATTCGATCAGTTCTCTCATTAATTTTAATGCTCGTAGCCTTTCTCATAATTTTGATAAATTTGCAAATTACCTTGACCTACTACAGTTTCCCTTTTCAATAATTGGTATCTCTGAGACTTGGTTGTCATCAACTAACATTGCACAACGTGAGCTCGACAATTATAAATTCATCACATGTAACCATATCAACAGACAGGGCAGAGGCGTTGCCTTTTATATTAAAGACAACATTGATTTTGTTGAATTAACTGATATTAGCATTAATGATGATAATATATGCCAGTCATTATTTATTGAATTCAGTATAAACACTTACAAAGTTGTAACTGGTATGATCCATAGGCCTCCTGATGCAGATTTACATCTGCATTGATTATCTTGATAAAACCCTTAATTACCTTGATAAATCGATGATAAATGGGTGACTTCAACATTAACCTTCTAAATACGGAAGACAACTTGATAACCAGCGATTTTTTGAAATTATGACTTTGTATTCTTATTGTGCAACTATTTTCCGACCTACTAGAATTACAAGTTATACAGCAACACTTATAGATAATTGCTTTACAAATAGCTATGAACATTCGGCAAATTCTGGTACTTTGATTACTATGCGTCTGACCACCTACCCATATTCCATATATCGGATCTAAAAGCAATGAATTCGGGATCTGAAAGTAAATATCTTTTCTCTAGATTTATAGAGAAAGGAAAAATCGACAAGTTTAAGCGTACTTAAGTTCCCTTGATTGGCAAGCAGTTTATTAATCCACAGATTCTAACATTGCCTATGATGCATGCAGGGTCTTAGCTAGAAGGCTGTGTCGGCCGTGTTTGCACGGCCAACAATGGAAAAACACGGCCAAATAAACGAGCACGGCTTGGTTACTTATAGAAAGCTGTGTCAGTTTAAAAATGGAACAAAGTTTTTACAGACAAAAATTAGCGATAATATATACTTATGTTTAAATACACTGTTTTTTACGAAAAATATACTGAATTTATACGTACTTCTCTGTGTAAAGTCGTCGTATAAAATTCGTAAAATGTGTGATGTTAGCGATCACCATGTGGGTTTCAAAGATTATTTAGTTCAATTGTTGCAAAATCATTTGCCAATTGATTTCGGGGTTGAATTGACTTCAAACTTCATGATTGTGAGCTACTAAATATGGAAGCCGTTGCCTGGAGAAACGTCGGATTTCAGACGTCATCAGACTTCAGACTTGGGACTTCTTCAATTATATCACATTAGATTGCATTAGTAAGTAAGTAAGTAAGTAAGTAAGTAACCACTTTATTTAACGAGGGTAACACGCAACAGTTTACACTGACAAACCTGTGGCCCTCTCTAAAAATTTACAATCTAAAAAGGTAAAAACATACATGGTAAATACATAAATATATAAAAAGCATGCAATTTAAACTGTTTATATACTTATAGACAATATCATGAAACTAACTAAACTATTTCCTTAGATTACAAGGAATCTAATAAGTATTTCCTTAAGCCAGTTTTAAAGGCAACAATTGTTTCCTTTTTGCGTATCTCGACCTGGATGCTGCATTGCCATTGACAATGAAAATACAGTGTTAAAGTTTCTTCTTTAAATATTCTATTCAGGGAAAAACTGAGCAAATTGGTAACATGTAAAACTAATGCTCGAAACGAAGTTTTAATACACTTTTCACTTGCGAGATTCTTAAACACAAGAAGTCTGAAGTTTTAAGTCTGAAATCCTTACCCAGCTTTCGTAAAGAAGTATGGTCACTTCTTACAAATATTTCAAAATTTTAATATAATAAATGATTTTCATAAAGAACAATACCAAATATAAACATAGGTAGATTAACAGCATGAGAAATATCATGAAAAGTATATATTTCTATCAAGTGTTGACTTTTATCAATTTGACATGATTCTTAAAAAAAATGCAACCTAAACTTTTTATGCATGTTTGTTAAAAACCAAGTCAGAGGAAAGAACTCAATATTTCTATACCAGGATGTTTATAGACATAATATTTTCAAAATTTGAGGATGTTTGTGGGAGTCTTCAAATTGTTATAGTTTGAAGGGCGGTCTTTAAAATTTATTTTCATTTTAGAGGGGGACCTGGAAAGTTTTTGCCAAATAATCAGTTTCTCCTCCAGCCTCCGCTCTCCATATTTAATGACCGGTCCCTAAGCATGTGATTTATCATAAATGCACCATTAAGATCTTCTTTTAAAAGCCCAAACGTTTTGACATAAAGGGTTCCCAGAATACTGGAAATGCCAGTATTGGAGATCCAAATTGTAAAAAAATTCATAGGGCGCATGCCCCCATACCCCACTAGAATACTCGAATAACATGAGCGACATCATAATATGCCTGCCGTGATTTTCATACTTCCAATATTTTCAAAAATATTAGAAAAAATTATTTACATCAGATTGTTAAATTATTTAAAGAAAATGTATATTATATCCAGTAATCAGTATGGTTTCAGAAAGAATTACAACTTACATTGCCTTAATTGAATTAATTGATAATCTTTCTCAGTCAATGGACCTTTAACCTCATAGCTTGTGGGGCATCGTGTATGCATGTATCCAGAATTTGGATTACTTGGCTAACATTTCTTAATCAGCAACTGCGTGCACTCCCTATTTGGCCCACAAGAGAATGTATTAATCAAAACATGCCATTGTGTTTTAAGCAAAACTTTCCACAAACTAGAGTCATTATAGATTGCACAGAAATAATGATCGAAATGCCGTCATCTGCCAATCTGCCACTTTTTCATCTTACAAAAACCATACTGCGAAAGGTTTGCTTGGTGTGTTCCCAAATGGGTACCCTAGTTTTGTCTCCAGTTTGTATGCTGGTCGAACCAGTGACAAAAAACTAACAAAGGATTGTGGGATCCTTAATATGCTTGAGCCGGGTGATCAAGTTATGGGATGCCTTTTCAAATGTCACATCCTCGTATTAAAACAGGCTCATCAACCTCATCACCTCTGGGCACATGCCACTGCTGTAAGACTTGTGTGCACGTCAAATCATCTGGCACCTCTGTTAGTTCCAACTCAATGTAATCAAGGATTTGAAAGAGAACAGCAGCAACATGCTTACAACAGCCTCCCTTGCCAGCCATACAAGTACAACTACCATGTGTAACTTCACCAGTGTTTTTATTTAAATGGGCATAAACAATATATATTTGTTTCTTCATTGAATCACTGACACAAGCTTTTATCCAGAAGTGAGCTTCGCTACCTTTCATTACATCAGATTTAACTTCGACTTTATTTACATATTTATCCTTAAACAAGCGGTATCCCAGTTTCTTGTGTCTGCTAGCATCATTTTCGCCTTCAACTCCTAAGTGCTGTAGTAGCAAGGCATGGCTAAATTTTGGCAGTGACTGTAGATCTTTGGTCCATCTTCTTGTTTCTATTTGCTCTGTGCATTGGTCTGCATCCATCGGGGGGCAAGGAGTGTCTTCCATTTTTATATTTAAGAAAATTTAACTAGCACTAAAACTATTTACAATTTTATAATTTTATATACAATATTTACAAATATGATATTTAAAAATTTATTTCTAAATTATATTTATTAAAAACAATTTGTTAAACCCAAATTATATTACCTATAGTCCTATTTAATGCTTTAACAATTTAACAATAGGAAATTTATGGTTAGCACAGGCTAAAAAATACTCAGTATTTAAATTATTTCAAGTGATACCAACTAGCTTTAGGAAGACAAAAACCAGAGCAGCCACGAAGAATAAACAGAACCGAAAACAGCAGCAATATATCGAGCAAGTATGACTTTAGTGTATTTTAATGAAACCAGAATTCAAGCGGCCATTTTTGCGCCAAAACTGCTCAAGTTTAAGAGCCAGTCGGCCATGTTAATTTCGCAAACAATCGACCAAATATGTATCAAATTAAACCACTCAGAACTACAAGATCAGATGTTTAAGAGTACAGCTAATACGAAATCGGGGTAGAAAAAGCTCGCCGAAATAGCCACAGACTAAAAGAATTTGCTAAAATATCATGCAGAAGGACACTCACCTCAAAACAGGACAAGAGACGCTGCGAAGAGAATGTTTTTCTCGAAACTTGCCCACTCCTTCGATCGATATGAAATGCATTTTCTCGGCCATCACTGCGGCGATTTCCGCGACAAAAATACGTCCTTAAGGCGGTTATTTGCCATACGTAAACAAGGAAAATCGTTGAATTCTTACACTAAATAAAATCGTCCCAACATGGCGGCGATTTCAAAAAGAATGAACGAGATACCCAACTCCCAGTTGCATTGCGGCCCCACAAGCTATGAGGTTAAAGGTCCATTGATAACAATGAATATACTATTGGTATATTTGTTGATTTATCGAAAGCATTCAATTCTGTGGACCATAATATTCTTATAAGCAAACTCAACCATTATAGTACCAGAGGTACTCACCTTTTGTGGTTTGAAGATTATTTAAGAAATAGGAAACAAACTGAAATTTAATGACACACTCTCTACACAAATGTCCGTAACATGCGGTGTCCCCCAAAGCTCGATCCTTGGGCCACTTTTATTTCTTCTTTACATTAATGATATTGCTAATCGCTCCAACCTTCTCAATTCTATTCTGTTTGCTGATGATACTAGTATATATTTCTCTGACAGAGACCTTGCCAGCCTCATTCTTAAAATTAATTGTGAACTTGATAAACTGTCTGATTGGTTTAAAGCAAATACATTTTCACTTAATTTAAAGAAAACAATCTATATCATTTTTCGTGCAAGAAATAAATCTATTGCTAGTCAAGATTATTTTGGTGTGTTTATTGACTCTATCAAGACTAATCGGTTAAATTTCTTGCTACTGTTAAATTTCTTAGAACCTATGGACATATCTCACATGTTGCCCTAAAGATGGCTAAATCTATTGGTATAATAAACAATGCCAAGCATTTTATTACTAGCCCCACTAGAAGAACTTTATATTGCTCATTAGTGTTACCGTATATACAATATTGTAATACATACTCTTCTGATCTTGACAAAATGATAAAATTACAAAAACGAGCAGTACATATTATTGCCAATGCTGGATATAGAGATCCTACTGGACCACTTTTTTTGAAATTCAAATTACTTGATGTTCATGATATTAATAAATTTCAAACCGGCTCTTTTATGTACAGATGTTTTGACAAATCCTCTACCTTTCTGCAACATTTTAGGAATGATTTTGTTCTGAACAAAGATATTCGCTTTCACAATATGCAGAGTGCCAACAGGGGTTCACATAAATAAAGTCAGAACAACAACAAGAAAACTAACCCTTAGACATAGTGGGTCAACGTCAACTCTAGATAAATACATAACCGAGGCTGCTTCCTTATTAATGTTATCGATGTTAATTCCTGAATTCCACGTCAATCCCTAATTTGCTGCATCATCGTTCCGAACTAAATTATGAACTCTAGTGCATTTGTTGTATGGTCTTTATTGTTCGCATTACTGCATGCATTGCGAGAATGAAATTAGTACTGGGGCTCAGCTAGTTTACACCGCAAAGTTTTGTACTGTAGTTTAAACTTAAAATATTTATATAATGCAAGATCAAAATACAATCTTGGCGCTTGCATAATTTAAACTTGCAGGTTAAAAGTGATTAATGCAATCGTAATTCGGTTAGTTAATATTTAAAACAATTCAGAGACAATAAAGTACACACAATGTTGTGGGAGAAGGGTTGTTGGGGAGAAATGCTCCGATTATACTTTAAACTGAGGCCAAAGTGTCACCCCACAGACTCATTGTTTAAACTAATTTATGTCCTCAGGGGGTATTGGTCCCCATGTTGGACTCTAGTGTAATTTATGTCCTCAGGGGGTATTGGTCCCCATGTTGGACTGGTGCAATTAATGTCCTCAGGGGGTATTGGTCCCCATGTTGGACTCTGGTGCAATTAAAGTCCTCAGGGGGTATTGGTCCCCATGTTGGACTCTTAATGTAATTGATATCCTCAGGGGGTATTGGTCCCCGTGTTGGAATTGGTGCAATTAATGTCCTCAGGGGGTAGTGGTCCCCATGTTGGACTCTGGTGAATATAAAGGAGCTGAAGTGTGTGCGAAAGCTTTTGCTGCAGAGTTGAAAGCATTTGCTGCAGAGTTGAAAGCATTTGCTGCAGAGTTGAAAGCAATGCAATTAATGGAAGAACGGAAAAGAAAACGAGAGATGGAAAAACAATTACAACTTGAGAAAAATGTAGCTATGGCTAAAGAAATAGCTGAAAGAGCAAAATTCGAGGATGAAGTAAGACGAAAAGTCCAGCAAGCAAATGATCAATGGATGTGTCTAAGGGCAGAAGCTGAGATACTGGAGAAGGAAGACGACAACCCATAAAGCTTGTTGAACAGACTACGTGACTTTGAAAATGAGCCGTGTGATAAGGAACAATCCCCTACAATAAATCAGCAAAGTTCTGTTAGAAACATAACAGAAAATACAACATCATTGCATGTTCCTGGAATAGATTCTCATAATAGAACATTAGATATTCAAGTCGGTCAGAAACCTAGCAATAATGGTGTACCAAGTATACTTGTCCAACCCAGGCCAAATAATCTGCCAAGGTTAAGATTATCAAGTTTTGATGGGGACCCACTTAAGTGGCCTCGTTGGGCTTCTATGTTCAAATCAATGGTTGGTAATGGAACTTCGACACAACACCCATAATTTATTGCAAATCTGCTAAGCGAGATTTTGGATGCAACAGAAGTTACTCAGTGGCATTACTGCCCAAGCAAATTGAACCCAGCAGACGATGGTACTCGAGGACTGCCAGTTTTTTCTATTACAACAAGTAGTCAATGGGTGACAGGTCCCCATTTTCTCTTGTTTGATGAGCCATCTGATCAACTAATTGTACTGGATAACCACAACAGACTTGGTCATGTAGGAGTGGACTACGTACAGAATGAGTTACAACAGCAGTATTGGATTCTTTGCTGGAAAGCCGCCAATTTAAGAAGATTCTTCAGTTGTTAGTTTGTGTAAATTACGTCATGCTGTGCCACTTCCACCGAAAATGGTTGAATTACTGTGGGACTGTTTGTTGGTAAGTCCTCCTTTTACAAAAATTGGTGTGGATTATTTTGGCCCACAAGAGGTGAAGTATGGGCAAAAGCATTTGAAGCAGTACATTTGCCTCTTCACATGCCTCATAAGATGAGCAGTTAATTTGGAGATAGCATTTTCTGCCGAGACAAACTTTTTCATTATGTGCCTCCGAAGGTTTGTGTCATGGAGAAGTAATCCACAAGTGATCCATTTGGATAATGGGACAAAGGACAAAGTGGATGCAAGCTGTACCAAACCTTAAAGTTGAAGATCTGGTTATTGTGGTGAATTACTCCAGTCTGCATGGTATGTGGCCATTGGGCAGAATCATTGAGGTCTACCACGGTTAGGACAAGATAGTATGTATTGTTGATGTGAAAATGAAGTGTAGGGTTTTTAAGAGACCAGCAACAAAGATGACAACACCCGAGAAGTGACCGCGTTCTTGTGATAACGATGAAGATGAGGATGTTCAGACCGACCTTGTTATTTATATATATATATTTTTAATACAATACACAGATGTGTACCGGATCCCGGGAAAAGTCCCGAAAATTTCCGGATGAATGTGTGCTTGAGAGACACAAACATATAGTTTAAAAGGGTAAATATCAAGATTTTGGTGGCATCTCACTCAATTGAGTGAAAATTATATACATTTATTAGACCTAACCAGGAACAGCTACGAAAAATGCAACTATAGGTCCCTGGCAGGAATCGAACCTGCAGCCCTGCAATTCCGGTGCAGCACTCCAACCAACTGAGCTACAGAGTCCAGTTGTCAAGCTATAACCACAAGTTCATGTATATATACTGGGTACTGCCAAGTTAAGTTGTTGGTGAATATCAAGATTTTGGTGGCATCTCACTCGATTGAATAATAATTGAAAGGTTTTGTAGATGGAAAATTATTGAGTGTAAATTATATACATTCATTAGACCTAACCAGGAACAGTTGCGAAAAATGCAACTATAGGTCCCTGGCAGGAATCGAACCTGCAGCCCTGCAATTCCGGTGCAGCACTCCAACCAACTGAGCTACAGAGTCCAGTTGTCAAGCTATAACCACAAGTTCATGTATATATACTGGGTACTGCCAAGTTAAGTTGTTGGTGAATATCAAGATTTTGGTGGCATCTCACTCGATTGAATAATAATTGAAAGGTTTTGTAGATGGAAAACTATTGAGTGAAAATGATATACATTTATTAGACCTAATCAGAAACATCTATGAAAAATGCATGCACGAATCGGCCCTGCGATCCTGGTGCAGCGGTCCGGTTATCATTTCAAAACAAGTGTTCCACAAGAGATTGTCTGTCACGTGACACTGAGATCTTTTTCTTTCTGAACGCGAAACAATGAAGATTGGCCCAGATGATAGTTGTAAATCACAGGATTTTTCTTTCGAGTCACGCTCAAAACCTTGCATTTCGATGCGTTGAACTTGATGTTATTATCGTGGCTCAATGTGTTGAGGTTGGACAAGGATTCTTACAGACAGTCACCGTCAGTCGCACAGTTAATGTTTATATACAACTTTGTATCATCAGCTTACATAGATCCCAAAGAGCCATTGGATATTACTTCTGAAAGATCGTTTAGGAAGACAGCAAAAAGTATCGGACCCAAGATACTTCCTTGATGGGACACCTTCGACAACAACTCTAGTACGTCGGTTTAAATAATCATGAGAAGACGCCCTGTAACACCATATGACTTGAGTTTTCTTAAAGAGTATTTGATGATCTACAGAGTCAAAAGCTTTGGCAAAGTCAAGGTAAATAATATCATACTGAATGTTTTTGTCAAGACACTGACTAACAGAGTGAAGAACTTGGACAAGTTGAGTGATGCACAAGCGATTTATAAGAAAACCGTGGTGTGATGGTGTGATGAGGTGGGCGACGTGCTTGTAGAGTCTCCTGAAAACACAACGTTCCAAAACTTTGCTGATGATGGGCAGGAGGGAAATCGGTCTGTAATTTTCAACGGGCTCTTTAAGGTCTTTCTTATGAATGGGTGTAACATCAGCTGATTTCCATTGGGAGGGAAGGCACCCAGTTTGTGGTCAATGATTGAACAAGTCACAAATGGTAGGCACGATTTGGTAGCTACATTCCTGAAGCAACTTCTTCCCCTATTAAGGTTATATCAGATATTTGGGAATCGGAATCAAGAGAGTCTAAGTTATTGTTAGTGTCAGTAGTAGATTTTGAGGGTACAGACACAGATGAAATATATGAATTAAAAATTTCAGCTTTCTCTGCCAGAGTTCTGGCTGTAACATTATTGTAAGTAACTACTGCATGGTGTCGTTCTTTGTGGTGTAGAATAGCTTAATGGTAGCTCCAGAAAATCTTCGGGGTTTTGTGGAACGAACTTTCAACTCTTTCTAGATATGTGTGATGTTTTCTTCTGATAAAACTGTTGATTTCTTGACATAGAGAGCGCAACTTTTGCTTACGGACGACAGATCTATTCTGGCAGAATTTGTTCGCCGTAGATCCAAGGGGGAGAATTTATATCTAACGGTTTTAACAGGGATGAAGTTATTCATAGCCTTCAAGAATAAGTCTTTCCATTCTGACCAGTATTTGACAATATCATCCAAGAAAGCGTTCTCAAACGGTACATTGGACAAGCAGCTTCGTAAACCCTCAAAGTTTGCCAAAGTTGTAAACTCGACGTTTGATCTGAAATTCAATGATATAATAATTGGTTGGAAATTCACACTCATAGATATAATAAACCTAGATTGCTGACTCATACCTAGCGGAGGCGTGACCTGCATGATAAATCCAAGATGGCCTATAAGACTATAAACTCTACGGGGAAATCCATATTTTTTGCATTTTGTGTCGTCCCAGTGTTTCGAATCCACTTCGATCAAACTTTTTTGGCAATAACTACTTATCGTGAAGGTTTTAGACGCAAACTGGACAGCTGGGGATGAACTGATGTAAAAATATCGCTCGCCGAAATTTGTACGAAATCGTCACTTGGTCAGTTCGAGTTAATTACTCTGGTTTAGAGTATTTTATAAAGGAAATTTGTGGTTTTCAAGGCCAAAGACGTATACCTTGAAGGCTTTGGATGCAGAATGGACCGTTTGGAATGAATTATATTAAAATATTGCTTGCCGAAGCTTGACATGAAAATGTCACTTGCTCAACTCGAGTCATTTACTGCAGACAAGTACTTTAAATGTACTTGGTTTAATACACTTAGTCATTAGATATTTTGAGGAATATTCGGAACATTACTTAGGGGATAGAAGTAATGTCTGTAACAGGCTTTACTTGCTGAGACGACTGGGATTACAAAAAAGCAATAAAAATAGCAATAAAAATTGGGAATGGAAAATAAGATCATGGCTCGGATTATGGTCCCTTCCCCACTTCTTACAACCCTCTGACTTCTTTCCCCAGTTTTTGGTTCCTTTTATAGTATTTTTGGGGTTCACTTAAATCTGGGGCTCATCGAGCAATTCCTCCTGGGCAGCCTTGGAAATATATCTTACTAAATGTTGTGTTAAAAAGAACCATAAATAGAAAACACTAACATATTGCTAATCTGGACATTCATTCTCACTAGATGACATGTCAAGAAATTTAGTTTTGGACACGTTTCTTACTTCATGTTAGTTTTATTGAGGTTCAACAAAGTAGGAAAATTTGCCATTAATTACTTGAAGGATTAATATATTTTTACCATAAAAATGATAATTTAATTGTAGTATAACAATGTATGGATTTCATCCAAGCATACATGAAACTGTTAAGTTTAATGAACTTAATTTATTTTATAGAGGTTTATATTTCACGACCACCATGGAAAGTCTAGCCGATGCATACTTGAATTTGAATTGAATTTTTTTTGAATTTTGAATTTATTTGATTTAGCACCACATTACATAAAGATCACAACACAACAAATATACAAAAAATTAGAATTTTATCATGTTGGTGACAAGGAAGCCCAAAACGAAACCACAAGGCTTATATAAATTTAGGCTCCCTTTAAATATACACCATATATATAAAAAACACAATTAGGCCTAATAAATTATGAAATGCAGACGTGCTTCAGTTTACAAACTAAAATTTTACATCATAATTATTAATACATTGAACACAAATATTGTTTTAGTTTTCTCTTAAATAAAATAGAGGACACAATGTCAACCAGCTCACGAGGAAGAGAGTTAAAAAACTTTGGACCTTGAAGGCGCACCGAAAATTGTCTGATATTTGTCCTACATGATACTTGAAGGAGTTTCTTGTATTAAAAGTGTGAATTTGATCATTTTTTTAAAACATGTTATCAAATCGTTCAGGTAAAAGAGAAAATTTATGATGAAACATAAATTGACCAAGTTGTAGCATACAAATATCATTCAGTTTTAATAAGCCAAGCTTCTTAAATATAGGGCTAGTATGTGCATCGAATGCGCTTTTATTCAGTATTCTAATTATACGTTTCTGAAGTAATTAAATGCGACGAATATTAGTAGGATACGTTAGTCCCCAAACAATAACACAATATTGTAGGTAAGGATAAATAATCTAATAGTACAATGTACGTAGAGACTCTAGTGGCAAACAGAAACTAGCTTTATAAATTATACCAATAGATTGATATTTTATTAGCAATATGGGAGAAATGAGATTTCCAACTCAGATTTTCATCCAGAATAACTCCCAAAAACACAGTTTCCTTAACTTGTTCAATACACTTATTATTAATAAATAGTTTTATGTCCAAGCAGAATTTTTTTTGTCTAGGTTTAAATACCATAAATTTCGTTTTTTCCGTATTAAGTGACAATTTATTTGCTTGAAACCAATCAGACAGTTTTTCCAATTCATTATTCAAAGAATCGATCACATATTGCGGGTCTTTATGTGAAAAGAAAATGTTTGTATCATCAGCAAATAAAATTGTTTCAACTAATTGTGACACATTGCAAATATC
The DNA here is from genome assembly GCA_016169945.1 of Trachythela sp. YZ-2020. NCBI lineage: Eukaryota > Metazoa > Cnidaria > Anthozoa > Malacalcyonacea > Clavulariidae > Trachythela > Trachythela sp. YZ-2020. The sequence goes on from JADLSH010000072.1 coordinate 1,343,572, forward strand.
ATTAATATAAAGTAAAAAGAATAAAGGGCCAAGGATAGAACCCTGAGGCACCCCGCAACAAACAGCACTAGGAGATGAGCGATGTTCATTAAATTGAACAAATTGGGTTCTATTGGTAAAATAACTTTTTATCCATTGCAATGGCAAGCCGCGAATTCCGTAATGTTCCAACTTATCAAATAGAATCTCATGATTGACAGTATCAAAGGCTTTAGATAAATCCAGGAAAATCCCCACAGAAGTTTCTTTTCTGTCAATCGCATCTGAAATCTTGTCATATAAATTGATCAAAGCAAGTGAAGTTGAATGATTTTTGCGAAATCCATATTGATTATCATATAATATCTTAAATTTATCAAGATATGCCAATAAACGATTATACATAGCCCTTTCTGAAAAACATGGAAGTATAGATACTGGTCTATAATTTGAGAATATTGCACGATCACCTGCTTTAAATAAGGGAATTACACATGCAATTTTCATATCATCAGGGACAATGCCACTAGCAATGGACAAATTAAGTATATGAGAAAGTGGTTCTGCAATGATATTAATAAACTGTTTAATTATTGACATAGGAATTTTATCATAACCAGCAGATTTATTTGGGTGAAACGATTTAGCAATTTCAACAATTTCAGCTGAGGTCACACTATCAAGAAAAACAGATTGAGAATAACATCCAGAAAGAAACAAACGATGTGACTGAGAAGGTTTTATTTTCTTAGCAAGATTTGGGCCAATATTAGTGAAATAGTTGCAAAATTTATTGGCAATTAAAATTGGATCAGAGATCTCATTATCATTATCATTCGTTTTAAATAATGGACTTATAGTAGGCTTCGATTTCTTTTTATTAATAACCTCATTGAGAACCTTCCAAGTAGATTTCATGTCAGATTTCATATTTTGCAATTTACTAGCGTAGTATGATGATTTGGCAATCTTTATTGAATGATTCAGTTTGTTCTTGTATCTTTTGTAATACGAATCGTTTTCAGGTGTAGGGTTACGTAAGTAACGTCTATATAATTTATTTTTTCTTTTTATGGATTTTAAAATTCCTTTTGACAACCATGGATTACATGAAAAATTATGTTTTCTCTTTATATGCTTAACTGGAAAACACGTGTTATATATTTTAGTAAATTCAGAATGGAAGGCCTTATAGGACTGATTTGGATCATTAAAATCTTCAATTTCAATTTCAATTTATTAAAAATTACATAAATTCGCACCATCGGTAAGGTGAATTACATTATATATTACAGGATGTAAAATGATATATTACATTCAATTGGTATGTAGTTAAAACTATTAAAAAATCTTAGTTAAAATATAGCATGCAATAATATATAGTTAAAATTTTAAAGGATCTCAGTTATTGCTGATTATAAACCACCGTCATAGTCGGAAAAAAACTATTTTTGAATCTATCTGTTCTACATTTATATAAAGACAAATTATTTCCACTACGCACAGATCGTCCATGCGATTCATACCTCGTACGAGGTATAAGGTAGGAAAGTTTCGAACTTGGCTGGGTTTTAAGTTTATTAAAAAGTTTCAAACACAAACGTTGACGGTTGTCATCAAGTCTTGGACATCCAGTAAGAGCTAAACCTTCGCGGTAGGATAAATGTGGAAATATAATGCGGAAAAATCGCTTCTGTATGCGTTCGATCTTCTCACCAAGAAAAGAAGGGAGGCATGTATGCCACACAGCGCAGCCATACTCCAAAATGGAGCGGATAAGGATGTATATATACTTATTAGGTCATCTTCAGGCACTCCATTACGCTTCAGAGTACGAATAATATATAAACGTCTTGCGGCTTTTTTCGTAATAATATCTACGTGATCATTCCATTTTAAGTCGTCTTGGATTTGAAGACCTAACAATTTATGGCTACTAATCGTTTCGAGTGGAATTCTATTGATGGTAAGCTGTGGTAAATCAGGCACATCACGTAGGAAATTAACTCTCAATTCTTTGCACTTTTTTGGATTGAGTTTCATAAAATTTTCGTCGGACCAGGTTGAAATATGGTCCAGTTCGTATTGCATGTTGGATTGGCCATGATTTGGGATGACTTCGGAGATAGTAAGATCGTCTACATACTTCCATTGGTCTGACTCTAATGTTTTTAAGTCATTGACCATTACCAAAAATAAAATGGGACCTAATTTTGTTCCCTGGGGAACACCGGCATTTACTTGTGCCCAATCGGAGAATGATTCCCCAAGTTTGACCCTCTGTCTGCGATCGGACAAAAAGTTACATAACCATGGAATAATAGATCTACGAAGTCCCATATCGATCAGCTTAGCAATCAGCACGTTCAAATTAATTCTGTCAAAGGCCTTGCTAAAATCCAGCAAGATAATCCGTAACGAACATCCATTAGCATCAAGTTTGGATAACCAAGAATGGAACATATCAAGTAGGCATAAAGTAGTGGATGAACCACGGAGGCATCCAAATTGCTTAGGATCAATTTGATGTCCGATATCTTCCAAGATCCATTCAACGACGAAATCCTCTAGGACTTTTGATATACACGACGTTAAGGAGATTGGACGTAGATCGTTTTTTTCTTTGGGAGGTGTCTCTTTTGGAATCGGGGAAATATTTGCGGATTTCCAGTGGGAAGGGACGGTAGCCGAAGATAAAGAGAGGTTGAAAATAGCTGCAAGTGGGTCGGACAATTCATAAGCAAATTATTTAAGGATGCGAGGCGGGATGTTATCAGGGCCAGCGGTTTTAAAAGAGTTAAGACTGAGCAACTTTTTACACACTTGGTAAGGATAAATAGTGGGTACTTGATCAACAGCAGGTAAGTAGGCAGGTAACATACTCGTGTTAAGGGTTGGAATATCTTCATTTACGGAAAGGAAGAAATGGTTCAGAGTTGTCACCAATTCATCATCAGTAAGTAGGACATCATCCTCCTGGAGGTGGATCGGTGTGGTAGTATTTGATTTACCAGACAATTGGTTAATCATTTTCCACCAAGATCTACCTACAGTCACTCTTTTTGAGGTGCCGTACTTTATCAGAATAAAAATTATTTTTCCTGAGTTGGATTGCATATTTTATTCTGTTTTTATAATGACGCCACAGGTTAGTATTACCGCGAGAAAAGGCTTGCTGACGAGCAATAATCATTTGTTTAATAGATACCGACATCCAGGGTTTGTCATTACTGTGGAGTTTGACCGTCTGCAAGGGGAAGAAAGTATCCATAGCTTGTGTAATTCTTTCGGTGAAGTCCGAAACCAGTTCTTCAACTGACCTTTCGGGTGAAGTTGGATTCCAATCGTGTGATGTCAACCATCAGCCAAAAGCTGCTCGCCGAGATTGGGAAAAAAGGCGATGTTGACTCTATTTAATCGATGTTTATGAAAAAAATTAAAACCATTTATATCCACTAGATGACTCGCATTTTGTAACCATGTTTCAGTGATACCAATGACAGAAAATTGTATATTTAAATTATGCAATAAATTTGTTAATTTATTTAAATTTCGATCCAAACTACGAATATTCAAATGAAAAATAGAAAATTGACTGGAACAATGAATTTCGTTTTTAATTAACTTGTTGAATTGATCCTCTATTAAATAATCACAAAAATAGTTTAAATCACAATAGAAATGAGAATCAGGATCCGCATCATTGGCGAGGGTAAGGTGTTGATTTGCATTTGCAAACAAGGGATTATAACTCAAACTTGCCAAACTATCTGTATTAAAATTAACTGGCCCAGTATTTAGCTCAAATATTTCTAAATTAAAACTGTCATCATCTAAGCCGTAAAAAGGGAGGACTTCGCTGTATGATAGAGCCATTTAATTGAATAAAAGTAATAATATGAGAAATGAATGTGTACTTAGCTCATAAATAGTTCGATTTAAATCGATCAAAATCTTTAATTGAGCTGAATGAAGTTGATCTAGCTTCATCATCTTCTTTCAAAAACGATTTACCATTCATAGTCCAGGCATATTTGAAATGATGTGTTCTTCTAAATTCTCTCACATTAAAGTATAACTCCTTGGCACATGGAGTCAAACTTTCATTGATATATAGCTTGTTTTCCGTATTGACACAACCGATGTCAGACGAGTTTCTAGATTTCAACTTTCTCTTGCTTTGATAAATAATTTCTTTAGTACGTCGCTTGGTAAATTTCGCGATAATGGGTGGAGTTGATCCTCTTCTAGATGGCAGACGATGGGAGATAGATATATCGTACGGATTAATTTAGACTCCGACTAAGTTGGCGACACGCTTGACTAATTCATCCGTGTTTTCCGTTGAATTTTGTGGTATCCCGTGAAATTCAAGGCAGTCCCGTCGACTATATGAGTTAATGTTTTCTTGATCTTCTTCAAGCTTAAACACTTTCGCATTAAGCTCATTGATTTCTCGTTTTAATTGAACATTTTCCGCTTTAAGCTGGGTCATTTCTGCTAGTATCTGATCGAATTTGTCGCTCATAAACTGTTGACTAGCTTGAATAGCTTTTAAGTCATTATGTAGTACTTCTTTTGATTTCACAACAATTGCATTTAATTCCTTCGTATGTTCGTTCAATCGTTTATTTAAGATTTCTTCAAAAGATGACACATCAGGCATTAATAGAGATGAACTATTAACTTCGACTTCGGCCGCAGCTTGTGCCACGGCTGGTTTCTTCTTAGGAGGCATATTTTTAAACAAATGCAGAGCTCAAAAAAGCACGACCGCACTGTGTAGCATGTGGTGGTATAGACCTGTACATTAACAGGTTGTACACTGTTACTGTATTGTTAAATGTTAAGTTAAATGTTTTAAAACAATACTGAAAATCAGAAACAACACTCAAATTTGCAGTGCACTTGCCACAATTTTGCACACTACACACTGTCACACTTGAATTCTTCCCTGCTGCATAAATGTTTCCTTGTCGAAATCTGCCATGTATTACCCAGTCTGGTCTCATGATCTCCCTGGGAAAAGCCTAATGAATATAATGTTCAGAATTCTTCCTTTCACGAGTAATGCTGTCTGCCATTTCATACAGTGAGTTCAAATAGGCTGCATTGCACACATACCATGTCTGTGTCAAACTTCACCTCTAGGTGATATTTGGCATCAGTTAACAGTGGACTTAACTTTTAAATACTGCTTTTATCCTCTAAGTAAAGTTCCGAATATTCCTCAAAATATCTAATGACTAAATGTATTAAATCAAGTACATTTAAAGTACTTGTCTGCAGTAAATGACTCGAGCTGAGCAAGTGACATTTTCATGTCAAGCTTCGGCGAGCGATATTTTAATATAATTCATTCCAAACGGTCCATTCTGCATCCAAAGCCTTCAAGGTATACGTCTTTGGCCTTGAAAACCACAAATTTCCTTTATAAAATACTCTAAACCAAAGTAATTCACTCGAACTGACCAAGTGACGATTTCGTACAAATTTCGGCGAGCGATATTTTTACATCAATTCATCCCCAGCTGTCCAGTTTGCATCTAAAACCTTCACGATAAGTAGTTATTGCCAAAAAAGTTTGATCGAAGTGGATTCGCAACACTGGGACGACGCAAAATGCAAAAAATATGGATTTCCCCGTAGAGTTTAGTCTTTTTGCCCTGAATGGTGGCCATCTTGGATTTATCATGCAGGTCACGCGTCCGCTAGGTATGAGTCAGCAATCTAGGTTTATTATATCTATGTTCACACTGTTCGGGAGTAGATGTTTCAACATTCGTGATAATTTCAGGATGGTTACATAGAAGAAGGTCTAGTTTATTGCCACAGTTGTGGGTAGGACCAAGAATAAAAATCAGATAGCAGCAACTGTTTTCCAATTGACCTCCAGCTGTTGTTGGGATTTGTTCATCGAAAGTACGGGAAGATTGAAGTCTACTGCCAAACCAATGCAGCTAGATTCGCTGGTATCCTGAAGTAATGAATTAAGGTGATGAATAACTTTGTGGCCTGAAACAGGGGGACAATAAAACGTATACAGGATTACAGGTTTGCTGTTCGTGTTATTAAGTTAAACTATGACGAGTTCGATCTGGCCATCGAGTTACATGCAGATTGGCTTTCACGGCAACAAGCACTCCACCCCAGACTTTTTCACCTCTGCTTATAATCCAGGCAACAGCCCACTGCTTACAATCGAGTCATTGAGCAATGTTTCCCATATGCAGATGATGTCATAGGACCCGCTATGAACTAGTTCCTGTAACAAAGTGATCTTGCAAACTTTAGCAAGAATCATCATTAAATAGCATAAAAGTTGAAGACTTCGGGCGTTTAGGCAGATGGCATTGAGTTCATTACTTGTGCGTTCAGTGGAAGTTCCAGATCCTGGATTTGTAGCAACGTGTCCAGATAATAAGATTAACAAGAATAAATGTAGACTATTATTCTTTATTTTAAACTCCAAACCATAACGATGTTTAGAAGACATTGCACATTTCCTTAATACAATATCACACGTAGATGTCCAAATATAGCTCAATCTGTCTGGTATTGATGTTAGTTCTGATGAAATTATGATATTCCCAGGCATTGAAGTGGTATTGTAGTGAGGTAGTACAGTTTTAGATCTTGATAATAACCAGAAACTTACTGCGAGAATCAAAAACCATCCAAGCATCAAATTGAACAAGATTCGGGGGGTTTTAGAATTCATTGTACTCAATGAATGGATTGTTTCAAATTGACTGTCTTTTATGGCACACACGTTGACGTAATGTAGGTTGGTATACGCAAGTGTTTGCTCGTGCGTCAATCAACGAACTCCTTATTTAACAGGTTCCACAATAATATAGATCAAAGTGATGAGAAAAAGTTTGTTTTATAAATATTTGCACGGAGCACAAATTTTAAATATCCATGCTCCCGGCTGACCATTGACCTGTCCCGTTGACCTGTCCCGCTGACCTGTCCCGCTGACCTGTCCCGCTGACCTGTCCCGCTGACCTGTCCCGCTGACCTGTCCCGCTGACCTGTCCCGCTGACCTGTTCCGCTTTAACCTAATTTCCATCATTTGGACCGGTTGCAAAATTGGTGTTGCCAACTTAAGGGATGGACCATTAGACAAGTGATGGGGGAGGCGATTTTTGGAGATGCAATGATTTTTTTGTTCACCTATAAAAGAAAAAATCTAACTCGATGGTTGGAAATACCTTTTTTATCTCACTTGATGGTTGGAAATACCATTTACATGGGATGAAATTAAATATAATATAAAATTATGAATAACAAAATATGAACCAAGGATTTTGTAGGTGGGGGGTGGGGTCCACATCAACAAAGAAAGTCAGTAATTTACACTTATCTCCTTTGTGGAAAGCACAAAGCTTCACAACTTATAAAGAGGTTTGTGAATATTTATTAATACACAATTCATAAATCAGGCAGCTCCCTATTCTTGACGCGCTTGTGTTTCGCCAGAGTTCACTTGACCCAGTCTTTCGTGTGACATATATATTGGCAATATCTCGATCGAATGCGTCCGGGTGTCCGGTGTCTGTCCGCAATTCCGGGAGATTATTTAATTAAGCTCAAAGGATGTTTCTGGCTTTATTTCTTTCTGCTAATATACATCAAGGCGATGACCTTTTTAGCATTAATTCTAGAGGCAAACAATGTGCTTTTATGTCTTTGTCGGCGCTCCTAACGGCGCAAAATATCCCTTTGAGCACATGGTCAAAAATGACAATTGATAATGTCTTACTACAAGGAGATCAAATGTATTTAAACGCCTTCAATAGTGGGTTTGTAGTTCTCGACCCATGTGTGGAATTTTTGTCTATAGATGACTTACCAAAGGTTGTTGATGTTTCATTTGATAGAAACATGTTTTCTTATCAGATATGTCAAACTGTACAAGGAAATAAAGCAGCTACAATAACTAGAAATAGTGATGATTTACCATTAGTAACAGAAGCAATTGTTTCACAAAATACAAGTGATCTACCTGTGGTGGTAGCATAAATTACGAGTGATCTAGCCGTCGTGGTAGCACAAAATACCAGTGATCTACCTGTGGTGGTAGCACAAAATACAAGTGATCTACCCGTGGTGGTAACACAAAATACCAGTGATCTACCCGTGGTGGTAGCACAAAATACCAGTGATCTACCCGTGGTGGTAGCACAAAATACCAGTGATCTACCCGTGGTGGTAACACAAAATACCAGTGATCTACCTGTGGTGGTAACACAACATAATGATAAAGTACCCATTGATATTAGTGTACAGCCTCATCAGGATCAGAATGAAAACCAAATATGGGAAATACATTATGGTAAAGAACTTCAAGGTCTTGTTATAGCTGATCAAGAAATTGAATCTCACTACTATGATATTCATACAGCATTGTTGAATACGTTCCTAAATGATAATCATGCTATTTTTATATTAGAGGGTTATATGGTGGCCATAATAAAGCAAACAGATTTTATTTATTTATTTGACTCTCATGCGAGAGACATAAGTGGGATGCCTGATCCCAATGGCACTGCTGTTATCATGAGATATACTAACATTCTTGAATTGGAGCAATATTTGTATTGTTTATCATCCGAACTACATACAAATTCATATGAAATTGTACTAATACAAGTAAATAAATGCATATCTGCTCCTGGCATTCAGGGAAAAAATAGACTTCAAAAACCAAGTGAGTCTAAAAAAAAGAAAGCGGTCAGAAGAAACTGACAGCGAGAGACAAATTAGACTTCAGAAAGATAGACTGTCTAAAAAACAAAAGCGGTCGGATGAAACCGACATTGAGAGACAAGTTAGACTTGAGAAGAATAAAAAGCAAAAGCAATCAGATGAAACTGACAGCGAGAGACAAATTAGACTTCAGAAAGATAGACTGTCTAAAAAACAAAAGCAGTCGGATGAAACCGACATTGAGAGACAAGTTAGACTTGAGAAGAAAAAACTTAATAAAAAGCAAAAGCAATCAGATGAAACTGACAGTGCGAGACAAATTAGACTTCAGAAAGATAGACTTTATAAAAAACAAAAGCGATCAAAACAAACTAAAAAACAAAGAGCACCTAAAAGAGTGTCTCAACATAAAATAAGTCAACAGGAGTATTTAAATACCTTTGACATCACCCAAAATGGTGGCATTGAAGAGCAATGTTGGGCTAAGGCTAACATAAATAAGTTTCATAAGTCTGTTCAATATACTGTCAGTCAGTGTACTGTATGTAAGGAGGCATGGCCCTTGAAATCTAAACCAAGAGTACCATATGTGTGTTCACGATGTGTTAGAGATAATAAATCTCCTAAAAAGTTTTCATACGAAAACTCAATGATACCTTCATCTGTTCCAAATGAATTACAAAATTTAACTCAGATTGAAGAAATGTTAATTGCCCGTGCTCTCCCTATCATGCGAATTTACATTAAACCTGGTGGCCAACAAGGCTTTTCAGGGTATTGTATTAACTTGCCACAAAATGTCACAGAACTTGCAACATCTTTGCCAAGGTACCCTAAAGACTTGGCTGTCATTATTGTCAAAGTTAAAGGTAAAGAAAACACTTTTAGAGATGTGAAAGTACGAAAACAAAAAGTGCATAATGCTTTAGTTTGGCTTATAAATAATAATCCACATTATTCAGAGTTAAGAATTAACGAAGAAGCTTTAAACTTGTTGCCTGCAAATGGTGTACCACAAGATCTTATGACTGTTGAGACTGATGATGATATAGTCTCACATGATGATTGTTCTCCTGACACAGGTCCACCTACTGATAACCCCTCTGAGGATATTGTTTATAATAACTCTACTGAAATGAGTAGTTTTTTACCTGTTGGTGAACAACAACAGGAAATTGAAGCTGTTAGAAATCAGCTTTCTGAAAGTGAACCAATGCCATGGCCCTCAAATGATAATGAGCCATTAAACGAGTATCAGGTATCACATCTGGCCTCAATGGCTTTTCCAACATTATTTCCTGATGGAGAAGGTGATCCTACAAATCAAGGAGTTCTGAGAGATGTCCCTCTTCAGGAAAGAATAAAGCATCTTCTAAAATTTGCTGTTGGGTATACCGTTTTGCTAATCACCCCAGATTTTCATACTGGGCTTTTAACATGATACAAAGGAAACAAATCTTACAACAAACTGGAATATTTCTGAAACAAAATCCAGGTGAAGCACATCTCACCATTGATGAACTGAGAGAAATGGCTTCCAGTAACAGTGCAAATGTATTTCTGTCTAAAGTATCTAGATATGTCAGCAATATTGCTGGTAGTAATGCTTACTGGAATCGAGTAAGAGAGGAGCTCAAAGCTGTTATAACAAGTGTTGGGGTACCAACATTATTTTTCACTTTTTCCTCTGCCGATATGCATTGGCCTGAATTGCATTGCTTTATTTAAAGCTGATCCTGACTGTGATATTGGTAATTCAACTAGTGATGTAAGACGGCAGAATGTTATTGACAATCCCCATATTGTGGATTGGTTTTTCACACAAAGATTAGAAAGCTTTGTGAAGCACTGGCTTTATGATACACTTGGTGCAAAATGGCATTGGTTCAGATATGAATACCAAGGTAGAGGTAGTATCCATTGTCATGGTACTGTTAAATTGAATAATGACCCAGGGTTGTGTCAACTTACTCAGACTGCTTTGAAGGGATTTTTAGCTCAAAAGTTTAAAGATGAAAATGATTGTCCTGACACAAGTGAACTAGACCAGGATATTGAAGCTGGTAAGAATGCTGCTGATACAGTATGTCAATATGTAGATTGGTTATTGTCGACCATCAATCCAAATCCACCAGATGAAGAACTGTGGATAAGACCTTCGCTTCATCCATGTCAAAGAATTCATCATGATATTCATGAGCATGAAAAGCAATCTGATTACGTAGATCTATTAAATATGGTTCAGCAACACACTCGTTGTAGTACAAGCTACTGTCTTAGAAAAAATCAAATGAAACAGAGTTGAAATGTAGATTCCACTACCCTTTTGATCATTGTCCAAAGACAAAATTTGAATTTGAAAAAGTTCACACAAGTCATAATGAACATTATAGAGCTAAAGTTGTGACTAAACGAAATGACTGTAGGTTAAATAACCATCAACAACTTCAACTCCAAGGATGGAGAACAAACTGTGATATTCAAGTTGTTATTGATCACTATGCTTGTGTTGAGTATCTTACTAAATATGCTGCTAAAGGTGAACCAAGGTCACCAATATTAAAACAAGCCTTCAATTCTATTGTGAAGAATATTGAGAGTAACACTGACCCTCATAAAGCTATTAAGAAAGTTGTTATGAAATCTCTTGGTGAAAGAGATTATGCAGCTCAAGAAACAATGCATCATTTGTTGTCTTTGAAACTCCATAGCTCATCATTTAAAGTGATACCTGTAAGTTTAAATGGTTCACATGGAGTGCGTGAAACCGCATGTATTGAAGAAGGTGAATCCTGCACCGATTACTCGCTTCTTGATGTGTATGCTAATCGTCGTCAATATGACAGTTCAAGTATTGTAACAAATATGAACTTTGTCCAGTTTGCCACAACATACAAAGTTGTTAATAATAAGCTAACAAAATTGCCAGAGAATGTTATACCAAGAATATTCCCAACTTATTCTTCTAACCCTAAAGGCCCAAATTTTGGTCTTTATTGTAAATATCAACTTTTAAGATATAAACCTTGGCAAACAATCCAAAACAATGCATGGGATGACCAAGAACCAACTGACGAGGGTCTAATAAATTGTTGGCATGAATTCTTGGAAACACCATATGGGCAATCTAATGTCCCAGACTGGTTTGACAAATTACAAGCTGTCATTCAGAATCAAGAACCACAAGACGAACCTTCTGTAGAGCAAGAGGTAACTAGAGAAGAGTGGATGATATTATCAGACCTCAACACTCCTTTTAGCAACTCTGAACAAACAGTAGATGCAACACATGACTGGCATCTTGACAGAACTAATTATTCAGAACAGCATGTCCATGAAATGCCATCATGGATAAAAACAAACAAGGAGGACTATACTATTGATGAGCAATATGATGTTGTTGATATCAACAGTTTTAGTGAAATGTAAAAACTTGCTTATGACATTGTTAAATCCCATTTTGATGATGCATCATCTGAAAAAGAGCCATTATAGTCCGTGGCACGAAATCCGTAGGTGGTTATTGAAGTCCTCACTCGTTTGGATTATGGAAACTGTTTTGATACATAAAGTTTATATACTTGTTATGCGTAATTCAAAATGTTTTCAATCGTAACGCATCGCTAAATGCCAAAACAAGGGCAAGTATCTTTCCACTTTTTTCAATCGCTCCGGAAAATATTTAGATCAGTGTTCGATTTCTACTAACCCTCTGATTGGTTAAGACCATATTTTTCCGGCAAAAATTTATTCTCGCAAAATAATTCCCGCAATTTCGAAGAAACAACATGGCGAAAGAATGTGTTTTTACCGAACAAAACATTGTATTTATTTAAAAGCTATGGAGTGCTGTATACATTCTGAAAAGGGTAGTGATATAAACGATAAAGTTATCCAAGTTAGTTCAAAATCTGGCGAAACAATTCTGTATTATGCCGAAGAATGGATGAAAACACTACGAGATGAATATGGACGATCATATGCTGTTATTGCAACTAAACTTGTTAACGACGTTTTGGGGGATGACCAGGTATTTCCTGCATCGTGTGGTTACCATCGAAAGTGTTATCAGGCTTTTACGAATAAGAAAAATCTTGAATCGTCAAAGAAAAGGAGTTTTCAGTCATCAGAAGATGAAAATCAAAGCATTCCCAGGTATAGTGTATTTACCGATTACTGGATTAGCGCTAGTTTTTAAACTTTTAGTGAATATTTAATAAATAACGTTTTTGTTTGTGAAAACGATAGTTCGCAATCTTTGTGGTTCGATAAAGTAACCTTAAGACCATTAATTAATATTGTTTACCGTTTATTTTAGTTTTATTTTGCTTTGCTTTTGCATGGAATATATTGATGTCAGGAGATAATACAGTAAACATACAAATTCACACGTAGAATGGTATTAAGACTGTCAGCCTATAGTGAGGGCTTAAGCTAATAAACAAGTTAGTATTTTGTAAATACTATATGGATGTTATGTAGATATTATCAATTTTTGGTATGTGCTATTTTACAATTCATGTTCTGGTTTAGTATATAAATAGTCCACTCCTAGACTTACTCCAAGTCCCTATTTATTTGGCCCACTATAGTTCATTAGTTGGAATATCGGACATGGTAAAAATGATGAAAAAAATTTGTTTAGTTTTCTCATTTTAATTGTAGTAAATCTGTAAATTTCATTATCTGTTCAGTTTTATTTGTTTTGTTTTTATTTTACTCTATTTCGAAGTAATTTGTTCATATTTATGTTATACTCAAATTTTACGATAGTTTTATTAGCAATAGACCATATCCATTATGACGTTTCATGGCATGATTTAACTACTAAGACCAGAATGTTTTGCTCGCTTCTTGGTTAGAAAGCCAGAAAATACTGGCAAAGCATCCTGGTCTTAGTAGTTAAATTATGACATGAAACGTAATAATGGGTAAGGTCTATTGTATTGTGTCTGGCTTACTTCCAGGTTCCATGTTGACAATTCCCTCCGCATGCTACGTCGGAGTACAAAAGTACAAAAGTTCTTCGGTTGAAAATGCCCCCATTTCATTTTATACGTTTTTGCTCACCATCTTCCGGTGAGGTCCTTTTTCTTGCCTCCTACACTGCTGAATTAGTAAAAAGGTCTGGTGTTTCAGAAAGAAGACAAGACAAAGTCAAGGTTCTGTGAGCGGTATTGTTAAAGCAACAGTGCCACTGTTTGGAAAAAAATGCATTATCTGCCAAAAAGAAAAATACAAGAAAGATAGTGCAACAGGTACTGCAATATTGCATGTGTAAAGGTAGAATAAACAGTATCTTAATTACATTTCTGACTATCCTTTTTTCACCTATAAGATTATATATTTTGTTCCTGATTAACCCATCAAGCTGCAGAGCTTCCCCATTGACGAATAAAATCGTCTGGCGTTAGACAAGTAAAAAAATAAGTAGGGCGCACTGGGGCGCATTGAGGCTCAATGGGTTGAATGTAATTTCTTTTAATTTGCACTTATATCATATGTTTGATATCAATAGTTTTTTGTCGTAGGGGCTTATAAGCCTGAGCCGTTGACTAAGTGTATGTCATCAAGCGCAGAAAGTGCTATCAAGTTTGCTGCTCGGAAGAAACAGGATGAGCAAGTGCTGCTAATTGTTGAAGGAGAGGATTTAACCGCAAGAGAAGCCCAATATCACCATTCCTGCTTTAGAACGTTCACATATATACCAGTAGAGCGCGATATGTCAACTGGTGGTGCTTATTCGAAATTCTGTAGTGAAATAATTCAGGAGCGTATCATTAAGGGGGGTGAAGTAATAAAGATCTCCAAATTGGCTGAAATTTACAGCAGCTATTTACGGCCAGATGCAGATACAGACGCGCGTTATTTTTCTAATTGGAACTTGAAGCGGAAATTGAAAAAAACATTCCCCAGTTTGATGTATATTAAAGTTAAAGACATTGCTAACTGCGAGCTTGTTTGCAGTCACGAGCAAAATGCTATGTTTATGGCCCCTGTATCGACAGAGGAATCGAGTGACGAAGATGAAGTACACGCCATGGGGAACTTAGAACACAATGAGCAGCGAGACTTATACCTCGCGTCGCAAATTGTGAAGAGAGCCATTGAAATGTCTCCACGATTAAACGTTCCAAACCCCCCTTTGGCTTCCAATCTCGATGAAGACGCTGCAGAAAAAATAGTGCCGGTTGAACTGTTTAATTTCCTGGCTTGGGTAACTGGTGCATGCTGTGAACCAGTTTCTGTCAGTGAGAAAAATTTCGTAAAACTTGACAACGACACTGAACGTCGGAAGATATTGTCCATTTGTCAGGACATTATCTTCCTTAAGTCCAAAGGAAGAAGAATCGTACCTAAGCATCTTATTCTTGGCCTCACAATTCGACATGTTACTGGCAGTTCGAAATTAATTGATATCGTTTCTGGACTTGGACACTGTAGTTCTACGAAGGCAGTCATTGATTATGACTCAGATCTTGCCAGATACCGTGCACAGCAAAGCAGTGTTATACCCCGCGGATTTTGTAAGTCGTTTACTACATGTGTATTCGACAACAATGACATAAACGAAGAGACACTAAGTGGCAAAGGAACAACTCATTGCACCACTGGTATAGTAGTTATTCAACGAATGTCTGAAGAATCTGTAGTGGATGATGAAAATCGTCAGGCAATTTCCAAGTCGAGGGGGAAACGGGTTGAAGTACCAAGTACAGATATACAGCCAATCTTCTTGAAGAAGAAGAGTCCATCAGCAACATTTGATGTTACTTCCATAGAAGAAAGTATTGGTGGTAGAAATGATAACATTTGCTACGTTGTAGCCAAATTTCACTGTGAAGAAGAAGTACCTTTACCATCCTGGAGTGGATTTTTTGCCCAGCTCACAACACTGGTTCCTGATAAGAGTCGGATTGGCTATCTCCCTATTATTGATGGCAGTCCTACAGATCTTGGTGTCGTTAACTCTGTTCTGTTACAAAGCATAGACATAGCAAACAAACTAAACCAAGATTCCATTGTTGTTGTCATGGATCAAGCTGTTTATGCTAAAGCTCAGTTGATCCGTTGGACAAACGATGTTTTTCAGAAACGATTAGTTTTACGACTTGGTGAATTTCATGTCATAATGTGCTTTCTTGGAGTGATTGGCAAACGATTTCAAGATGGTGGTTTACGTGACATTCTCATTGAAAGCAATATCATCGCAGAAGGCTCTATTAATGGTGTTTTGTCAGGTAAACACTACAACCGTAGTACAAGATCAATGAAAATCGTCTATGAGGCAATGTATCGTCTCGTTATCAGCGCATTTTTCGGGGTTTATTGATTACTGCTGTGCTGGGACCTTTTTGGTAGTTCCAGATCACAAAAGTATAATTACATTACATTGTAAACAATATTAAAATTACTTCTGTTTGTATTTCCAGAACGGGTGATTGGTTTCTGCATCTCACATCGGTTCGACGCATGTTACCCTGGATTTTTGCTTACGACCGTGTGCACTATTCTCGTTACCTGCCGATATACTGGATAGAAATGCTGAACTTACCAACCAGTAATCCAGATATTCATGAGCAAATGGTTGATGGAAATTTTGCAACTCAGCGTACATCGCAGCCATTCAGTCAGACACCAATGGACCAAACTCTCGAGCAGACGCTGAACAAGAATTCGAAAACTAAAGGTGGTACGATTGGATTCTCAATCAACAAATCTGCTGTCCATCGATGGATTAAAAGTTTTGCTGATAGAGCAGAGATTCAATCTGTATGTGAGAGTATGGCTGGTCATGATAATCATACACGTCAAAGGAAGGAAGTAGATATCAATAGAAGAAGACAGGATGAAAAGTCGGTGAAAAGTGTGATCAGCACCATAGAAGCCATGATAAATCCAGTTTCCATAGAAGATGACGAGTTAGTGAACATTGTTTCTGGCGCAGTTGCATCACCGGAAGTAAAAGAAGATATCGCACGAGCCAAAACTGCGGGAGAGGAACAATGCTCTGAGTACATTGATCAACGCCTAAAGAAAAAGAAGCAGGAGGTTTTTGATCCAATTAAAGCACTGAAACTCAAAACGTTTTCATCAACCACTAAGACCGCTAAGGCAAAATCAGAAAAGACGGTGTTACAAACTACAGCAAGGGATCTTGCTCGAGTTCTGATAGTTGCCAAGTCTAATAACTTGGACTTTAAGTACGTACTGTCTTTCCCTCTGTGCCCAGTGCCATTGTCGCTTGCCAACTATGACGGGACGTTAGCTAAAACAGACAAGTCTGCCATGGGCCGCTTCCTAGAGAAGAATGTTGAAGACGTAACCAATTTGAATAGTTCTACTGCGTGGATTATTGATGCCATGGCTCTAATTCAACGTCTGAAAGACATTCCCAGCACATTCGATGCATTGTCTGCGAAAATATTGAAGATTGTGATAGATACAGCGATTCGACATCGTTGCACCAGAGTTGATTTCGTTGCTGACCGGTACCCGGATTCGAGCATTAAGAATGCTGAGAGAGACAGGCGAAAAGGGAGAGAAGGTTCTGTCATCCGTTTAAAAGTTGACCATGGTTCAAAGAATACCCCACAGCAATTCAAGAAGTTCCAATCGGTGGGGAGAAATAAGGAAAGCTTAATAGAGTTTCTCTTTGAACATTGGAAGACTGTCGATGCGAGTTCTCTTCAAGGGGTTGAGTTATACTTCGCACATGGATGTCAGTGTCACAAGTTTCAGGCATCAGCGACGAACTTGACTGTTGAGTCTGTAGATGTCTTGTTCTCTGACCATGAGGAGGCTGACACGAGAATGGGATTACACGCTCTACATGCCTTTCAGCTACATGAGGAAGTTACGATCCAGTCTGATGACACAGATGTACTCATCATTTGCATCGGCCTCAATACACAATTTTCTGGAAAACTGTTTATTCAGCGCGGTACTAAAGCAAACCTGAGAACTATCAACATTGAGTCGGTGATCAGCAGTTTACCGGATGGAGTGGCGGATGCTTTGCTGGGTTTGCATCCATTCACTGGCTGCGACAGTGTCAGCTGCTGGAAAGGAAAGGGAAAAGTGACCCCATATGAACTTATGATCACTAACCCGTCATATATCTCCGCTTTTTCTGCCCTTGGACAGGAGTGGTCTATTTCAAATGTTCCAATGGATGTTTTGGAGCAGTTTCTATGCCAACTGTACAACCGTCAGAGTGATCTACCTTCGTTGCTGGATGTTCGACTTAGCATTTTCATGAAAAAGTTTTGTTTGGACTCCAAGCTACCCCCCGTCATGGATGAAGTCACCCAGCACACAAAAAGGGCTAATTACCAGGCTGCTATACTGCGAAGATCATTGGAATCAGTGATGAACGCCCCAAGTCCTATTGGCCATGGATGGATGGCTCCAGACGGTGAATGTGAACTTGCTATTCAGTGGCGGACTGTCGCTGTAGCTCCTCCAGAACTACTTGAGCAAATTTATTGTTCATGTCGCAAAACGAAATGCTCTACCCGATCGTGTTCCTGTTTTTCTCGAAACATGCGATGTGGACCTCTTCGTAAATGCACTGAGTGCGAGAATGGCGAGCAAATGCTTTCGGACATTGCAAATGATGCAGTCGACAACATCCTAAATGGTGATGACAGCGATTCCGATCTGGACTCTTACATGTTATAAATGAAGGCGCAGTTCTGCCCAAATGGTGTTTATAGTAAATCGCAACTAAGATGTGGAAATTTGTTGCCAAGATTGTTCACGAGTCATATACAGTAGGAACATATTGTTGAATTTGCAATATTTTGTGTTTTTATCTAAGCAAAAAAGTTTAGATTCTTTGAATATTTTGATAGTAGACACTTATTTCAAAACTGAATATCTCAGACAACGCTAATTAATTATGAAGCAATTAACAATTAATAGAGAGACTATCATATAGAAAACATTGTATTTTAAGATTTTACTATTACTCCTTTATTCATTTCTGTAATCAATTCCTAATCCGAGCATTGAGGACTTCACCTCAAAATCTAAGCATCTGTCAGATTTCGTGCTACGGACTATTATGCCTTATCATAAATGGTGTTGCTGGTACTGGTAAAAGTTACCTTATTAATGCTGTTCGAAACCTTTTACAAAGTAAATGTACTATTACTGCTACCATAGGTAAAGCTGCTTATAATATAAAAGGTGTTACTGTGCATTCTTTATTGAAGTTACCAATAGGAGCAAGAGGCAATAAAGACCTGACAGGGCAAAGCTTGTGTAGGTTACAGGATAGTCTTAAGAACATTGAATACATCATTATTGATGAATACTCCATGCTTGGCCAGGTTACTTTTGGTTGGATAGACAAGCGTTGTAAACAAGCAACTGGTTTATACGACAGAGTATTTGGAGGAAAATCTCTGATTTTAACTGGTGATCCAGGTCAGTTACCACCTGTAGCAGATAAGCCTCTTTACCATTCTAAACCATCAAATGCTGTTGGTGAACAAGGTTGTCAAGCATATCATATGTTTGGCAAAGTTGTTAAACTCACTGTTAATCAGCGAGTGCAAGGTAATAACCATGAACAAGTAAATTTCAGAGATCTACTATTACGACTTCGGAAAGGTGAGTCTACAATTGATGACTGGAAATTACTTCTGACTCGTCAACCATCAAATATCACAAACATTGATGAATTTGAGGATGCTACTAGACTTTTCTATAGCAATGAACAAGTTTCAAATTTCAATCATGAACAACTTACAAAACTTGGACATGCAATTGCTCATATCAATGCTTGCCATTCATCGGCATTGGCAAAAAAGATATCCTCACAAGATATGTCTGGTTTAGAACCAGTTGTGTTTCTAGCAAAGGGTGCTAGGGTTATGTTAACTATGAATTTGTGGTCAAGTGTTGGTCTTTGTAATGGGGCTACTGGAAATGTTGTTGATATTATCTTTCAAAACAACCATCAACCACCTGATTTACCTATTGCAGTTATGGTAGAGTTTGAAAACTACAGAGGTCCTGTTTTTGATCAGAGTCAGCCAATGTGTATTCCAATATGTCCAATCACTGTCTCCTCACAGGCAGAAAATGGTTTCCATGAGAGGCAACAGTTACCTCTAAGGCTTGCTTGGGCTCTTACAATACACAAGAGCCAAGGATTGACACTTCCAAGAGTATGGATAGATATTGGAAAATCCGAAAAAACTGCTGGAGTTTCTTATGTTGCTATTAGCAGAGCAAAAACACTTGCATCTTGTGTCATCGAACCAATGACATTTGAAAGATTAACAAGTTTGAAATCATCCGCTAATTTACAGTATAGACTCGAAGAAGAAAACAGGTTAGAAATTAGCACAGACTACTAGCAGTACATATACTGTGGATTAACAAACTGTTGAGTTAGAATAAGAGTCAGGATTACAACTATTGATCCCTCTTAGAATTTCATATGTACTCTAAGTACATACTGTACCCTTATTAAAATAACTAATCACTGTATGTATGATATGGTTGGAAAGATAGAAAATGGTAAGTTTTGTTTTTCTCCCCCTGCCTCTCCCTACTTCTATTATACATGTACATGTAAATGTTAGATACTACAACTTTAGGTAAATTTCTCATGCTTACATTCTTTCTTCTATAATTTTGCTGTTATGACTCCTGACCGATGCCATCTAAACTGCTGCATTAACAGAAATATAATGGTTTCTCAACAAAATAGCTATGGAATGGAATGGAATCTGCTGTGTGAATTACATGTTCACATCACATCATACCATCATTTCTTTAACAGGCCCCCACCCCTTACCTTCTTACTTGTATTATATATGTACATGTAACTACTAATACTATTCTGGCCAAATTTCTCATGCTAGCATTTTTTCCTCTATAGATTTGCTGTTCTGACCTATGACTGATGCCTAATATAAACTGCTGCATTAACATAATTAAATCTCCTCCTGAACAAATGAAAATGATTATGACAATAATGTGGATATATTTATTACATTTTTATCTAATGGGATAGAATCTGCTATACTTCTGACGCGAATGTCATATTTACATGTTACATATTTACGTTACTGTGGAAAACTGTTGAATGGAATAGGAAAACAACATCAAAATGCCTTCTCGCAAATCTTTCCTTATCAAACGAAAAATGACTAAAAAGATTAACACAACAGGCCAATTCTACAATGCGTTCGGATGAGAACGGGAATACAATACGGTACAACGCCAAAAGAAACGTAACAATTCTTCAATGAACAATAATGATGGCAAAATATCAACATTAAATGCTAAATGAATCATTATACATCTTCATATTTGGCAAAACTATGACGAAGACATTTGTTTCATATCGAGTGGAAAATATAGTACATACTAATATTACTAGGAGATAATCTGTGAACAGGAACACATTCAAGAAGCTAATTACTATTGGCACCAATCATCGCACATGTACATATGAAAATCATTGCATTGTCATTTGTGTAATCTCAGTAATTCTAAAACAAAATAAAATCATGCATACAGTGTCTCTTTAGCAATTTATATAGACAAATGTTAGTACACCTGTCACTGACTCTAAGGATCAGGGCTTTCGTCCCATTTTTTTCTTTAAAATTTTGCAAGCCTTACAGGTTTTACGGCTTTCAAGGTTTTCACCAAGTAATATCTATATATATATTATATTTAAGAAATATAAAACACTTTCGGTGTTTACATACAGTTATATCCACACGATATACAGTTATATATTGTGTCACAGAATTTCGACACAATTTCGAGTTTTCCCAATTTCCACGGGTGTTGATATGACTGTATGTAAACACGGAAAGTGTTTTATATTTTTTTTATAATATAGCACTAAGAAATATAAAGTACAACTTTAAAATAATTGGCAGGAAATTTTCCGTGTTTACATCGAGTTATGTAAACACGGCTCTCGGCCAATCAGCGTTGAGAGTTTGCAAATGCCATATTATAAAGTATACTGTATGCCTCGTTCCCAGAGTATGCCCGTTAGCAGGTGGGCACCGAGATTGGCTGGTAATATATTTCATTACATCATTCCAACAATAACTTTTATTTGATATATCATATATAACTATAAATAGAATATGATATATGTTGTTTACAACATGCTGGCGTGAGAGAAAATAGAAATTTGCAACTTTGCATTTATGATGTAATAGCTTCCTAATTTACTGTCCAATCAGCTGCGTCACCTTAAATAGACATGACAACGTCGTACCTAAAATTAAAACACGTTGCACGATTTTGAAATCCCGTTTTGTGTTTTGGCCGTTTACTGTAAAGGTCACATGAAAATTTTATTATGGCAGGTAAATAAACCTTAATTTTTCAGTAACGATATATATATCTTACATGTTAATATTTCCACAACAAATTATGTAATTTTATCATAGTTACAATACTAAAAAATTAAAATTCTCTGATTTACTCAGTTATACTCACTTCATTTTTATATATTCTTCATTCTTTCAACATTTTGACTCTTAAACATCTGCTACTTTTAATAAACAACGACAATTTTCCCATTCCAGAATCGGAAGAGATCAAATGTTATATTCATGGTGTCTCGCCTGTAAAAGACGCGCAATTCTCTGGGAGAAAATACTTCAATTGTACCCTTCAAAAGAAAGATGGTCCTGTCCGCGCGGTATGTTTCTCTCCCAATAAACATTCGGAATTTACTACACTACAAAAAGTCAAAAGCCTGGTGAAAGTGTCGAAGTATACCAAATCGAAAGGAAAATATATTGTATTCAATCAGTATACGAAGATAACTCCCGTTGACGACATTGATTTCCAACATTCTGCGAAGCTGCTTATCACTGGCGTTGCCAATAGCATTGCATCGCTCAACGAAGTGGCTGCCGAACAGCTGATCAGCGTCAAGGCAGAAATAGCAGAGGTTTCAGGAGTCAAAATTGTAAATACCCAACATCAAGGGACACTCAAAAAGCAAGAAGTACTTATCCGGGACACTACAAGTTCCATGAAAGTCGTGCTTTGGGAAGCCAACGTCGAGCAATTACAGAAAAACAAAACCTACCTTTTGAAAAACCTGAAAGTAAAGGTATCAAACAGAGAAAGGTACTTAAACACCCCAAAAGGTGACGAATTTATTGCCAGAGGAAGCTGCGTTTAAAAAACCCCTTGTTCAGATTCAAAAAGGCCTATTTGACATAGCGTCCAACTATTTCTGGCAAGATTATTGGCATTCATCAAACCACCAACACTCTTTCCTGTGTGTCTTGCAAAAAAGCGGTCTCTCCTTGCCCGAATGATGATGACCTTGGAGAATGCCAGAGCTGCAAACTGATGCAGATGCTTACTGCCTGTGGCACCCAATGGTACTTGCATCTTCTTGTGCACAGTTCGACCAATGAAGTAGAAAACAAGCGTCTTTCATTCTATCATCAAGAGGTTGAGCTGCTTATGCGAATCTTGAACATAGTCCTCGACCTTGACACCGCCACTGAAAGGGATGTAATAACATCAATTCTGAAAGCAAACAAGGTAGTTAATATAACATTTGATACATTCACCGGAAAGGTGACTGGTATTACCGATTGTTAAACTCACAAGTTGACTCGCAAGTTAATATTAAAAACTGTTGTTGTTTTGGTAACTGGTATTACTGATTGTTATTTATTATCAAAAGTTAATTACACTGTTGTTATTTTGTTAATTAAAAAATTGAGATAATGAAAAAAACTTGTTATTAAAGAGGTATACAAATTATTAAAGAAGTACACACAGACTGACCACCAAGCGACAATTATGTTTTTTGTCAATGATTTTATGTTTATGTATAGATTTATAAAATATAAATCACATCGGAATATTGTGCCACACAGAATCTTGTGAGATAGAAGAAATAGGCTGAACAGTAATTAGCACAATTATTGCATGCAAATACGATTATTCTTCAATAAAACTTCTACTACCTTGAAATAGACAACCTCCATTGGTAGTTACTCGTTCCCAGACCCATTAGACCAGTTACGCATACGCATACTCATTTCTCATCGTCGCAAAATCGTCGCGTCTTCATCTTGTCTTCATCCCGTCCCCAGGGGCCACAAAAAATTGTGTTAAAATATTCAAAATGATATTTAAAATTCCAAAGGTACCGTTCGCCTTCTGCCAATCTCATAGCCAGAGCCCGCAATCCTCTTGGGGAGGACCCTCGGCCAGCCTCGGCTCTGCATATTCTGCTGCATGCATGTGAGTATGCATGTGTAGCAATCGGGGGAGGCAGCACTTCACTTCTGATAAGAACTTCTGGTATAAGAGTTGTTTGGTTGCATGGTTGGTTTATAGCCCTGGAAATCTCCCCTGGGTTATTCCATTGCCTGCTAAGCAAATTGTAACTTTGTTCATTGCATAAATATTTGACCAATCATTGGATAAAGATCAACTGCTGATGTTTTATCTATTACTGACCATCACTTTGTGTTATTATTTCTTCTTAGTCTCATCTTCGTAGCTTATAGCGGAAACATCAGAATTGCACATTACTTCCAAAAATTGTATTTTATGTCTTGGACCAAGTTCTACCCTTTGCCACAGAGTTGCCTGCAGAGAAGGTCTATTCATACTTACATACGTTATTTGCTTAATAACAGCTTCATTCAGCTGTTCCTCCACAGCTGGAACGACATAGTTCTCATCTTTAAATAAGGAATATAAACATTAATATGAAAAACCTATACTTTTAATACGTTACATAAACATGGATTGCCTATTTTTCCCAGTTTTTAGTCTGTATAATAATTCGCAAACTATCAATTGCAATACCTGCAAAGGTTTGGCTGATTGACTCGATGGTAGCTGTGATCAAATCTGTCATTCTGTCATCTATTTCGGGTTGGGTGCTGCATCGCCAGCTTACTTGGTCCACGTTCGACGCCAACTACATACTTTACAAGTAAGAATGATATAAATATTGGGGTAATATATCCTAATATCTTAATACCGTCTTAATACTGTTTCATTTTAGCAATTTAGGATTCACTTACAAGCTTGACTCGCCACTTTCTCCTTGGAGTCTTTCCAAAAAAGGCAACTTGTCTTCTTGCTTGTGACAACTTGATGCAAGTTTCAGAAATACTTCCCTCAAATCACCATTTTTGCCTGAAGCCACATGAAACTTATAAAGCGTATGATAAGACAACGCATGATGTTAATGATGCAATACAATGCACATAAGTAATCAGTCGCCAAATAGTTGAATGATGGTTCTGATTTTAAGCCAGGTTTTCTATTGTGGAAAAGCGAATCAGTTTGAAAATGCGTTGCGGGTGTATAATATAACAGTTTTACTCCGGTTTTGTGCTCGCTGAGTTGAATGGATGTGTGTGCGACTGATTAATCAGGTGACTCAAATGGATTGCTCCACTCGCTCGTCCCTGCACGTATATAGATTATAATTATTAATGTAGATTTTACATTCACGATTCAAACAGGATGCTTTATCTGCTATTTTTGGAAAACTTTACCACAGACCGTACTTTGTAATTATTTTTTCTTTATTTGAAAATTTTCCGATTTGTTTCATGTATAACTCATTAGGATCAGCGTCGGTGTCAATCGAATGTTGATATTATCATATGTTGTATAAAGCTTGCTAAATAATATATACCCTATTTGCTTCCACTAATGACTGCAGCTCTTCTAGCATTTCCTCGTGGTCTTCACCAAATTGCTTGTCTTTGTAATAGTCAAAACGAAGAACACGTTCCTCTAATTAGAGGCAAGTTGACAAATTTGCACATTAACTGCTGGGATTTCTTAGTAATTGGATTAAATAAAAACTTATCAATCAATTTTTGTGACATGATTGTTATAAGTGTACCATATCACAACTGACTAACTACCAACTGTTTTCTTGATTACTACAAAAATAAAGTTCAATCTCAATTTAATAATGCAGTTTTTACACTACATGGAAACATAAATCAATGAAAATGAAATGAAACACAAAAACGCACAGGAAACAAATAAATCATTGAAGATGAAACAAGTGCCTTGAGAAGACACAAAAATGAGGCGCAATTACAGCACCAAAATACAAGAGTCAGCAATTGATGACTGACAAAAAAATGAGGTGCAATTACAGCACCAAAATACAAGAGTCAGCAATTGATGACTGACAAAAAAAATGAGGCGCAATTACAGCACCAAAATACAAGAGACAGTAACTGATAACTGACAAAAAATTTAAGAACCAATGCAGTTATTACTGGTGCATTTGTTTTATTGAGTGAAAACAAAGATTCAAATAGGAATAATCGAGAGATAAACAGCCCACCTTCTGTTAAAAAAATCAACCTACAAAATAGAAAGAATAGTTCAACAAAACATGCTATGCAAACTAATAGTAATTGGTGTTTGTAAAGAGTGTAAAATTCTATAAAAAACTGTCAATGCATATAAACAATGGCATACTGCATAACCCGGACTCAAACTGGACCCGGTGTGACAGTCTCAACGTTCCCCCAGTCTGAGCATTCCCCTATTAACTATGCGCATGCGCGAATCAGCGGTGTACGTGCAACCGTGTGTTCAACACTTCCGCGTGGTCTGAGTTATCCCCTTGTTCGATTTCGCTACAACTTCTACTCTAAAACGCGTTTGAAAAGTCGAAATATCGTTAAAACTTTTAAAATGGTGCCAGAAGAAAAGCCTGTTCTTAATGGTGAAGTTAGTGAGCCTGAGCTGAAAACAAGAAAGGAACGTATGGTTCAACACAGAGAAAAATGCGAGCGAATTCTTCACTACCTGCGCCAT
Organism: Trachythela sp. YZ-2020; assembly: GCA_016169945.1. NCBI lineage: Eukaryota > Metazoa > Cnidaria > Anthozoa > Malacalcyonacea > Clavulariidae > Trachythela > Trachythela sp. YZ-2020. The sequence continues at coordinate 1,370,099 of JADLSH010000072.1, forward strand.
GGAAAGCATCAAGCTGGATTAGCGAAAAATCAACAGCGAACTGTTCGTAGCCAAGCAAAGAATTACATCGTGGATGAAACAAGTAATGTTCATTATCTCCACTTATACAGTTAATTTTTAACCTACCCCACACATAAACTATAAAACGATGGCAAATTCCAAAGTCACAAATTAAATATTTGCATGTTTACTTTATCCTCGCTCACTGGACCCCACGTTTGAGATACTATATTATATATAATTTTCATATTTTCACACATCTCTGCTTTATCCATAGATGATGAGCTTTATTACACAAATGGAAAAGAAGGAACCAAACGAAAAGTCGTCCTTAAGATAGAAGATATCGCAGATATTTTGAATCATTATCACAGTGATGCTATGGGTGGGCACAGTGGGGTGAATGCCACTCTCGACAAAATTTCTAATTATTATTGTTGGAATGGAATGAAGGAAGATGTCCAAGAATATGTGAGTTCACAGTATACGTACCATATAGATAATTAATTTTGTAAGAGTTCGTTGATATACTTTGGGAAATGCTTCAAATATTATTGGTGGTGTGCAACTATTCCCCAGGGATTCTTAGGACAAAGATATTTTCGCCATCTTGGATGACATTTCAATTGCAAATAAGAAAAAACCTTTGTTAAAATCATCCAACATGGCAGCGATGACGTAACATGCACACCAAGAATATCGTCACTTCAGCCCCTTTATAATATTGAATGTATACATTTTTGAACTCTTAAAATAATTGTCTATCAATATCGAGGGGGGGTACTCTGTTTAACGCCAGAAATTTTACCTATCAAGTGAAGAGTGCCACGGGTTAAACTGAAGGTTTGTGTCTGTTTAAATGGGGTGTCCGCTTAAATATTTCCAAGTGGTCTGGCCATACATACATACTTTTATCTAAAGAAATGTTAATCATCTTTCATTGGTAGATTAAGTCCTGTCATCGATGTCAAGTTTATAGTAAAATCAAAACTCAGGCACCCGAACTCATCCCCATAAAAGTCAACAAGGCACTGGAGTTAGTTGGAATCGATTTGATTGGTAAGTAGTATCAAGTCAAGGTACATGATACATAAGCTGGAGATATTATAATGCTCTTACATTTATTATTTTGCTCTGACATTTTAAATCCAGGCAATTTATAGGAAAGTGTTGGACATTGATGGGTTAACTATGTCTCTGATCCTCAAAGTCAAGGAGATTTTATAGTCTAGATTTTATAGAGATAATGATTCGCGATTAATGTGTTTTTAAAGTCCAGAGGAAAGTATTGGATGTTGATGGGCGAACTATGCCTCCAATTAACCAATTACACTGCAAAGTGCCCTGATGTACCTCTGTCTAATACCAGATTATTTTATTGTAAAGTGATTGACCATTGATGGGTTAATAAGTAGCCCATTAAGGTTTGTATAATATGGAAATGCTCGCCTGAAATTGCCCAATGTTATCCTGTATTAGTTTTGTCACCGATGTCCTATTCTATTCCTCGGAAAAAATGCCAAGGCCCTCAGACTTCAATTTACATACTGTATCAATTGATTAAAACAAGCTAACGTAGTTAACTAGTAACATACTGTGTTTTTTCTTTTGCAGGGCCACTGCCAACAACTGCAGATGGGTATAAATATGTTTGTACCTTTACGGATTATTTTACCAAGTTTGTCGATTTTTATCCCATCAAAGATAAAACAGCAAATGGTGTTTCAAAATGCATCAAGAAGTTTACATGCAGGTACTTGAACTATTCAGTGGAGTTATAGTTATTTAATAATATTGTAATTAGAGTTGTGATTAGCCCTAAACCCCTCAGTTGAAATAAGGGATATTTTTATCTTTAGATGGGGAGCACCTTCCCGGCTGCTTTCGGACCAAGGAAGAGAATTTGTAGCCAAAGTAAATGATGAAGTGTGCAGAGAATTTGGTATCAAAAGATCTGTGACAAGTGCGTATCATCCACAGACAAATGGATTGGACGAAAGGACAAACCAGACATTAAAGCACCGTTTGTCAAAACTGGTAAACGAACATCAAAATAATTGGTGTGATTTTTTGGATGAAGTCGCTTATTCGATTAGAACCCAAAAGCAAGCTTCAACAAAATACACACCGTTTTTCTTGATGTTTGGTCGAATCCAAATTTACCACAAAAGGTAAGATGGATTATATATTTTACATGAATAATATGTATATGGGGTCATCCATTTTGTATGCAAAGAACAATAGATATGACCCCTATATGTTGGTTACACTTACAGGTGTGTGTACCACAGAACATGGTATGTAAATTTGGGTAGTATTCTGTGATACATACAGTACACCTGTATTTGATATAAACATAATGACTAAATTTAATGCAAAATCTTGATAAGTTATTATTTATATTAAAGATTACTGTTTCTGAAGACAGTTTTGCGGCTCCTATTGATGAAGATGAAGACCTACTGGATGAGCAAGTTGCTGAAAGGATTGCGCTATCTGAAGCCACATCCCAGCAAGTATGTACAATGCTGTAATCATTCTTCAGGAATTTGTGCTTTAACCTTTTATAATTTGCTTTTTATATCTAGGAAGAATGTAATGTCGAGGAAGGAAATTTGGAAAACACAATGCATAATGTAGAACTGTATTTATGGTTGTAGGTTCTGGAAAATGTAGAATTTGCCCAAGAAAAGCAAAAGAAACAGTACCAAAAAAGAAAGGCAAAGGGAGTTAACTCTTTTGAAATTAAAGTTGGCGACATTGTGTATAAAAAGCAAATGAAGAACCTGGCAAGAAAAGGTGGTAAAATGGAGCCAATCTGGATAGGGCCATACAGGTATGTACTTGAAAAGTGTTAAGGGACATTATAGGTGTTCCATCATTGTTTAATGGGTCCTCAATTATGAATGGTAGCATTACAAGAGCATTGTGTTTACATTAATTAATCATGTATTTAAGATTTAAAACCCAAGATTTCAGAATTTGAATATTCCTTCCAGATTGCGTATGGTTGCATTTTTGCAAATGCACCTGGTCAGGTCCAAAAAGTATTAATATTTTTCACTGCTTTTAATTTACTCTCACAGCCTCATATTTTTACCATTGTTAGGGTGATGGAAATTGACAATTGCCAAAGAGCAACCCTTACTCCGTTGAAAGGGGATGCAGTACCTCTGAAGAAGAAAGTTCCGTACGACCAATTAAGACCTTATGTAACAAGTGAGCTTCATGACATAAACGATACTCTACAGAAAACAGACATTTCACCGCCGTTTGACAATGACATTCTACCACCATGTGACGATGACAATTATGACATTCCACTATCATGTGACGAAAGCCAATCACCACCTCAACAACTTGACTGTAACTACAAAGACAACAACAACAACAACAACAACAACAAAGTTAACAAAACCAAAAACAACCAAAAGAATGACAACAACAACGTTAACAAGAATGCTTTAGAAAACAACAACAAAGTTGGAAAGAACAACAACCACACACCTGCCACCTCCAACAAAAGGGTGCAAAAAGGTCAAAAGCCGAAAAGTATGGGAACCTTGCTTTGCACTCCAAATCGGCAAAACCTCGGAAAGTTGGTTTTAAGCATATTGGAAAAAGACTACTGGCTAACTGATGAACATATTGATCATGCTCAATGGCTGATATCAAAACAATATCCAGCAGCAAAAGGTTTAAACTCTGTGTTGGCATTTCAATGCAAACCTCCTGCAGTGAAGAGAGGAACTAAGGACTTTATCCAAGTTCTAAACATTGGAGGAAACCACTGGGTGACAGCTACCAACATTGGGTGTGAAGAAAACAAGGTGAAAGTTTTTGATTCTCGATCTTCAAAATTAACCAAAAATGATGGACAATTCTTGGCATCCTTGGCAGCATTAGTTCATAGCAGCTTGCCAAACATGACTGTTGAGTGGCCATCGATGGAGCAACAAAGTGGAAGTTCAGATTGTGGACTTTTTGCAATTGGGGTAGCAGTGAGTCTCTGTAATGGAGACGATCCAAGCTTGCAAGCTTATGATCAGAGTGTTATGAGAGAACACTTAGCTTTATGCTTTGAATGCGAGGAATTTGGTTTATTTCCTGTTAAGAAGTCAAGATGTGTTGTGAGTGACAGTATGGAAGAGAACATTGAACTTTTCTGCCATTGCAGAATTCCACATGTTGACGGTGTTTTCATGATTGAATGTTCAAAGTGCTTGGGATGGTTTCACCGATTTTGTGACAAAGTTCCAAAAACTGTCAGTAAAAAAACCTCTTTTTATTGCATGAACTGTAAATAGCTTGTTTGTAAATTAGAATTGCTTGGAATAATTTTGTAAATAATTGTAGATAGGTTTGTTTAATATTTATATTACATGCTATACTATTAGTATAGTGCTACTATTAGTATATGCTATACTAATAGTAGGCTTGCCTCGAAAAAAGATGTGTTTCACAAAAGTGTTTAAATCGTTTTTAATTCATAAAAGTCATTAAAATAATATTAAAAAGGGGATAACTCAGACTGGGGGAATGTTGAGACTTGAGTAACACATGATCAGCTGTCCCCTTTTTTGATGCATGCGCATTTGATCGAAAATGCTCAGGCTTGGGAATGTTGAGACCGTGACACCTGATCCCAATATATAAACGCTATTATTCCGACAACTACACTGTAGACTACACTGCATTATATTGTTTGATGACACTGCATTTATTATATTGTACGACTGTATTATATTGTATGACGACACTGCATTATATTGTAGTGCAGTGTGGTCATACAATATAATGCGGCATAGTTGTACAATATAATGCAGTGTAGTCGTACAATATAATGCAGTGTAGTCATACAATATAATGCAGTGTAGTCACAATATAATGTAGTGCAGTCATACAATAATTATAATGTATATAGTTGTACAATATTATATAATGCAGTGCAGTCGTACAATATAATGCAGTGCAGGTGTATAATATAATGCAGTGTGGTCATACAATATAATGCGGCATAGTTGTACAATATAACGCAGTGCAGTCATACAATATAATGCAGTGCAGTCGTGCAATATAATACAGTGTATTCATACAATATAATGCAGTGCAGTCGTACAATGTCATACAATATAATGCAGTGCAGTCATACAATATAATGCAGTCGTGCAATATAATAGTGTATTCATACAATATAACGCAGTCATATAATGCAGTGCAGTCGTACAATATAACACAGTGTAGTCATACAATATAATGCAGTGCAGTCATACAATATAATGCAGTGAAGTCGTGCAATATAATACAGTGTAGTCATACAATATAATGCAGTGCAGTCATACAATATAATGCAGTGAAGTCGTGCAATATAATACAGTGTATTCATACAATATAATGCAGTGCAGTCGTACAATGTCATACAATATAATGCAGTGCAGTCATACAATATAATGCAGTCGTGCAATATAATAGTGTATTCATACAATATAACGCAGTCATATAATGCAGTGCAGTCGTACAATATAACACAGTGTAGTCATACAATATAATGCAGTGCAGTCATACAATATAATGCAGTGAAGTCATACAATATAATGCAGTCATATAAGTGTAGTCATACAATATAATGCGGCATAGTTGTACAATATAATGCAGTGTAGTCGTACAACATATTGCAGTGTAGTCATACAATATAATGCAGTACAGTCATACAATTTCCATCAATAACCAAAGCCTCTACCTTATTATTGTTTAATATTTATATTATATACTATACTATTAATAGTCTAGCAATAGTAGGCTTGCCTCAAACTCTCGAAGCATTAAATATAAAGTGCATATTAAACATTGAAAAACACAAAAAAATAACACAATCCGCTTACCTAATCTTAGATCCAAGATTATAACAAAAAGATGTGTTTCACAAGAGTGTTTAAATCGTTTTTAATTCATAAAAGTCATAATAATAAAAAGGGGATAACTCAGACTGGGGGAACGTTGAGACCGCGTTAACACGTGATCAGCTGTCCCCCTTTTTGACGCATGCGCATTTGATCGAAGGGGAATGCTCAGACTGGGGGAACGTTGAGACCGTGACACCGGACCGGACTAAAAAAATAAGAATAAAAAACTGTGACCACTATATATTAGATAATAGTCTGGTAGAGTGATTCTTCCCACTTATTTATAGCCTAGAAGTTTTGTTCTTAATTCTTCAAAAAATGCACACTTCATGTTTCTAAGGTATGTTTCGGGTTTCAACCAAATCTCAAATACTGCATATTTAGACAGGAAATATATGATGCAAAAATTCTTACCGACTATAAGTTGAAACACAACACTTTGACAAGCTTTGTGCAGCAGTTTTATGCATACGCCTTTGGATCCGAAAGTCTCCACCTGTTATGGTTTTCGACAACCACTGAAACCAGAAGAAACCATACAACGCGAGTCTGAAGATCTGGTAAACGTTGGAAGAGCGAGGAGAGTATTGGAAAGATGGCACAAAAGTCACCTCAGGCGAACTGTCCAACATCTATTTCCATGTGAATCCAAACTCACAAACTGTGTTGCAGTTAAGAATGCATTCCTCGTGCCTGGGTTAGTGCAAGTTCCACCTGATTTGAAACCATTTTTGAAAGAATGGGGGTCAACATGGCATATGTGCGAAAACCTGAATCCGGGACCCCGCCCTGAAACGGCAGTGTCGACATAGCTCTAACTTCCGAAAAGCAAAAGCGACAGCCTTTCTGAAGTGCTTATAGTGTTTAGAAGGGTTGCTTTTAGGGGTGTTATTGGAAGGAAAAATTTGTCTAAGTATAATATTTTACAAGGAAATGACCATGCACCACCCCAGGTCAACTGCTAATTATCCATGAAATAACTAATATACCTGGCAGAGATTAAATTTTCTTATTTCCTAACAATTTTTATCATGGGATGAAAAACTATGCTTAATTTAATATAATTATTGTAGATTTCATAAGGATTGACATTGTTTTGTTTAAGTATAATACATTTTATTTCACTTACCCCCCACTATATTTATTGTATTTTTATGATTTATGTTAAAAACAATAGAAATACGCAAATATTTATTGTTTTTTTCATAAATCATAAAAATACAATAAATATAATATATTTACTGGGTTCTGTGGTGGCAAATCAGCGTTTCGTGAAAATATTCCCCCCCCCTGTCAAGTAGCCACGAGGAGTTTTCGCGAAGATTGCGCGTGACTTTCAAATTATTTTTAAACTTGTGTCTTTGATTCTGATCCTAAATTTGCTATGGGAGGTTTTTTCCTTTCAAGTGGGACTATACTACTCTAGTTTTTCGATTGGGACTATTCTACAATGAAGTACTCTTGGATACTGTAATCTAAATACATATGAAGACGAATAAGTGGCATTTATCGGGAAGACAAGTGGCGAGGCATTGCAATGGCCGCTATTTGACGAAATATCGAAGGACACAATATCGAAGATAAAATACACTGCACTGCTTCAAAATTTGACAAAACTTGGTTGAAATCTTCTTTAGCCATCTATCTTTATGTAAAAGTACAACAATTGGATGATACTTGCGAGACTCGGCGATAAAAAGCAAACAAGACGGCAAAATATGGCTGAAATCGTGTTTTGGTGGGGGGTAAGTGAAATAAAATGTATTATATTTAAACAAACAATGTCAATCCTTATGAAATCTACAATAATTCTATTAAATTAAGCATAGTTTTTCATCCCATGATAAAAATTGTTAGGAAATAAGAAAATTTAATCTCTGCCAGGTATATTAGTTATTTCATGGATAATTAGCAGTTGACCTGGGGTGGTGCATGGTCATTTTCTTGTAAAATATTATACATAGACAAATTTTTCCTTCCAATAACTACCCCTAAAAGCAACCCTTCTAAACACTATAAGCACTTCAGAAAGGCTGTCGCTTCTGCTTTTCGGAAGTTAGAGCTATGTCGGCACTGCCGTTTCAGGGCGGGGTCATTTTCAGTACTTTCGTCCCGGATTCAGGTTTTCGCACATATGCCATGTTGACCGCCATGGTCATTTTACCCTAAAACAGTTGAGATTGTCTGTGCTAAATGAAACGCATACAAACTCCTATACAGGTCCTAGACTTCGGATTTGAGATTTGGTTGAAACCACAAACATACCTTAATAGAAACATAAAGTGTGCATTTTTTGGAGAGTTAAAAAGAAAATTTAGGCTGTAAATTGGTGGAAAGAATCACTTTACCAGATCATAGCAATATCTGCAGTTTTGGGTTGAAACCTCAAACATACCTTAGAAACATGAAGTGTGCATTTTTTGACGAGTTAAAAAAAACTTAGGCTGTAATTAAATCGGTGGGAAGAATCACTTTACCAGATTATAGTAATATCTTTTATGGCAACTCGTCATTCCTATTCGATTTGAAAATGACTTTGGAAGTGACAATGACTTTGGAAGTGACAATGACTTCAGAAGTGACAATGACTTCGGAGTCTAAATAATATGTTTCTCCATTATAGGCCAAGTCATTATTCTCCATTTTAGGCCCTCATTATATGGAGGCGATTTACCCTACCCACCCAGCTTAAATATCTGAAGTATTGGGTTGAAACCTCAAACATACCTTAGAAACATGAAGTGTGCATTTTTTGAAGAGTTAAAAAACTTAGGCTGTAATTAAATTGGTGGGAAGAATCACTTTACCAGATTATAGTAATATATTTTATTGCAACTCAATCATTCCTATTCGATTTCAAAATGACTTTGGAAGTGACAATGACTTCGGAGTCTAAATAATGTTTCTCCATTTTAGGCCCTTTTTATATGGATGTGATTTACCCTACCGACCCAGCTTAAAGCGAGTTGAAACACGCTTGTATATAATCAGACCCTTAGTCTGAGTCCTGATCCAAGTCCAGGTTATGCAGTATGCCTATAAACAACATGGTCGTTGATGTTATGATCATGAATCAGTGTCATGAATCGACTCATGCAAGCATATTAAAATCATCTCTGACAATACAAAAACCTTTCTAATAGCTCTTTATAAGGTGAAAAAATGACAAACTGTGGTTTTAAATAGGAACGATAACTTAGTATTAAAAACTGTGATCAGATTGAAATAGATTAAAAATTCACATGCCGGTCATTTCTACTGTCTAGATACGCAAAATATTTGAAGGATATACTAGTACCAAATTGGGAAGAGAATAGCAATATCAAAAGAACGTTCTAAAAATATATTTCTATGAAACTAATAACACAAAATCCAATATTTGTATACTATGAAATATTCATAACCCAAATACAATCATTCAATGACCAGACTGCAACGACCATCATGATGATTATCATAAAATATTACATACACAACATTCATATTCATCGACTAATTTTCATTACAATAATCAAGCACATCGTGAAATAATGTCGTGAAATGTGAATAAAATATTGAATAAACAAAGATAATTATGAAAAACTCACCAGCAAATTTTAGCAACTTTTTGCCGACTTAGAGTAAAAGCCAAAGCCAAAACCATGCACGATGGACATCAAATCACTCTAATGAAATACACACAAGCAAATATAATTTGTCCAGGAAAAATTAGTCGTCTGTGCGGAGCTTAAAAGCGATAAGGAAAACTTACTCATCTGTGCGGAGCTTAAAGTGCACCTCACCCCAAAAATTTTTTTGGCTTTATCAAATCTTGGCATCATTTCTAGTGTATCCGTGAAAATTTTTTTTAATTTGACCAAATCGTTAGATTTTTATGGCGTTTTGAACTTAGCTTTTTTAGCTTCTAGCCCATTTTCTGACATCACGCAAGGTAGTCGGCATTTAGCTTTGATCGGCTTGTATTCAGTTCGCCATTTCGGCTTTGCTTGCCTTGAATCAATCGAAGTTTATACTGTTTTTTTTCTGGCTATCATGTCTAACCATGAACAGACTAGCACACAGGATATATATAATTGCTATATATGGATAGAATCAGCTTTAGAAGAGCTATCTAACAATATGCCGCATTAAGCTATATCTGTAAGACTGTATTATTTAGTTCGAGTACGTTGAAAATCCAACTTCGCACGCGTGTAGGCATCTAAAACTACAACTTGTTTACACGATATAGGTCACTGCTATATATATACAAAAAATCGCCTTTTTCTGGGCTATCTTTTGGTATGAAGCATGAGAATATATCTTGATTATTGACTTCAGGCACGTCAAAAAAGTTTACCCCTACTACAGCACAATTAGTACACACGATATATTTTCGTCGTTTGACCCGCGAAACATACATCGATTTTCGTGCACATTTCCTTGAGAACTACATACGTTTCATACATCTAAGATGCGTAGATCGAAAGCTCTGTTCAAGAGAAACATTTTACGTACAGTTTCGTGCTTGTAGGTCTGATATTGGCTGAGTTATGTCACTTATGAAGCGATATCCAAATGGAATATTACTCACACATCTTTCGCAGCGCCAATGTCACCGTGGCGCGAAATGAACTTAGTAAAATATATTTAAAGCTATTTTGTTGATAAACACATGTTTTATGCATGGTTAGAAAGCTGTAGGCATGACGAACACGCTCATAGTTGTTTCAAGGTTGTAGATTCAATATTTACAAAGTTATACGGGCAAATAGATTGGTTGTATATCTCTTTAAACCGGTATCCGTTCTTTAAAGTCCTGCGCTTGAAAGCAGTGAAAACATACAAAATTTGTAGTAATGTTTGAATGGAAATACACAAGCTATATAGACATATCATACATGAAAATAAAGCTCTCTTCATGACGGGATAGCTATTGGTTATTTCAAGTTCGTAGTTCATTATTTATGAGGTATTCGCCCACAGGCAAAGTGTACTAAAATTCAACGGCACTAAAATTCTAAAAAATACATAATCCCGGGGAAACATACATCGATTTTCGTGCACATTTTCTTGAGAACTACACACGTTCTACGCATGTAAGATGCATAGATCGAAAGCTCTGATCAAGAGAAACATTTTACGTACAGTTTCGTGCTTGTAGGTCTGATATATCATATGTAGATGGCCGACAGTATACAGGGAATTCGCATGTGGGCCGAAAGTTTATTTTGACGAGTCCCTTGCGTGACGTCACGAAATTTACTCGTTCCAGACTCCTCGTAACGACGGACAAGGTCCACCAAAAAGTGCCTTTTTGCCAACTTTAAACTGCCATAAAACTTAGAACGATTTGACCAAATAAATTAAAATTTTCACGGATGCCCTAGAAATGATGCCAAGATTTGATATAGCCAAAAAAATGTTTTGGGGTGAGGTGCACTTTAAAAGCAATTTTTCATGGGACAATTTTTAGCAAGAGCTTGCAATGGCAATGCACTTAAATGAGAATATACAAAATTTGATTGGAACTTGAACAATTTACATTAAAAATTGACCCATGTAACATCACCTTAACTGTTGTAAATAGATCAAGGTGGCCGGTTGTAGTAGAGACTGAATATACATACAGCAAACAGGTGGGAAAATTGTCCTAACTGACTAAGCTATTTCAGGCGCTTTCTTGTCCGGCAAGCATTTTTTTCGAAACGAGGACATCTGTCAAAACTATGGAATAAAACAAAAAAATAGAATGGTAGACTTAAACGCTGACGAAAAATCATCCAAGTTCGCAATTACTTGTTGTAATCGGGAAAATAACAACAAATAATTAATTGCTGCAACATGCCATAAAATGGACTTTGTGCTTAATTCCTTAAATGTGTGTTGTTGACGGCAAATAAACTCGCACACACACATGTTTGTTGTCTAGAATAAACTATAAATGTTTGGGTTTTGAGTGGGATTGTGGCCAACCGATGATCGTCAAATGTCAGTATGTAAGGTATTAAGTTAAAATTATGTTTGACCTCAATTTTCTCTTAGACACAGTTTTGCCACCAAAAGATTATTGGGTGAGAAGATGTGATTTTCTTTTATGTTTTTACAAATATAATGGAAACTCGCCAAAAAAATAAAGAAAAAGGCCCAATTTTAGCAGGTTTCATGTGGGAGTGTATTGGTACGATGAACGCTACCCAAAAATGGGCATCAAAATACACATTTGTTCTTTTATTTCCCTATTTTCAAAGTTTTCTAAAAACAGATAAACTTAGTAATCAGATTTTTCTACGACCCTCATTTCGAAGCTTAAACCATATATACTTTGGAACAAAATTTTGGGTTGTTTAATATTCTGTAAACACGAATTTTGTTATGTTACAGGTTGTGCCACCAAATTTTTGCACTTTCCAATTTATCAAAGAAATTTAAGAATATGAACCGGCAAAACAATAGACAAAACATCCCTGTTTGTAGACAGGAGCCATATGTAAATACTTTTCATGCCATCGGTCAATTTAACATATTAAATAAAATATGATTGGTCAATTTGAACACAGGAAGTTAGGAACATTTTAAGGAACTTCCTCAAAATATTGACAAACTGCTCAGAGGAACTGCTTGAAGCAAGGAAATGTACTGACCAACATTTTTCGGAATGCTTCTATTCGCACGACTGCAAGACTTGTTCCAATTTGCTGTTAGTATGCATGCATATCACCTCATATATTTTTTTGCAAATGCCTTGGAACAAAAAATCTGGAAGAGGAGGGTGGAAATAAAATATCTAACTTTTGTCATTATGTAATGTAAAGCAAGTGTATATAAAAGTAAAATTACTTGAAAATTTTTTATTTGTACGAGCCTCCTTATGATACACCTGAAATTTCCTGAACAACATCAGTAAGTCCCTCACGCTCAGTTTATTGGCCAAAGGACAAGGATTGCCCAACCGAAGACATTCACTTCTATGCTCTGGTGGAGAACAGACAGTGAGCAGTACTTCCATGTACATATAAACATCACCAGGACTTCTACTACAGGCTTGGAAATATCCTGAAATATGTTTTAAAAGTGTAAACATTTGGTGGCACAACCTGTAACATAAAATTCGTGTTTACAGAATATTAAACAACCCAAAATTTTGTTCCAAAGTATATATGGTTTAAGCTTCGAAATGACGGTCATAGAAAAATCTGATTACTAAGTTTATCTGTTTTTAGAAAATTACAAGATGTTTTTTCTGCGTCTCACTCGATTGAAATTGATGTAGAAGGTTTAGGTGAATGGATATTTCGAGTGAAATATTATATACAATATTTTAGACCTGAACGGGAATGGCTGCGAAAAATGCAACTCTAAGTCCTCCGACAGGAATTGAATCTGCGGCCCTGCAATTCCGGTGCAGTGCTCTGACCACTGAGCTACAGGGTCCAGTTGCCAAGCGTTAAGCACAAGTTCATGTATATATATAGATGTGGGTACTGCGGGTTGTGATAAGGTAAATTACAAGATTTTTTTTACCTTATCACAACCCGCAGTACCAGCATCTATATATATATACACAAACTTGTGGTTAACGCTTGGCAACTGGACTCTGTAGCTCAGTGGTCAGAGCGCTGCACTGGAATCGCAGGGCCGCATGTTCAATTCCTGTTGGAGGACTTATTAGAGTTGCATTTTTCGCAGCCATTCCCGTTCAGGTCTAAAATATTGTATATTATATTTCACTCGAAATATCCATCCACCTAAACCTTCTACATGTTTTAGAAAACTTTGAAAATAGGGAAATAAAAGAAAAAATGTGTATTTTGATGCCCATTATTTGGGTAGCCTTCATCCTACCAATACACTCCCACATGAAACCTGCTAAAATTAGGCCTTTTCATGATTTTTTTGGTGAGTTTCCATTATATTTGTAAAAACAAAAGAAAATCACATTTTCTGACCCAATAATCTTTTGGTGGCAAAACCTGTGTCTAAGAGAAAATTTAGGTCAAACATAAGCAATTTTAACTTAATACCTCACATGTAAATTTTACGATCATCGGTTGGCCACAATCCCACTCAAAACCCAAACATTTACAGTTTATTCTAGACAACAAACATGTGTGTTACTCTCTCCTCCGCAGAGGCTTACATGAAGTTTCTAGTGAGGGAAAAGTGAGCTTGCAGGGAGTGATGGGAAGAGCGAAATAAAAGTAGCCTCTGCTAGTTAATGTAACAAATATGGCGGTTCGATATCAACCTTCGAGGGTGTTAAGAGATGCTTTCCACTTTCCTTTTCAGGCGTACTTGACTCTCCTGGAGTGAAACCAACATTAATATCTTCTTCTGTCAATTTGCACCGAAAAATAGTGAGGATATGTTGACTGAATACACTCATCTAATTATAAATATCCTCTAAATTGCAAAATTTCTTTAGAAAAATGACTCCACTGACCTTCGATACTCAGATTATGAAGATTTATTTCAATTTCTTCCACATTTCCGTCCATTTCAGGTTTAAAAAGCAGTCAAACAAAAGTTTGGTTCGAAAACCATACTTTTTTGCATTATCTGGCAGAGCCTCCTCGCGTTCATTTCAATCTTCCCATCACTCCCCGCGCGCTCACTTTTATTCAGGAAACTTCATGTAAGTTATTTGTAAATACTTAAGGAGGCACTGCGGAGGAGAGAGTGTGTTTTACACAATTCATATAATTTTTCGTCAATATTGCGTTCCTGGTCGAGTTTATTTGCCACCAAAAATACACATTTAAGGAATTAAGCACAACGTTCATTTTATGGCATGTTGCAGCAATGAATTATTTGTTGTTCTTTTCCCGATTACAAGTAATTGTGAACTTGGATGATTTTCTGTCAGCGTTTATGTCTACCATTCTATTTTTTTGTTTTATTCCGCAGCAGTAAGAGAAAACGTTTAACGAAATACGAGTTTTGACAGCTGTCCTTGTTTCGAAAAAAATGCTTGCTGGAGAAGAAAGCGCCTGTAATAGCTTAGTCAGTTAGGACAATTTTCCCACCTGTTTGCTGTATGTATATTCAGTCTCTACTACAACAAGCCACCTTGATCTATTTATGCCAGTTAAGGTGATGTTACATGGGTCAACTTTAATGCAAATTGTTCAAGTTCCAATCAAATTTTGTATAGTCTCATTTCAGTGCATTGCCATTGCAAGCTCTTGCTAAAAATTG
Organism: Trachythela sp. YZ-2020; assembly: GCA_016169945.1. Taxonomy (NCBI): domain Eukaryota; kingdom Metazoa; phylum Cnidaria; class Anthozoa; order Malacalcyonacea; family Clavulariidae; genus Trachythela; species Trachythela sp. YZ-2020. The sequence goes on from JADLSH010000072.1 coordinate 1,385,179, forward strand.
TCCCATGAAAAATTGCTTTTAAGCTCCGCACAGATGAGTAAGTTTTCCTTATCGTTTTTAAGCTCCACACAGACGAGTAATTTTTCTTGGACAAATTATATTTGCTCATCTGTATGACAAAAAATTGACAAGGTTAACTTGTCAAGGAGCTTTATTTAAAAGTTAGTCATCACAGGCATGCAAGGACAATTAATAAGAACAAATAAACTCGCCAATTAGGTACTTGTCAAAGAAAACTTGTTCATCGACTGTCTGACCAAATGGTAAGCAGGTTTTAAGTTCAACACAATAACCTGCTGGGAAATTCTTGATGCAAGCTCTCAAGTGCTCTCAAAAAGGAGAACTAAAGGGTCGATTGGAGATATAAATTACTTACAACATAGTTTTAACATTCAAGAACAGTATAACATTACATAAATTAATCTGAAACAACATACCATATTAATTTGATTACAGCTCACTGGCTACTATATACTGGGTCACTTTTCTAACTTTATGTATCTCTCTGTCAGCCATGTTTCTTCTTTATTTTCCTAAATGATAGTTTTGGAAGAAACATACTTAATTTTGAGATTGGAAATAACACAGCGCCGTCATGATAAAAAAAATATTTTAGATTTGTAATGAAGTTGGTCATTTGATTCGATTTGATTTCCATTTAATTATGCTTTAGATAGTTTCGAATGTTTTGTATAATCAGTTGGTTAAACCTTCTTGTTTCTCTATATGTATACTTGACCCATATGAGTACGATATCCATATAGATTAGAGGATTGTGTTGTTCGTTTTGGCTATTACAAAGACAAGCAATTTGGTGAAGACCACGAGGAAATGCTAGAAGAGCTGCAGTCATTAGTGGAAGCAAATAGGGTTATATTATTTAACAACATTTGATCAACATTTGATCGGCACCGACGTTGATCTGTGGTAAAGTTTTCCAAAAATAGCAGATAAAGCATATCAATGAATCGTGAATGTAAAATCTACATTAAATAATTATAATCTATATACGTGCAGGGACGAGCGAGTGAAGCAATACATTTGAGTCACCTGATTAATCAGTCGCACACACATCCATTCAACTTTCACGTATATCCCCAACTCAGCGAGCACAAAACCGGAGTAAAACTGTTATATTATACACCCGCAACGCATTTTCAAACAGATTTGCTTTTCCACAATAGTTGTCACAAGCAAGAAGACGAGTTGCCTTTTTTGGAAAGACTCCAATGAGAAAGTGGTGAGTCAAGCTTGTAATTGAATCCTAAATTGCTAAAATGAAACAAAAAATACAGAATTTTTAAAGACGGTATTAAGATATTAGGATATATTACCCCAATATTTATATCATTCTTACTTGTAAAGTATGTGGTGTAGTTGGCGTCGAATGTGGACCAAGTAAGCCGGCAATGTAGCACCCAACCCGAAATAGATGACACAATTAAAGATTTGATTGCAGCTACCATTGAGTAAATCAGCCAAACCTTTGCAGGTATTGCAATTGATAGTTTGCGAATTATTATAAAGACTAAAAACTGGGAAAAATAGGCAATCCATGTTTATGTAACATATTAAAAGTATAGGTGGTTCCTTGGTTGTTTGGAGAGCTGACTTATATCGCAATGAAGCTCATTGACAATTGAGTGACAGCACCTTTTACAATACCAATCAAACCACCATTTCCACCACCATCAAGAATTTCATCGCCTCTGGTGAGCTTCCTGAAACTGCCAAGCATCTCATAACCACCACACCTCGCACACCTGTCATGTACTTCTTACCCAAAATCCACAAACCCGACAACCATGAATGTCAAATCCTTGTACGCTGTCATTCCCCATCTTGATGGTTTGAGAGCACTCAAATTCTTCTTAGATAAGCGCCCCAACCAGGAACTGTCTACCACTGTTTTGACCCGTTGGCTGAATTAGTGCTCACCCTCAACAATTTTTCATTTGATGGTGAGCATTACCAACAAATAAGTGGTGTAGCCATGGGAACCAAAATGGGTCCCAACTATATGCCAATTTATTTGTTGGTTTTGTGGAAAAGCAGATCTTCGAGCAATACACTGATCCCATACCTGATTACCTTGGTAGGTACGTTGATGACTGTCTCGGCACAGCATCGTGTTCCCGCGGAGAGTTGGAGAAGTTTATTAACTTTGTTATAACTTCCACCCAGCTCTCCAGTTTACGTGGGAGATCAGTGAGACCAGTGTATCATTCTTAGATATACTTGTATCTATCAATGGCAATAAACTTGTTACTTCTGTGTTCTACAAGCCAACTGACTCCCATAGCTATCTTCTCTTTACTTCTTCCCACTCCAATCACACTAAAAGGTCCATTCTCTTCTCTCAGTTCCTTCGCCGCATTTGCAGTGAAGATGAGGACTTCCATACCAACTTTTTTGTCCAACACAGTTATCCAACCCCTCTCTTAGATACTGCCTTTTCAAAGGCCTCCAATATTCCCCGATCCAAAACCCTTAGAGACCACGTGTCTAATATTCCCAACAACAAAATACCCCTAGTTCTCGGTTACCATCCCTTCAATTTCAAAGTAAGGGATGTCATTAGGAAGAATTTTCATATCCTGAAAAATGACCCTGAAACATCTTCCATTTTCACCAATAATCCCTTAGTCTCGTTTCAACATAGTAAAAATATCTGTGAAACCCTAGTCCACAGCTCTCTACCACTGGACTCGTCGTCACCTAATGGCACGTTTCCTTGTGGTGTGAAGCTGTGTAAAACCTGTAAGTATATAGATTCTTACACTACAATTTCGGCACCAAAATCTAAGCACCATTTCACGTGCACTTCATCTCATCTACTGTATTTCATGCAGTAAATGTGGTATGCTCTATATTGGTGAAACTGGTAGATATTTAAGGATAAGGTTTGGTGAGCATCGTCGTGCTGTCGTAAACAATGACACTAAACAACCTGTTGCCAGACATTTCAACACTGGCAATCACAGTGTTTCAGATATGAAAATTAGAGCTCTGTGTCCCATTTCTGGTAGTAATGATAGCCGCAAAAGCCAAGAAATGCATCTCATTTCCCAACTTGGCACCATTCATCCTCTCTGCATTAATGAGCGTCTCTCTTACATTTCACTCCTATCTGTTTATGCCTGCCATCAGCAGATACTCTACATCTCACCTTATCTAATATTTTGTTCCTTGTTTTCTGTCTTTCTTGTTTTGTTATCTTTGTTCACTGCTGCTTTATATGCTAATATATTTTGTGATGTTATTTCCATATTTTGTTTATAGTTTGTTTTGATTAAATCCATCTGATTGGTTTATTTTTATCGCGTGATCGCTTTTGTATTCACTATAAAAGCACATGTTTTCCCACCGACCCATTCTACTAACTTCCAGATGAAGGGCCTTTGCTCGAAACGTTCTCATTGTATTTTTCAGGTAGTTTTACACAACAGTCAACCGCCGTATTTGCTATACTCTACCCACACTGCCACCGCACATATTAAAAGTATAGGTTTTTATATTAATGTTTATATTCCTTATTTAAAGATGAGAACTATGTCGTTCCAGCTGTGGAGGAGCAGCTGAATGAAGCTGTTATTAAGCAAATAACGAATGTAAGTATAAATAGACCTTCTCTGCAGGCAACTCTAGGAAGATGAGACTAAGAAGAAATAATAACACAAAGTAATGGTAAGTAATAGTAATCTATTCCAACTGCCCTCCTGCTCCCATTGGCTCACAGGCAGGGAGTTTTGGGAAATGCGAGCCTTGTCGCCGGGAAACACCTCCTTCATATCTAACCAAACCAGGTAATCTCTGTGTAATAGGGCACCGCCTATACCCTAACCCAACATTACCCGTAACTCAATCCTTATCCCAACATTACCCGCAACTCAAACTTACTCCCCTTCCCAAAACTATACATCTCAACTAGGTGATGTAGAAGGGGGAAATTCAAGCCGATGGCGGCATTTTCCACAGTACGGGCTATTCGGGTATTGTCATGCAGGGGGAAAAGGTTGAATAATGGTACCCTGGCCACTTGACACCATACACTGAGAAGGCCTAGAGCCGACAAAAGTAGTGGGCGAGCTAGCTCTGTTAATCAAATCATTGATCACTCTGTTTGGGTGTCTTAATGTCAAAAGGGATAAGATGGGAATGAAAATTATACATTAGTGAAATAATCATCCGAGTGAAATAATCGATCGCCCACTCCATTGTCGGTTCTAGGCAGCCCCTAGGGGCATAAAAGGCATTAGACGCCCGCACCTAGTTCCAACAATGGTTGGGCATAGCATTCTTATCAATATACTATAAAGTATTCCAACAATAACATCAATAAAATTACACGGTGTGAGTTAATTAATATTGAAACACAATTGTAAATTGGCCCCAGCCAATACATAAATTAATAGCTGTGAATCGACTATTCAAAGAACGTGTAAATTGGCCCCAACCAATGTATAAACCGTGACGTTTTTAGCTTAGCTGTTCAAAGTACTTTTAAATTGGCCCGACCAATACATACATTAGTAGCTGTGAATCGACCATTCAAACAACGTGTAAATTGGCCCCAACCAATTCATACATAAACCGTGACGTTTTTAGTTTAACCGTTCAAAGTACTCATAAATTGGTCCCAGCCAATACAGACATTAATAGCTGTGAACTGACTATTCAAGCAACGTGTAAATTGGCCCCAACCAATCAATACATAAACCGTGACGTTTTTAGTTTAACCGCGTTCAAAGTACTTGTAAATTGGCCCCAACCAATACATACATCAATAGCTGTGAACTGACTAATCAAACAATGTGTAAATTGGCCCCAACCAATACATAAAATTTAAACGGTGGCATTGTGAGTTTATATAACTGTTCACCGCGCTGGTACATTGGCCCCAACCAATACATAGATTAGTAGCTGTGAATTGATCACGGATTAACACTTTAATTTAACACACTTGTAAATTTCGGTATAAAACAAATAGTCCAACGCACTTGCGAATTGGCCCCAACCAATACAGAAACCGGTGTATATTTACTATATTCAAAGCAAACGTTGGAAATTTCACCTAGTCAATATAAAAAAGCCGCAATCAATACGAGGTTGCCGTAAATCTATTATCAAAGTGCGAATGAAAGTTGGTCTAAACCAATACGTCGAAAGTCTGCATGGACATGCTTAGCACGGTTGGTAATGGCCCCGACCCGTAGATCAATTAGTTGTGAGAGAAACATGCCAACACAATGAGAATGGCAGCGACCGCTCGACCAATACCACTGAATAGAACATTCCATGTTCTAAATTGACTTCTAGGCACCTACCAAGTCAATAATAAAGCATATAGTAATAGGCCAAACTCAAAAGTAATTCAGTGTGACATGATGCAACGGGTTAAATACAACGCTGTTTATCAAAGCATTCTTTTTGAGTATATAAACAATTTAGTGTTAACCTCGATGGAAAGCAGTTCAAAACGGTGGGAAATTTCCTTCTGTACTCCTCATAAACATTGGCATCAAACAAGACACAATTAGCGTTGGAATAAACAATTGAAAATCGCTGTTGGGCTAGCCCCGATCAAATTCAGTGAATACAGTAATAGACGATTCTGTCTCTCTGGCCCCAACCAGGTTTTGAAACCGCCATGTGAATGTACACCTCCCCACGTAAAAGATAAAAGGCCTAATTCATGAAAGCAAAACCGATGCAAAGCCTAAATTTAAAGCGTCTATGACTACGAGTTGAACCAGGCTAGACGTTACGCTTGGCTACCGCAAGTATGTAGATGTGGCCTGTGCATGGGAAATGAAGCGACACGTCCGATGAGTCTTATTTACCACCGCTTGCTACACTCGCCTAGTCCTACAGAATGCTTTACATGCTTAGGCTTAGCTGACCATTTCCTGAAAGGGCCACGACCCATTTCATCTTTACACTCATTACGATAGTTCATAAAATCTCACAAAGCTGCTGCTAAAACAACCAACTCGCTCGGCCCCAACCGAGGAACAAAGAGATTTTTGCGTAAAACAAAGTACAGACCTCAACATGCAGGGGCAATGCCAATGGTCTTCAGCTGGCGCTTGGACTTGGTTGTATGCCACTTGTTCAATGATTTGATTTTCAACTTTGGTTGGGTAGGCTGGAAAGAATTGAACATCATTTGGTACTTGAGCTTCTTCTGTCTTGACTGAGCTACCTTCCGGGCAGAGCGTTTAACAAACTGATCCTGACTTAATGGGATATCATTGTTTTATAGCCAATGTTACGCATGACTGCACTTGGGATAGATAAAACATCAGCAGTTGATCTTTATCCAATGATTGGTCAAATATTGATGCAATGAACAAAGTTACACTTTGCTTAGCAGGCAGGGGCATAACCCAGGGGAGATTTCCAGGGCTATAAACCAGCCATGCAACCAAACAACTCTTATATAACATTTTGGAACAAAGATGATGAATTGTGTATTAATAAATATTCACAAACCTCTATATAAGTTGTGAAACTTTTTGCTTTCCACAAAGGAGATCAGTGTAAATTACTGACTTTCTTTGTCGATGTGCACTCCTCCCCCACCCCCCACCTACAAGAATCCTTGGTTTATCTTTTGTTATTCATAATTTTATATATTATTTCATCCCATGTAAATGGTATTTCCAACCATCGAGTGAGATAAAAAAGGTATTTCCAACCATCGCCTCCCCCCATCCCGAAAATCGCCTCCCCCCATCACTTTTCTAATGGTCCATCCCTTAAGTTGGCAACACCAATTTTGCAACATGTCCAAATGATGGAAATTAGGTTAAAATGGAACAGGTAAGCAGAACAGGTCAGCAGAACAGGTCAGTGGAACAAGTCAGCGGTCAGCCCGGAGCATGGATATTTAAAATCTGTGCCCCGTGCAAATATTTAAAACAAATTTTTTCTCATCACTTTGATCTATATTATTGTGGAACCTGTTAAATAAGGAGTTCGTTCTCAACAACGTTTGGTTTGTTTTTGAAAAATTGGTTAAATATCTTTCGTTTTCATTAATTCACATCTTGGTGAGTGTGAATTTGAAATAATCAAAGTCAAATCTATACGAGCGCGCACTTGCAGGACGGTTGATCGACATGTGAGCAAACACTTGTGCACCATAAAAGACAGTCAATTCGAAAAAATCCATTCATTGAGTACAATGAATTCTAAAACCCACCGAATCTTGTTCAATTCGATGGTTGGATGGTTTTTGATTCTCGCAGTAAGTTTCTGGTTATTATCAAGATCTAAAACTGTTATACCTCACTACAATACCACTTCAACGCCTGGGAATATCATAATTTCATCGGAATTAACATCAATACCAGACAGATTCAGTAGCGTAGCCAGCCCGGGGATTTAGTCCCGCTATGCAAATTTGTTCGTGTTCATTGACGGTGAAAACAATCAGAAAAGTTTCTAAAGAAATGAATATTATAAAATAACATGTATATAACGCGTGCTCTGATTGGTCGAAACCCGTGTTTGGATCAGGCCATGCATGTTGTTGTTATTTTATAAAACAATAAAAGACTATTGTGTTGTTGTTATTTTATAAAACAATTACTTTATGGTTTCCATGTTTGGATGGCCTGATCCAAACACGCGGGAATGTTGCTCGAGTTAAGAAAAGCGCTTTTCTTAACTCTCGCAACATTCCCTCGTGTTTGGATCAGGCCATCCAAACACGGAAACCATAAAGTAATTGTATAATGATGATTTGAAATTTGCATAGCGGGACCAAATTGGCAGGCTGGCTACACCACTGGACAGATTGAGCTATATTCGGACATCTATGCATGATATTGTATTAAGGAAATGTGCAATGTCTTCTAAACATCGTTATGGTTTGGAGTTTAAAATAAAGAATAATAGTCTACACTTATTATCTGGAGATGTTGCTACAAATCCAGGATCTGGAACTTAGACTGAATGCACAAGTAATGAACTCAATGTCATCTACCTAAACGCCCGAAGTCTTAAAGCTTTTGTGCTATTTTAATGATGATTCCTCTGCTAAAGTTTGCAAGATCACTTTCTTACAGGAACTAGTTCAAAGCGGGTCCTATGACATCATCTGCATATGGGAAACATTGCTCAATGACTCGATTGTAAGCAGTGGGCTGTTGCCTGGATTATAAGCAGAGGTGAAAAAGTCTGGGGTGGAGTGCTTGTTGCCGTGAAAGCCAATCTGCATGTAACTCGATGGCCAGATCGAACTCGTCATAGTTGAACTTAATAACACGAACAGCAAACCTGTAATCCTGTATACGTTTTATTGTCCCCCTGTTTCAGGCCACAAAGTTATTCATCACCTTAATTCATTACTTCAGGATACCAGCGAATCTAGCTGCATTGGTTTGGCAGTAGACTTCAATCTTCCCGTACTTTCGATGAACAAATCCCAACAACAGCTGGAGGTCAATTGGAAAACAGTTTCTGCTATCTGATTTTTATTCTTGGTCCTACCCACAACTGTGGCAATAAACTAGACCTTCTTCTATGTAACCATCCTGAAATTATCACAAATGTTGAAACATCTACTCCCGAACAGTGCGGATATAAATTCCCCCCCTTGGATCTACGGCGAAGTTCGTCAGCTTACCCATAAGAAATATGCTGCACTTTTAACAAATTCCACCAGAATAGACCCGTCATCCGTAAGCAAAAGTTGGGCTCTCTATGTCAAGAAATCAAGAGTTTGATCAGAAGAAAACATCACACATATCTAGAAAGAGTTGAAAGTTTGTTCAGCAAAAACCCGAAGATTTTCTGGAGCTACCATAAAGCTATTCTACACCACAAAGAACGACACCACACGGTAGTTACTTACAATGATGTTACAGCCAAAACTCCGGCAGAGAAAGCTGAAATTTTTAATTCATATATTTCATCTGTGTCTGTACCCTCAAAATCTACTACTGACACTAACAATAACTTAGACTCTCTTGATTCAGATACCCAAATATCTGACATAACCCTAAACAATGGAAGAAGTTGCTTCATGTCTATATAATCTGGACATCTCTAAGGCAAGCGGCCCAGACGACATACCAGCATGCATTTTAAAGGAATGTAGCTACCAAATCGTGCCTACCATTTGCGACTTGTTCAATCATTGACTACAAACTGTTGTCAAATGTCAAAACCGTTGATCATAATAATAAGAGTGGCACAATGATTCGAACAGATGCTCATATTTCAATGAATTGAATTAAATATTTGCATGCAACCCATTTGTCGAGCCTGTTGCAGAGTGCTCAACTAGGAAAGGCTATACAAAAGCAGAAGATAATGGAAGGGATAATGGAAGCTGATAATGAAGTCGAATCTGATAATCAAGAAAAGATTACAGGTAAGCAGGAGAAAAAGAAAAAATGGAGTATTGCTGAAAGCCTTACAAAGAAGGGCCCAAGATGATCTAAAGGAGGAAAATAAGAAAAAAATGTTACAAATGGAAGAAATGCACAGGGAAAAATGGAGCGTTTTAACCACTTGCTAAATCTATACGAAAAGGATCTTTCTATGCAATAAAAAAAGGATAACTTGAGTGACTAATTTCATATACACTTGTATATTTATTTATCAATAGTATATTTATTTATCAACCTGTTAACATGCATTTTCAAATATTTATTGTTCATATGCTTTTTCAAGCTACAGTGTTATAAACAGTTTCAAAATTGTCATTATTGTTTAGAAATAAAAGATGACGTTTAACTGTATTGTATTGTAACTTGCCCAGGGCCCCAAACTGAATAGGTTGAAGTAGACCTGAATAGGTTGAAGAGGGCTTATTAGAGAGGAAGGGCTCATCAGAGAGGGGGACTTATTTACTTTTCCGGAAAATGATGTGATGATTTTTCAGGGATGGATTTACTGGGGCGGGGGCACACCCCTCCTAGCCTTGGCCAGGGGGGTGCAAGTCCCAATGTTGGATTTGCCTGGTTATTTATCATATAAAAACACAATATTGGGCCATTTGGAGACCTCTTTGACCATGTAGGCAATTCTATTTTTCAAACATTTTCTGACAATAGCCCCTGCCAGGAGGTTCTCAGTGATGGTACGCCCTAGCTCAATCGATGGTTACACCATGTTTTATGACCAGCCCCTGTTTAAAATCCATCCCTGTGATTTTGTTGTATAGCATGGTACAATGTGTAAAGAAAATCACAAAAATCTTATCAAAACACTTGTATTTTAGCTATATAGTGTAAATGGGGGGGGGGCTTATTAGAGAGGGGGGGGGCTTAATAATTTTTTTCATCAAAAAGGGGAGGCTTATTAGACAGGGGGGTTTACTTGAGAGGGGGGCTTATTAGAGAGATTATGGTATAAAGTGTGGGATTATAAGTGGACAAATTATGACATGTATAAAAATTTAACTTGTGAAACACAAAGTGAAGAATTCAATTTAAGATTTAATAAGGTTCTTCTCTAATATATTCTAGCAAACCATCCCCATAATTTCAGCTGTTTAAATTGTAGCTTCTTCTTGCTCTGCAAAGATGTTTTGAAAATTGTTTATCTCCTGTTCGCCTTCCAAATCCAAAAACATTTCCACATCTTCCTCATTAAGTAGACAAATATTATGGAGAACACATGCAGAAATATCAAGAAGAGGAATATCTTCCACTGTCCATCATGACTTTCAATTTTCTAAACTGTCCCTTAACAAGACCGAAAGCATGCTTAATTTTCATTTGTTTCGAGCTAAGGAGGTAGTTAAAGTGCTGTTGCTGTCTGGTCATTTGTCCTTGAAGCAGGTCATAAGCCATGTTTTTAGAGGATAGGCAAGATCGCCTATAATGTCAGTGCCACCAGGAAACATTTCTAATTCTTGATTTTCGGCATCTTGGTACAAAGGTGAATTTCGTAAGACACAGGCGCCATGAACAGAACCAGGAAATGCACAGTAAACATCTGTGAAGAGCCTACTCCCATCGCAAACACATTGTAACTGTACAGAACAAAAATATTTTCTATTTATATACTGTTCTGCATTCTCTCCCAGAGCCTTAATCGGTACATGGGTCCCATCAATGGCACCTATGTAAGTGGAAGACCATTGTCATTGTCTGTATCACATCTGCCATACGTTCTCCTTTGGGACAGGCAATAAATTGTCCAGCTAAATTGTTTACAATAGCTTTACAAACCTGCCTTAAGATTCAAAACACACATGACCTGGTAACGTTAAATTGATCAGAAACAGATCGCAATACTTCAGGATTGCCCAAAACCCTAAGGGTTATAAGTAACTGTTTTTCTACACTTACTGGAGGGTGTCCTCTCAGGTGATCAGTAGGAATTTCCGGACAACGAGCCAACAAATTAACAAAAATTTCAGCAGCACTACCTCGGGAGAGACGAAAATGTGAACGGAACCCAATATCCGAGTATGTTGGTACAATTAACTCCGCATATTCTCGGATACGAACCGCTGTATGTCTTTCCATGATCCCAGACAGTTTTTCAACGATAGCTAAAATTAGTTCATCATTATATAACAATTGGCTTTCAACGAAATCGTCTAAAAACTCATCCAATGCTGCAAAAAATAATAAAGCAAATCTTCGGAAACCATGTTGGGCAACAGCCATTTTGAATAATTTAAAAAGAGAAGCGCTGAGCCATCAAACGTACACACCCAGCAGTGGACTATATAGAAACAGGAAGTTCATCCAATTCTCACAATTCGTTCCATTTGTTTAACAAATCCAAAAAATCCGAATCCTAAAAATCCAAATCTAGATTTACAAAAGAAATGCAATGTTAATATAAAATATTTTGATCGGCCTTGAGGCCCGCTTTTTGTCGATCATGCATAGTTTGTATGCAAAATAAAATTTTATTGCGCTACCAATATAAAAATATCCATGAAATCGTGCTAGCTTTGACATACACTCCGACGGTCAATGTTAGAGTTTCTTGCTAGCCCAGACATGTGTGTCTGGAGGTCAAATTTGGCTTCATGTGATCTTAGACGAGTTTCTATGGAGGTACCATTCCAGTTCTATTTAGTTTATGTACCCCTGCATGGGAACTCACCCAAGGTACAGAAAAACATTGTAATCATACATTGAACGACTCAGCACTTTTAAGATCCTACGCTAACATTTGTTGTCTAATGTAAACTGTAACTGAGGCAACAAGAACAGTATGTACTGCTCGCTCTGCAACATCTACATGCCTTGATCTCATTCACCCGAACAAAACATTTCCATATGCAAAGTTATTCCAGTTGGTTTCACCGATCACGACCTTACAGTATTGTATATTAAGACCAAAATTCCCAGGGGACCTTACACTAAACTGAAAGACATAGCTAATCATTTCGCGAGGTTTTTCGATGAGAAAATAAAAAAAATACAGATCTGAGATGTCTGACCCGACAGATATGGAGTACGTAACTAACTTAATTACTGAAATCATGGCTGGTAAAAACTGTAGTTTTGAATTCTCATTATTGAGTCTTTCCGAAGTACAAAGCAGCCTTGCTAATCTTCCAAATACCAAAGTAACAGGAATTGACTGCATCGACAATTTTTTACTTTTGCTTCAGGAATCATTGTGGAACCAATCAGACGCATTTTTAACTGCTCATATGCCAAATCAATTTTCCCTGATCAGTGGAAAATAGCTAAATTACACCCGATTCCAAAAGATAAGAAATTGCCTTTTGAAGACGTAAACAGTCGACCTATCAGTCTTCTAAATGTGTTGAGTAAATTGCATGAAAAATCTGCATACAAACAGATCTGTCGCTATGTTTCTGAACACGACATTATCCTAATGAATCAACATGCATACAGATCCAATCATAGCACTGAATCAGCACTTATACATCTGACTGACAATTGCCTTGACAGCATGGAAAGCGGTATGCTAACTGGCGCTACTCTGCTGGACTTTTCAGCTGCTTTTGACCTGGTTGATCATAATTTTTATTTTTGAAATTGAAATGTTATAACTTCTTGGATAGTGTGATTAACTGGATCAGGTCATATCTAAGGGGCAGAACATCAACTGTATTCATCAATGGTGCTTTCTCTAACCTCGATCGAAATGACTTGTGGGGTGCCACAAGGTAGCTGTCTTGGCCCGTTACTTGTCAGTTTGTTTGTCAATGACCTGCCATATGTCTTAACTACAGCAGACATTACCTTGTACTCTGATGACAGCACTCTTTTTCAAACTGCACATAATGCCAGACTTGTATCTGACGATCTCCAGCATGACTTATCAAATGTGGAAGAATGGGTCTCGAAAAATCGGCTAGTTCTTAACGTGTGAAAAACAAAGTATCTTGATTGGGAGCCGTCAAAGGGTAAAAGCTGCTCAACCGCTTACCTTATCCATCAATAGTAAATACGTCAACCAATTTTCATGTGTGAAGATCTACTTAAAAAGTGTTCGAAAGCTCTTGGTTTGAAACAGCAAATATATTCCACCAAAAACTCTAAAACTAATCGCTGAGGCTCTTATATGAATTACTGTTGCACAGTTTGGGGATCTGTTCAAAATCAAGAGTTGATTAATAATCTACAAAAACTCCAGAACAAGGCCGCCAGATTGATTCTAGGCTATAAAGTTGATGAGATTTCAAGGAAAAATCTCCATGATGAAATCTTTAGGTAATCTTTGTCACACATTGTTCTGGCCATTGGGATCCTTTAAATACTCTCTCATAACTTAAATTGACATTTGTGTTGACATTATCCTCGCGGCATTTATTTAGTATGCTGCACGCCATTGGCTAGCTTCTCCAGCCAGGGCGGAGAAGTTATTCGTTCTGTGTTATACTGCTGTAGAAGGGTACTGGGCCTCGTCCTACCCGAAGGAACAGAATAGTAAAAAAGAGTAACTTTTCTGGCGCGTAAACATTGAGAAAGACGAAAATTTTGAAAAGACTTGCCTCTGTAGCTCGATCAAAACCGCTACAAAAACGGCTTCAGATACCTAAGAAAATGTCTATTTTACAAGGACAACAATCCCCAAGAATCTCCTCCTGGTGTATCCAATCCCCAAGATTCTCCTCCTGGTGTATCCAATCCCAATATTCTCCTCCTGGTGTATCCAATTGTGTACAACTAGCGCAACGAATCAAAGAAACTAGCACAACGACTTAAAAACGCATATGTCAATAATCCGTCTGAGGGCATGACTATACTGTGGCTAAAACTTGTCAGTGGTTTGGTTCTAACACGGTAATAACGGAAGTACATTTAAACAGCCCGAGAGACTTTCCCAAAATCGGATTTAGAGATAATAAAAACTTCAAGACCTCAGAGATTTGCTTTTGGAACTGCCATTTCACAACCCAATATCAGAACTCCCAGACAACCGAGAAGATACACTTAAACGCTTTAATTCCACAAGGGGAACACTAGATCGGAAACCAGCAATGAGGAAACACTATCTTGACTTTATACAAAAGCTCTTTGACAATGGTCATGCAGAGTGGTACCATGGTGGTACCTTCCCCACTTCGGCATCTACCTTTTATGTGGACAACAGCCTAAAGTCTGTTCCTGATTGCGAGGGAGCCATTGATCTGTTACATCGAACCAAAACCATGTTAGCAGCCACCAACCTGCGCCTCCACAAAATCGCCTCTAATAACCCTAAAGTAATGCAACCCTTCGCAGTCAAAGACCAAGCTTCGGACCTCCGCAACCTGGATCTCTACCACAATGTGATTGTATGGTAGCAAAAATATTTGCTGTAAAAAGGTAGGAACTACCTAGGAACTTTTTGCTAACCAATGACAATCATGCTGAAATTTGTTTTTCACTTTGTGCAACCAAATTTACCTAGTGGAAAACAGCTTTACTTAGTTGGTATATCTAGACTTTGGGATTGGTTTTGAAGTGAACAGATTAAAATTTCATCTGAGGTGGGACACCCCCAGAGATCATGATCCAGTCTGTCTCAAAATGTGCAGTCGGTCTCTAGGTAATCGACAAGCATAACTAGTATCGAGTCAAGATGTATATTTCTATGCTCTGCTTATCTGTTAATACAGTGATTTCTAGATCCAAATAGCTAATATAGTAATGCTTGTTGTGCTGAACAATGGTAAATTCAAGTGGCATGGTGGTTTTGCCCTGCTTCAACACTTCGTGGCAGAGGTATTAAATATAAATGGCAATTGGACAATGCCTGGTGGCGGCTGTAAACAGTTAAAGACGGATCAGATAACATTCCGATGGTACGGAAATGAAAGTGTAACATTGAGTGGCTCTATAGTTGAGGAATACAGAGTAATCTTGGGGAAAATAGCGGCAATTACACCGAATAGTGAGGAGAGTATTAGTTTTGGCGACGTTAATAGGCCTATGCATATGCCTTCGCTAAAGAATATTGACGTTATGGTTAGTTCTCTCTCACCTGGTCCAGGCGAGTTGAACGTATTAAATACTGAGCTCCTTGACTCTGAGGTGGATGCTGTCGCTCAACCTGAAAACCTGGCGGAGAATACCCATTGCTCAGCCATCTATTCAGAGTCTAGTCTTCTCCACGATGTTGTGAAACGTTTAGACTCACTAACTAATCAATTTGAAAAGCATAGAACTGAATCGTCTATTTTATTAAATGAACTCATGAATGATTACGAAGCTCGGAAAACCCCAGAAAATAATCAACTAATCGAAGAAAACATTTTTTTGAAAAACAAAATCAAGCACTGATTGAAGATTTAAACAGGGTTAAAAGTACTCTAATGAAATTAACCGCCAAGCTAACAGCCGCGGAAAACAAGAAAGCCAGCCTTTTGACAGGCTACTTAAAGGAGATCAATCTACTCTAACAAGTCTAGACAAATCAATTGAACCTGACCAACCCTATCAAATATGACCGTCACAGTCTGGTAGATCCCAAGATCAAGTTAATTCTAAACCCAATATAAAATGCAAATCTCCTGAGCATAACCGGTGTATCTGAGCATAACCGGTGTATCTATCCATAACCGGTGTATCAAATTTACCTTACGGATGAATGTAGTAATCCCCTCAACTCTAACGTTGACAAGCACCTACATCACAACCAACAACATCAAAACCGTGATACTTGTCCTTCTGGCGATAGAACTAACAGTTTGGTCTCTTTTGATCTTAATCGTAATGCAAATGCTCGGAGTCCTGTTCCACGTCACAACCAACAACAACAAAACTGTGATACTCGTCCTTTTGGTGAAAGAACTAACAGTAACTCTTCAAGCAGCTCTTCACCCCAACCAAGATCATCAATGAATGAAACTAGTGTCTAGCCTGTAGCTCAACGACCTGAACGCTTGTCTCAACGACCTGAACGCTCGTCTCAATGACCTGAACGCTCATCTCAACGACGCAAGGTTTCTATAATGGGAGATTCCATGCTCCGGTATCTTTTCCTGGAGCAAACAGTGCGGAAATGATCGATTATGTGAAACCTGCCATTCGCAACCAGCCAGATCATTTGGTCATACATGTCGGAACCAATGATATCAGAAGAAACGGATGCGATGCTACTATTGAAAACATTAACTTAATCTGCAACAGCGTTAAAACAACTTCACCCTCAACAGAAATATCACTATCAGGCCTGATTGTTCGTACTGATGCTGTCCCTGAGATTGATGAAATAAATGAAAAGCTTTTCAAGTTATGCGAAGAAAATAAATATCACCTAATTAACAATTCAAACATAAAAGATATCACCTAGATAACTATGGCCTTCACCTCAATGAACAGGGTATGTCTTTATTTACCAATAATATAGCTAATCATCTTAACTCTTTCTGGTCGGTCGCATTTTAATTATGTTGTCGCAAGTTGTCGCAAGAGCACTTTGAGTACGATCTCCTTTGCAAAATATTTACCCCCTGGCAATGAAATTAACACCATTGGAATCCTTACAAAATAAGCTTTTTAACAGTGGGCTATTTTGCCGACTAAACATTACAGAATCAAAAATACTAAAAGTTTAATCCCAAACATACCTCCAGTCATACTTCAGTTCAAATCAAACAATCTTTAATATCTTTTAATATCTTTAATATCTTGAAAGACTTCTAATGGTCGAAATTTAGCTTTTTATCTGTTTCTTTATCCTGTAAAACGTGCCTTCGATAGGGCTTTTAGAAATATTTATGTTGAATTTTTTTTATTTATCGGGAATTTTCCAACATGCACGCGCTTGTCGTAGTTTGACTATATATGGTTTGCCCACGCGCTTCAGTCCCGACAAAAAGATCTTATATAGGGTATTGTACCCTGGGAATTCATTCCGCCACTTAAAAAACCATAGCAACAGTCTTTGTTTGTGTTTGGGCCTTTTCCGGTTGTTTTTGTCTGAAATTCCGGTTTGACCCGTACGCTACATTTCAAATTTCGCCGTAACTTTGTCAATTTTTATTGTGTTTCTTTGAAAGTTGGTCAGTATGTACTGTTTTTAAAGCTCTATAAAACGGTGTATTAGCGAAGATCACACGGATTTTAAAACAGAAGTTATAATCGACCAAAGGTACTGAATATATAATTAGTTTACGATAATAATAAATATCAGATTACAAAGGTGTTAAAACTCACGGAGATCTGTAAAACAATGTATTTAGCGATTTGTTTGGATTTAGTCAAGAACAGGTGTGTTTGCTGAATCGATTGGTGATCGATTGGTGGTATTTTCGTCCGTTTTGGGTGAGGGGCGCCAAAGATACAAGCGCTCAAAATCATCATGCGTTGGCGGATGATATTCGACGCTGCCGTTTAGAAAGAGTTAATCAATTTTAGTACTAGCTTCGTGGGCACACTTTCTTCCCCATTTAGCGCACATTCCTCTATTGAACCTAGTGAGTCTAACCCTTTAAATGTTATTCCCAGTAAAGGCATCACTTTTTTCTACTTAAACACTCAAGCCATAACAAACAAACTTGATGAAATTAAAATCCTGATTAACAATTCCCTTGACAATAGGAACAAAAATAATATAGTATTCTGTTTTTCTGAAATCCATCTGACATCTTCATGGTCAGATTCCTCACTATTTATACAAGATTTTATATGTATTAGAAAGGACAGGAAAAATTCTAGAGGTGGTGGCCTTATGGTCTATAACCCATATCTTTTTTTTTTGAATTTATTTGAATTTATTAGAAAAATATAGACTTTGGAACCATACAGGTTGAAATAAATCTATCATTTACAGGGTTGGTTAATTAGAAAAATATTGTATATTTACAAAAACGTATTTACTATAATATGGGAAGAGTTTAGAACTTCTAGTATGATATTAACATTATTTACAAATAAAAATGTATGAAATTTATAGTTACTCAATGTTTATTATAAATCGTTACAGATGAGGGAATGTACGAATTTTTGAAGCGATTTGTCCGACAGTTAATTGGAACGAGTTTATTCGATGTGCGTAGATTGTAGCTTGGATGATCGGCTGGTTCAACTAGTTCGGAAAGGGGACTAGTTTGCAGAAGAACCTTTTTTCTAAAAGATTTTGAACATAAC
The DNA here is from genome assembly GCA_016169945.1 of Trachythela sp. YZ-2020. Lineage (NCBI taxonomy): Eukaryota > Metazoa > Cnidaria > Anthozoa > Malacalcyonacea > Clavulariidae > Trachythela > Trachythela sp. YZ-2020. Next base: position 1,403,715 of record JADLSH010000072.1, read on the forward strand.
AGTTCGAGCCTAGAGTACCATGTTGGAATATTGAGATCTGACAAGGATTCTTTGTATGATGAAGATGGGTTAATTATTTTCAACGCTCTTGACTGGATCCTTTCTATTTCTTTGGATAGGTATTCAGGTATGTTAAAATGCCAAACTTGGGCGCAATACTCCAATATGGGTCTTACACATGAGAAATACACTGATATCAATGTTTTAGTGTCACAACGAGCTCGCTTGAGGAGTCTAAGCATGTAAAGGCGTTTTGCGGATTTTTTCACAATGTAAGCCACATGGTCATTCCACTTTAGGTCGTCTTTGAGAATTAAGCCAAGGAGTTTAGCGGATTTCACCACTTCAATGGGCTGTCCGTCAACGATCATTGGAGGGAAATTTGGATTATTTTTCCAAAAACAAACGAGGATTTCTTTGCATTTACGGGGGTTCAAGGACATGTTATTTCTTGCACACCACTGCGTAATCCCTTCTAAAATAGTTTGAAAGTTCGAATCTTGGTTTCTAGAAAGGGTTTCTGAAACAGACGAATCGTCAACATATTTCCATCTATCGTCCCAATCAACCAACAAATCATTTATCATAATCATAAATAGAATCGGACCTAAAACAGTGCCTTGTGGAACCCCACCGTTCACTGGTTCGAAACTTGAGGTGTATTTACCTATCTTCACTCGCTGTTTCCTGCCAGTAAGAAACTGTTTTACCCATGCGATAAGAACGGGATCGATGGCCATTTCCTCCATCTTCTTGATGAGAATATGGTGATCAATCCTGTCGAAGGCTTTACTAAAATCCAGAAGCAGTACATGCACGCATTGGTCAGATTGGTCTGTAGTTCCATACAGATGATGAAAAAAGGATAGAAGAGCGTGAGTTGTAGATAAGCCGGCGAGTGATCCGAATTGCTTTCTGTCAACGAGGTGTCTGATCTGTGACATAATCCACTCTGCGACAAAATGTTCCAAGGTTTTTGAGAGAATTGGTGTTAGAGATATTGGGCGTAGATCATTTTCAATTTCCTTAACCTTATCTGTTTTACGGCTAGGTATTACATCAGCTTCTTTCCATGAAACGGGTACGACTCTCTCTTGGATTGACGCGTTAAAAATTTCAGCAACGGGTGATGAGAGTTCCATGGCAAAGTCATTTAAGACCCAACTTGGTAAGTTGTCAGGACCCGAGGCTTTAGTGCGTTTGAGGTTGGAGAGCTTCGTAAAAACATCTTCAGGAGAAATGTGGTATTTTGAAATAATTTCGTTCACTACTACAGGATCAGTTTCAACGTTTTCCAATTGGCTGTTTAGAGTGGTGGTAAAGGGTTTGTAATACACAGGAAGCTTTCGTTAATTTTTGTTGCTAATTCGGTTGAATGGAATTCTTTGCCCGATACAAAAACACTGGATACTGGTAATTTCTTAGGAAGTCCTCCAAGTTGTTTAATGGATTTCCACCAGGAAGCTGCATTGTCACAGTTTTTTACCTTATTTGCAAAAAAGGAACTCCTAAGACTGTTATTTAGCCTGTTAACTTTATTTCTCAATTTTTTGTAAACAGGAGGGTCTTTGGACATTGCTTGTTGTCGTTGCTGGATTAGACTCTTCAGTTCAGGAGTAATCCAAGGCCTGTCTGTTGGGTGTTGTTTGATTTTTCGGAGTGGGAAAAAAGTTTCAATAGCAAAATTTAACAGAGATTGGAATGCAGCAAGTTTTTCCGTACAGTTTGATAGTGTGAACGGAATGACCAATCAGTAGATGCTAACCATCTTCCAAAACAGGACTTCATGCTTGGCTTTACATTCCTTCTAAGTGGGTGGTATATAATACCGATAATTAGGCAAGAAAAGCCTTGTGGGAGTCTGTTCGGACGGAGGTATACCCAAAGAGATTCAAATGGGGAATCATTAAGTTCGTCAATTGTTGTGAAATCAATTGATGATTTGATGTACGTGCAAACACCACCACCACGTTTATCAGCGCTTCGATCTTTCCGTACTAGCATGTAATCACTAATGTCGACTACTGAGTTGGGAATATTGTTGGTCAGCCAAGTTTCTGTAATACAAACTATATCCACGTCGTTTTGGTTAATGACAACTTCCAGATCCTCAATTTTATTGACGAGTGATCTTGTATTAGAAAGGAACAAAGAGGGTAAGGAACTTTTTTTGTAGTAGGACGTAGCATTCGCGATCGATGAGTTGCAATTAATTGGTATTAAGTTATTCAAGTTTCTTCTACGCAAGGTTTTCCTCACGGGTATGCAGTCATTACGCATTCTTTGCTTTGGACTTTGTTGACGATTTCTCGTTGAGATTCTAACTGGCATAGTGTTTCGTTCCAGAGTGATTATAGTTTTGTTACTAGCTACGACAGAAGTCTCCAAGTTTATTGCAATGTGCGACGGACAAACTCCAGGTAATTCAACCAGTCTGCCTGCTGGCTGATTCGCAACCGAAAAAACGTATGCCAGTTCATCTTTCCTGTTTCATTCCTTTGAGACTGGCATGAGCGAGGCGTATGAGTCGAGTAATTAACAAGTAGAGGCAACCGTCCTATCCGATCGAGGGGTTCGGCCCCACTTCGAGATATATGCATAGGGTTACTACCTGTCGCGTTAGGCGTTTCAACCAGAGGTAGGCGGTCCAACCATTTCAAAGATCCGGTCTCACTTGATACCGACTGACTTTCGCCAGTATTAGCACAACTAAGGTTTGAAATATGTTGTACATTCTGTTCATTTCTTGGTTTTGGCTTCTCACAAGTGACATTTGATTGTGGGCGAAAAACAGCTTGGGAATGTTGATGGAAATTTCTTTGTTTTACAGGACTGACTAAGTTGTAATGATGAGCGTAATACTGCTTTGATTCATGTTTAGCAGAACCAACGCTTACGCTAAGGGGTTTGGTTGTGTTAGCAATCGATCCAATTTTAATTACTTCAGGATTGGCCTTGGGAGTTTCTAATTTATGATCGGAGGTGGATTTACATACTTTATTACGGTTCTGTTGACCCTCATTTATTCCTGGTGCATCTTCGATTTGCTGAGTAACGTGTATGTTAGAGCTATGGTAGGCCTGGAGCGTTAACTTGTTATTTGGCTTGTTACTGCTAACAGGACAAAGCTGAGCTACTCCGGGAGGGTTGATATTTTGTTGACAGATTACTGTTGACCGTAATTGAGCACAACACCGCTTTGGACCACGTTTGCATATAGGAATCGTGGCAGAACTATCGATCTTGGTTGAATTAGCTGTAGGTCCGACATTAATTGATTCAGAATTTATAATTGGAGCAATATTATTGTCTGAGGTGAAGTTACTTTTACTCTGTTGGCTTTTAATTGAGTCTAAGTCGTGACGGATTTGCTCAATCACTTGATTGTTAGACTGAACTTTGCTTAAAATATTTGATTCTGTGATTATGATGTTTAGTTTGAGACCTTCGATTTCGGTCGATAAACCACTAAGCGTGTAGGTACACCGATTATCTGCCGCGTTTGTGGCATCAGCTAAGTTTACTCCGACATTGTTAAGTACTTCAAAATCAGTTTGGGTAGTGGAATCGACAAGATCCTTTCTGGCCAGAATTGCAGAAAATTCATTTAGTAATCTAGTTGTAGAATAACAAAGCTTGTTTATAATCACAGAAACACCGTCAATTTTATCCTTAATCGCTTTTATTTCAGCTATAGACTGGTTTGGGCTTTCACTAGAATTAGTAATTTTGCCAATGTCACGCGATTCTCGCGCCGATGATTTTATCTCGTTTGGTATTTGATAAGTAGTATCGCTTGCCATGTTCAAAATACTTATCAATAATTTCTTTAAGGATTCACCGTCCTTCCCGCTGAACAGCAAAGAATTTTGCTTACCTGGGTGCCAAGTCATTGTCAGATCTAGGTCATTACTAACAAACTGTTTAGATTTGCCACCGGGCGACCTCCAGCAACCCACCAAACCGACAATATTTTCGGTAAAATTCTTCAGAGATATCAGATCATTTGACCACTTTATACGTGTACCATCATAGACTAAGTGTGTCTTAATGTTTAGCAATTTTATTGAGGGTATATCAACACAATCAAGACTAAAATTCTTTAATGTAGGTGAGATCAAAATTTCGCTGCCATCCGCCATATTGTTTATTGAGATCAAAATTTCGCTGCCATCCGCCATATTGTCCAATATAAGGTGAGATGATATTCAAAAACCTCTGGTTTTCATGAAATCGAGTATATCTGGTTGTTGGCTTTATATATCAAGCAGACAACACCAGTCAATGGCGTGACAAATTTTAACAGTTACTCACTAAGGCTGATAATGATTCTGGAGAAATTGTTATTCTAGGTGATTTTAACTGCAATACAATTGACAAAAATAACACCATTCCATCATATCGTATCAGGCGTTATAGAACTTGGAATCAGTGACGACTTGCAAATTTTTACAACCCTCAAAAGTAATCCTCGTTTACTCACTATAAGAAGCAACAAAATTATTGAATTTTGCAATACTCAACGTTTTGATGAGGGCAAGTTTTGTAACAATCTAAATAATTACCTCCCTACTTTATTGATCACTTACGATGATCCCAACGACGTACTTGATGCTTTCTATGATCATTTTCTGGGTATTTTAAATAAACAATGCATCTGAAAACAACTCAATTACCTGCCAGGGGATATTTGCCACACAAGGAATAATTGTGACTATTTCCTTAAAAAAACTAGGAAGAGTACTGACCAATCGATATCCTATTATTGGTCACAGTATAAAGTGTGGCATAACAAGGTGGTCCACCTAATAAGAACAACCAAAAATTCCCCATATAAAACATGTTCTCGATAACAACTCTAATAATCCTAAGGTCATCTGGAAAACCATGAATAAGGCATGTCATCGAAATGTGGATCGTCCCAACAATAAGTTGGGATCCATCATGCAACATGTAACTAAATTTGAGATCCCCTTAATGACTTTAGATTACGTTTCTTCTTTTCTTAAGCAACTTGATTTAAGTAAAGCAACTCCAAAGCGTTTGATTTGGTAGATCACAATATTTTACTACAAAAAATTGGTTTATATGGAATTACTGAAGCTAGTGGCAAGTGGTTTGCCTCACACCTAACCAATCGCACACAGCAGGTCCATCTGAATGATCATTTGTCCAGGCCATTATCAATACTGGTGTTCTCCAGGGATCTCTTGTGCACTCTGATCCGAATCTTTTTGCTGATGACACTACACTTTTAGAACATAACTCTGACTTAACTGTAATTCAGGAGACCCTCTCTGAGGATCTGACCAAAGTCTCTCAATGGACTTTGAGTAATCGAATTATATTGAATCATAAAAAAAAACAAATTTATGAAAATTTACTCCAAATGCAAATTTCCAGCTCTAGGCTCCTGTTCAATTGGACCGGACTCTTCTTATATTGAAAAAATTACATCTGGCAAACTCTTAGGACTTATAACCACCTTGTGTGGGTTAATCAAATTGATAAGATATATTGCAAGATTAACTCAAGATTGTTTCTATTTAAACGAATCTGTGAAGCTCTTCCTTTTGACTCTAGAATCAAATTTTATTTCGGCCTAATTTACCCTCATTTTATATATGATATAACTATCTTCAAACGAGCTGCTCTATCCGTTATTAAAGCTGCAAAAATGGGCAGCGCATTTAATATTAAGTGAAAGTGTATCCATGCCATCTGTTGTTATTTTTCGTAAATTGAAATGGATTCCAATTCATAATCTCATAAAACTCAGCAAGATCTTACTTGTCGTTGAAAGTTTGTGTGGCGAAGGACCCACTGAACTTTTTAAATTTGCTTGTGATTCACACCATGTAAACACTCGAGGCGCTAGTACGGATTTAAGAATTCCAAAAGTTGGCACGAAGTTTTGCTCTTCAATTCCTTGCTAACTGAGCTTAAACTATTTAATAACTATTCTAACATGCATGTCTGCAGATTTAACTATATCTATGTATATATATCCTTGCTTCACCGTGTATATATGGCGTTATATTTCCCTTTAAACTTTGTAAATATATATATATATAATTTATTTCCCCCCTCTTTGTAATGATTATGTACTTGATTAATGAATTTAGTAGTGTGTGAGGGCAATTAGGAAGAATACCGTTTAGGTAATGACGTTGTTCACCCCTCTGTAAATATTGATATAATAATAATAATAAAGATATTAATTGTTAAATTGGACGCATTATGCCACGTAATGCTATGCGAGACTGGCAAAATAGTTTCAGAGACCGACTTCAATCGTTGCATTAATTAAAATATAAAGTTTGCTGAATATCCTGTTTCAATCTTTGCTGTAAAGCATTCTTCTAGAATGTTGTACACTCGTACTGTATGTGGCGTGTGTATGTTGAATATTTACAGAAGCACTGAAGCACTTGAAATTATCGATTGAAACATTGATTCTTTCAAAGTTAGATTATTCTAGTGCTGTATTTAACCCTTTGCCACTATACCAGCTAAAACGGCTCCAACGAATACAAAATGTATGTGCAGGCTATGTCATTGGATGTTATGCAAAGGAAGACTGTTTAGATCTAGGAAGGCTAGCCATCATTGAAAGAAGAAATTTACATTTACATTGATTTAAATTGATTTAACATTTAAAGCCTTGTATTTTGAACATTGGCCAGATTATTTAAAGTTAAAAAAGCATGTTCCTACCAGAACTCCTAGTTCTTCAAATGAGGTCAAGCTGGAGGTACTCCTAGAAAATGGTGCCGCTGCTGTGTTTAATAGCCTCCCAGATAGTATCTGAACTTTTATGTCATATCTATAAATAGTTATTTTATCTATTAGAGTTTACATATATTATAATAGGATAGCATTTATACTGTACATATCGAATGGGTGTCCTACTGTATCAGTTGTCCTATTGTATCAGTTGTCCTATTCTGCTGGATCTGCCCCTGTGTACATGAGTTCAGTCAAAATATGAAACATAACTTACGCAAGTTGAATTGTGCGTAATAGTTCAATATTAATAATTCATTAATTCACACCAACGAACATATGAAAGATAAACTGTCTTTATCAGCTTCCACTCAAAATTTTCATTATGATACTAAAAACACCACTCAAGTCTGTGAATCCTGTACCTAATAATTTTTAGCACCTAAGAGTTTTAGCACGGATTTGTACATAATTTCTAAAAACTAAGGCAATATGACATGAACAGTACTCAATGTAACTGAAAGTCAGAGAAGAAGTTTCTGCTCAATTTCCAATTAGTATAATTAGATATAAAAACTTTCTTATACAAGGTGGTCATTAGTATGTGTGTACATATTTTGTTTATTGAATTGTGTTGCCATTCAACTTATTGGAGCAGCACACATAATTTTTCAATTGACTTTTCAACTTAGAATTGGGGGGGGGGGGGTGAGAGGTTGGTCTGAATTTATGAGTGTCTCATTTTGAAACTTCACCCCCCTCCCAGCCAAATGTCATTGGACGTTATGCAAAGGAAGACTGTTTAGATCTAGGAAGGCTAGCCATCATTGAAAGAAGAAATTTACATTTACTCAATTTAACATTTAAAGCCTTATATTTTGAACATTGGCCAGATTATTTAAAGTTAAAAAAGCATGTTCCTACCAGAACTTATAGATCTTCAAATGAGGTCAAGCTGGAGGTACTCCTAGAAAATGGTACTTTTCAAGATAGTGCCACTGCTGTGTTTAATAGCCTCCCAGATAGTCTCTGAACGTTTATGTCATATCTATAAATAGTTATTTTATCTATTAGAGTTTACATATATTATAATAGGATAGCATTTATACTGTACACATCGGATGGGTGTCCTACTGTATCAGTTGTCCTATTCTGCTGGATCTGCCCCTGTGTACAGGAGTTCAGTAAAAATATGAAACATAACTTACGCAAGTTGAATTGTGCGGCTACTTGTGCGCATGTTATGGCATTCTATTGTATTATAAGAATGGGTAATAGATAATGAATCAAAACTAATGCTTGATAAATATAGGACTATGCTTGTTTAAATTTAATAATTCATTAATTCACACCAACGAACATATGAAAGATAAACTGTCTTTATCAGCTTCCACTCAACATTTTCATTATGATACTAAAAACACCACTCAAGTCTGTGAATCCTGTACCTAATAATTTTTAGCACCTAAGAGTTTTAGCACGGATTTGTACATAATTTCTAAAAACTAAGGCAATATGACATGAACAGCACTCAAATAACTCAATGTAACTGAAAGTCAGAGAAGAAGTTTCTGCTCAATTTCCAATTAGTATAATTAGATATAAAAACTTTCTTATACAAGGTGGTCATTAGTATGTGTGTACATATTTTGTTTATTGAATTGTGTTGCCATTCAACTTATTGGAGCAGGACACATAATTTTTCAATTGACTTTTCAACTTAGAATTTGGGGGGGGGGGGGTGGTGAGAAGGTCGGTCTGAATTTGCGAGTCCGTCTCATTTTGAAACTTCACCCCCCTCCCAGCCAAAATTGATATGTACGCCCCTGCCCTGCAAGCAGATATATACTTGTAATAGAACATAGCAAGCACATATATTTGTAATAAATATATGTGCTAGGGTGGGTCACTACATTTTTACTTGCTCAAAAAGGGGGGGTCACTCTGTTCTTAATAGCAATATAAAATGGGGTCAATAAATATTGATTTGCTTCTTTACCACCATGTAGCCGCAGGGCCGCTGAGAGAATTTGTGTGGTCTGGGGTGGGGTCACTATGACATCATAATTTAAAAACAGCAGAAACAGTGCTATGTTTGGGAGCCCTCTCTACAGGGCATTAACTCAAAAATGGGCATACTAAAATGGGGCCCCGATCTGAGGTACTAATTTTTGTGGATGGGCATGCTTAAGTTTTTATGAACCTCCAAAATTGGGGATCCAATTAGGTTGGGCCTGGAACAAGTTGCCCCCTTTCTGGGTATAGCAAACACTGTCATGCGAGGACAGGAAAATCGAAGTTGATGCTTATTAGTAGACGTTCTTTAAAATCAAAGAATAGTGCAATATTTGTGCATTAAAACTTTCCACTTTCAATCAATAATATTCACTGTAGCTAGAAATACATGCATGCAGAATCCCCTCGCCCATTTGAACCAAACAATTTACTTCCCAAAAGTTATTGTAACATCAAGTACTGAATCGACCACTGTAACCATGGTAACACGCAACACTGTATATTTCTTTTAATTTGTAAAAAATATTGATATTTTGTACTATTACATAGTTGCCAACCCTCTCGCATCCTGCTGGAGACTCCAGCGCAGCTTTGATTTGTCCGCATTTCTCCAGCATTGTCAATTTCGCCAGCATTTTTAAAGTATTCTCCAGCAATTTCGAGGTAGGTTGAAGTTTAAACAAATGTAATGAATTGAAATCGATTTATCGATTATTTCTTATATTCATTGTGTATTGTGCACCTTCAAATACTTCATGTAAAGAAAAGTGGACTTCTGGATACTATCATGATATATTGGAACATCTGTGGATGCGTTTTGCAATAATTTTACTTGGATCCTGTCATACCCTTTAAATACCGAACTGTAGTAATAGTGTTGGTGCCTATTATGTAAATTGGTCTGAAATAAAGAAAAGTTTATGGAAACTTGTGTTTGATACACCACCATCATGGTTCTCATTACCTATATCTAAACTTAAAAATAATTTCGTTTAATCATAATTAAAATGTTTAAATCTATTGCCTTGATTTTTTTCTTAAGCTAAAATCCTGACACTTGGTGACACTTGGTGACACTTGGTGACACTTGGTGACACTTGGTGACACTTGGTGACACTTGGTGACACTTGGTGACACTTGGTTAACTTTTAGACGACTGAATCACTCCCTCCCCACATTTATATGTTCCTGTTTCGATAGGACAGGAATCTGCAGCAAAATTTTTCTCCAAAGTTGGCAACTATGTTTTAACTATAAAATTATCAATTGCCCAACTATATAAAGTGGGTATGCTATTATGTACTCTTTTAGCTTTGATTTACTGTAACATTCAACCTTAGAGGTTGACAAAAGGTTTCAAAATTTTCATAAAACTTCAACTGCTTTTCGAGCAGTATTTTTTATACTTCGGCGCTTGGTTTTGAAATGAAGTTTTTGAGATTTCATGTTTTTTTATTTTTTTATATTGTACAGTAAAGCCCCACATAAAAGAACCAGTGGGTTAAGAACCACCAGCCTGAAATTTGGGCAATTAAGCACCCAAAATACAACAACCACTTCAGGCTGACAAATGAAACTGGTTCTTAAAAAACCTTAATTAAACTTTTAGCTGAGTAAGTGAGCAGGTACTAGGAAGATAACAAAATACTGTAATCTTGCTAGCAGGAATTTTGTCTTTCAACCACATCATGCATGCATTTATTTTATCAAAACAGCAATCAATTCAGAACATAATTCAACTTCCATAACTATATTAAAAAAACGTGCATCATGATGGCCCTTTGTTCACAATAAGAGGTTTAAAACTCTAAACTAGGAACAATTGTTTTTTACTGGAAATAAGAACCATTTCAGCCTGATTTCTTTCTAAGTACCAGCCTGAAGTAAAAATTCACTGGTTCTTTTATGTGGGGCTTTACTGTATTTGAATCAATACTAAACTACTTTTAAGATCAATCAATGTTATATTGACCACACAGAATGATCTACGCATTTTCAAATTCACAAACTATACTGTATGCTATAAATCGGCAAAGCAAGTATGGAAAATAGACACTTACCCGTTTAAAACGCTCCTTTTTCTGTCTTTCAACTGTTTTTCTTCTTGTCGATTTGTCCTCTAAATAATTTATCTTGTTTTGGATACTTTTTTATTTGTATTTATTACGTCCTGACTCCAGCCTGACTATTATAAAATTAGTGCAAAACAAAAGTTTGCAAAATGGCAGTCTTCTCTAGCACAGTGTCTCTAGTCTCTAGACAACTTTGCATTCCGCTATGTTTTCACATACCCGGGTGTAAATATCCGAGGGGAATTAGTACCCTTGCACGGTGCTTTGCCCCGGGCTCGGGATTAGATTTGCACAAGGAACATTAGTTAAGTTGAATTGATTTACTGACTATATATTCTAATACTGAAAGTGGTGTGTACACAGTTGCTATTATTGTATATGACTGTGTATATGTGTCTAATTTACTCTTTTTTTCATAAAAACTGTTGAGGTAACTGAGTCAATGAAGCAGTGGAGCCAAATACAACTATGGAAGATGACCTGTTGTCAAACATGGAAAAAATTTCGAAGAGACTGCAGAATCTTTCTCATCATGAAGATGATTCCATTTTTTAGTGTTTGGTAGTCTGGATGTGGTAAAATATTTTATTTGTATGTACGATTTTAGGTTTGGTAAATGAGTTTTCTGGCTATAACGTTTGGAAGAATATTTTGGTTTGGAGTAAACTGCCCAATGCTGAAATGAACGGTCCTGCTATGTGGCTGAGCACCAAAAGTGTGAGCTTCCTAGGAGGGATTTTTTCAACAAATCACTTGATAAAAATGATAAATGACAATGATAAATTTTTAAAGCTTTAGATAAACAGAGAAATGTTTTAGTTGGATTTTGAAAAATTCCAGGACGAGCAGGACCGCTACTACGCCACTGATTATTCGTTATTCATGATAAAATTTGTAAATTCCGTACACCTGTAATCTGCTCAGTTATAATTTAAATTGGAACTTTGCAGGAAATTCGCAGTGAACAGTCTTTAGACAGTGAATGTAATAATGAAGATAACCAAGACAGCATAACATTGCTCACATGTGCAGGACAGTTGAGAGTCCTTTCACAATTTCTCCATCAATGTCAAAGTATCCTAGACGAGATCAAGTATATTGTTATGTATGTTTGTTGCTTCCCTCTGGACCAGATCGAGAGAAAGTTGATCATGCTTGGATAGAGGGCATCAGATCAAGGCACAAAATGAAGAATGTTGGTACTAATAAACAGGGAAAGCTTCTTCAACATTTTTCCTGCAAGTCCCATCAAGCTGCTCTAGTGGATTTTGCCGGTTTTCAATAGAGTCCTGCCATATTGATGTTCTAATGAGCATGCAAATGAAGAACATTCTTATCCGGGACCGGTCATAAAGTATGTGTACTGGGGGGGTGGAGGGTATTCCAAAATACCACCATAAAATTTGGCACCCTCCTGAAAAGCGTCGGAAAATATTTAATACCCCCCTCAAAGGTGATGAAATGTTTTGTAACCCCCCCCAACCAATCACCCTCCCCCAAAAAAAACATGAAACAAATATAAATGCCAAGAACATAACTGGTTTGCAAATTATTTGCAATCTATTGTCTGTATTGAAATACTTAGCGTGGTTAATACTGTTATGCCCTTGGTGAAAATCTGGGTCAGATCTAGAAAAGGAAAAACATTACTCTAAATCTTAATACCAATTTTTATACAAAAAAGCTCAAAGTAGTTCAAATGCTACTGTGCTACATTAAATTTGTAGTTTTAATCATAGACATAGTATTAGACTCATTTTTTGTTTCGTACCCCCCCCAAAGGTTAGATAATTTTTTTCGTACCCCCCCCAACTTACCCTCCACCTCCCCCAGTACACATACTTTATGACCGGTCCCTAATGGCAATACTTTTTGATGTAGCCACAGTATAGAGATGACCAGTAGGGCCACTCATTTGAAATTTTGTGTGGCCGCTCATTACACATTGGCAGCCAGTCAATTGCTTTTTCTGGCCAATAAGCAAGCTGGACTAACTTTCCTGGCCAGTAAACTGTATATTTTTGCATAAAAAGCTGACTACATGTTGCATCGCCGAGTGGCCCTACTGGTCGTCTCTATACTGTGATGTAGCTAAAACGCTTGCAAGGCAATACCTTGCTTTCAGAGGCTCTGGCAAAGATGAAGATGGTAATTTGATACAGATTGTCAATCTCATTCTAGGCCTTGTCCAGTTCTCCAATCGTGGCTTGAAGACCAGTGGTTAAAACCATATAGTACGACATATACGAGTTCAGAATCCCAAAATGAGATGGTACATTTATTGGCTCAGGTTGTGAAGGAGAGGATTAGAGATTAAATTACTACTGCTGGTATTTATTCTGTCTGCTGATACAACTCCAGATACCTCAAGTGAGGACAAGTTAGTTGTTGCCGCAACGTACGCTGGTTCTGCTGGTGTCCCACACAAAAGAGTAGTTGAAATACAAGAGTCTCTTGATAAGAGTGGTTGCTAGTACAGCAAAGGACATAATCAGTTGTTTGAAAGATAACGAAATCGACCTAGATATGCTGTCTTTTCAGACTTGTGATTTTACAGCATCAATATCTGGAAGATTGAATGGTGCATAAAAAGTTTTACAGGGCATTTTGACGTGACCAGTGCCTTATATTCCATGCCAGCGACATCGATCCAACACTTTCAATGAACATTGCTACAATCAAAGCTCCATCGTAACATCAATGCACGACGAATTGGAATAAATATACGTATTCTTTAGCAAAAGCACCAAGAGAAATAGAGTTATTGAGAATACCACCAAAGAGATCGAAAACTCTTTGAAGTTCAGGAACCTATAGAAGACTAGATGGATTTACTGTTCAGAGTCCATCGACACGGTTTGGAGAAGTTAGGAGCAAATCCCAAAAGCAATTGATGAAATTATCACTGCGGATGGCGTTGAATCGAAGGTTAAGACAAAGGGTAGGAGTATCAAGACAAAATTGCTCAGTTTTGACTCTCTCTTTGGTCTCATGTTTATGAGGCTTATCATGAAGAAATCAAAAATCCTTACGAAGCAATTACAGGAAGAAGAGCTTAACATTCTGGATGCTCTAGAGTTAATCGATGCCACAGTGAAAATCTGAAAATATTCAAAGTGACGATACTGTGATGGATATATGAAAGACAAACGTTTGAACGATTTGATCGTTCTTGCTTGTGAAAAGGGTCTTACCGACAGTATTGACCTAGACGTTGTTCTGGACACTTGGGCTAGAATTAAAATGCGCAAATTTCCAATAAAAGTAATGAAATAAGTAACATTTTAGCAACATCTAACAGACAGTAGAGTTACTACAGGTAACAGACAGTAGGGATTTGGGGTAAATATACGTTAATTTTACCAATAGCGGTGCAGGGCATCATAGGTTTAGGCAGGGCAATTCGACACCCCCCAATGAAAAGGGGGTGTTAGCAAGTCCAGCTGTGTAGATGTTAAAATTGCTGTGAACTGCATGTTTGTTGTATTTATTGTATTATTACTTTAACAGCAGAGTTTTATATATATGGTAAAGTATTATGGTTCAGAATCGACTATCTTCACCACAATTATGTGTCCCAATCGTGCATGTTCAAAGTGGGAAGGTATGTCGATCATCACTAATTCTTATTGTAAGAATATCAATACGTTTTTATAATCTTTTACAAATTATTGCGTTCTTAAGTTGATAAGTTAAAGACCAGCATGTATATTCTTGGTTGATTTACGGATCTGTCATACTACTGGGACATGGCAACTGTTTGAGACTGTGACATGCATACCCACCCTAAAAGTGCCCTGAATAATTTTATTTAATAATGTGGTCTCTTCATGTACCAAATACTTTTTCTTCAAAAATAGTCTGTAAACCAATAATAGAACAGTCTGACCTAAAGTATGAAAGTATATATAGGACAGAAAATGTAAAATATTTTAAAATGTAGACTTGTAGTTCTTTAATTCATTATAAATATTGAGTTTTATCCATAAGAATGTATTTTTAAAAAGAACAGATAATGTCTATAAATTACAGGGGTAACAATAAACTGGTAAAGAATGTCCCCAATGCCTCCTCCTGTGCAGAAAATAAATGCAATCTTTCATGATTGTATTTGGGTATCAAATAGGGTATCTACGATCATTTGCAGTCGACAGCTGGAATTACAGTAAGGTAGTAATGCATGCACTTTTCAATTGGAATATGTAAAATTCAAATTTTGAAACCGCAATCAAACTTATTCTGTTAATTTGAATTGAATTATAATATATGCATACAATTATGTAAAGGTCGACGTTTGAAACACGTTTAATTTTCAGTATTGCAACGTTTCAGATTTAGGACGGCGAACGGCGAATTTCGCCTGTGCTTGATGGGATTTTGTAGATAATACGCCGGGTCGCCATAGCCGAAGAAACAAATAACCCTTGAATAATTTGAAATTATACCAATATAGCATTGTAGCAAAGTACAGAAGTCATAGTATTTGCCTGTGTTTTCAGTACAAGATGTATACGACTCCGCCCACAAACGTCAATGTTTTTACTGCACATCTATTTATATATTTGGCGCTATTGTATCGACATCTTTCGTATTTGCAATTTCTGCTGTGAAGGGATTATATTTTCAACAAAATATCAATAATACATGCTCAAAGAATGAAAGTTCATAATTTTAATACACAATCTTGTTTACAAAGATGAAATGAAGACAGAATAAAAATAGCTGTGACTGTTGCTTATTTCAAAATATTACAAAAGGTAAATGGAAGTGGGCGGATTTGGTATCCACAGGTTGAGCTAAAACCATTAGCAGTTCAGTATGGCTTCAGAGAAGTGTGTAAACTGTTTCAAAGAAACTTTTTTAAAATGCGTAAAATGCTCAGCAGCTATTTGTAACAGGCGAAAGAGTTTCAGTTCTACAGCCATAATGAAGAAGAAAAAAAACAAGCACCTGTGCCAACTCATTGAATATGCTTTTTGAACATTTTCCCAGATACACTGAAAGAAAACATTCACAATTTCTACCTTTGCAAAGCAAGAAACTGCCAGGATATAAGCCAATGCAGCAAAAAAGATATGAAGGAAGACAACAAGTTCCAGCACAAATGGCTCTTCGGCCCGAAAATTTCAAGATGTCCTTCAACAAACATCTGGTCCCTTACATTTATTGAGGGTAAAGGTATGTTTTGTGCCCTTTGTAGAATGCACAATACTTGCCAGCCAAACAACGAATAGTTTCAAATGTTTCAAATGTCCGATGCACAGAAACCATCCGGCTACATCTTAAGAACACTGGTAAGTGCACAATGCATTCAGACGCTATCTCTACAGAGAAGTTGAGAAGCAAATCCTATTTTGTTCAGCTAAAGCAGAAAGAGGAGTAGCAGATAAACACTGTATATGAGAAAGCGTTCCGCTCCCTTTATTGGCTCAGCAAGGAGGAAATCGCTCAAACAAGATTACATAATTGTACACAATACTGGGAAAAATAGGAGTTAGCGAAATCAAGCAATTTAGAACACGTTCCAAACCATTACTAAGGCAGATGCTGCTGATAGGAGAAAATATTCGGGAAGAAGTGCTGGAAAAAATAAATAAATCAGAGGCATTCGGTCTTCTTACAGACAAAGTTACTGACATCACCAACAGAGCACAGCTTGTTACCTTTGTCAAGTATTACGATGTAGAAGAAGGAGATGCTGAAACCTGTTTCATTGGCTTGTCTGACCTACTTGCAGATTCAGAAGATACCTCTGCAAATTCCAAGTCCATTTTCCATTCACTTGTCAGTCTTGTGGGAAAGCTCCAGCTTGGGCTTCAGGATTTGAAAGTATTTTCGTCTGATGGTGCGTCAAGAATTCTTCAAAGAGACTCAAGGTCTACATCAAACTTGCTCTGAAGTGCAACTCCTTAGATGCCATGTCCACAAGAAGAAATTTGTAAAACGTGTCAAATGTGCAGTTAGAACAAGGTGGCTCAGTAGTCTTCATGCTTCTGTAGATTCCATATTCACTGAATATGTTGGCCTGGTCCATGCCCTCCTGTTTTGAAAGATGATCCTGCATCAGGGCCTATCGCCACCAGGCTACTACAGAAGTTGGATTCCATCAAGTTTCTGAGTGTGTTGTACATGTTCAAAAGTGTTCTACCACATTTTTCGGCATTAAGCAAAACATTCCAAACCGAGGCTATTAACTTCTCCAGGACCCTTCTGGGCATAAGCAAGCTGAGATCCAACATCAGCCAAATCGGCAAGGATGACTGTGTTATATCTGAGTTGAAGAAAGACCTGGTTGATCGACTCGGAGGAAATGCAGCAGATTCGTACTAATATTGACAATTACATCTCTGCGATAATCACCAATGTTGACAACAGATTTCCCACAAGTTCTGTTAATGTTCTGGATGTATTCTCTATTTTCAGTGTTGAGCAGCTTCCTCCTGATCCAGAATCCACATTATTTCAGTTTTATGCTGATAAAGAAATCGATCTTCTGAAGAACCATTTCTTTGAATCTGATTTACAAGATCAAGAGAAACTTCTTTGTGAATGGTGATCTTTCAAATTCGACCTAATAGAGCTTAGGAATTGCTTCATTTCAAAGACCAGATTATTACAAATAACCCGGAGTTGAAGTATACAGCAACAGAATGGGTACTTTGTCAAGTTTTGGGTCAGTTCCAGGAAGAATTTATTCACATTGTGGCAATAGCAAATGCTGCTCTTGTTGCACCAGTCTCAAATGCATGGCCAGAAACGTGGTGGTAGTGCAATCAAGCTCATAGATCTCGAAGCCAAATGAAAAACAACATGTTAGAAACTCTAATGATGATTTCACTGAATGGTCCAACTCCAAATAGTGAATTGGCTGACAAACTCGTCAGGAAGTTTTCGTGCGTTTTGTGTCAAGCTGCTGATACAAACGACCCACAGCAACTCACATATTTCCAACAAAATCATCTTCTGTGTCTGTTCAAATGGATTACATCCTTGTAAGTATAGATGCTGAACAAGAACCTGCTTTCAACAAAGAGATTAAAAGTCTAGAAGAACACCTAGACATCTCAGTAAAGAATGTTGAGTCTTGGATTGCTAACCAGCAACGACGAAACAAGCAATGAAGAGATGGATGAAGATTCAGATTTGCACAAGTGCTGTATACACTACACTATTGACATAATGAAGTTTTTCTCATGTTAAAATATGAAAATAATTTTTAAATTTTAAACATGACTTTTAGTCACACACTGTTTTAAAGTGTAGAGATTTATTCTAAAAACACCAGATTAATTCAGTTGTATGGTATTTTTTTATCTCTGTAATGTTGAGAAATGGCGTTTACGAGGTCTAAAATGTCAAAATTTTCTGAGGTGGGCAAGCCCGCGGACCCCCTTATTTTGATGGTCATCCGGACCATGCTGGGCCCTAGGCCCAGATTCACCATGTCACCAATTTCATTCTCCAGAGCCTTTCAACAAAACCTGAAATGCTGGTATTGTGTCATATCTAGTACATTTTCATGTAAATATATTTGATTATTTA
The DNA here is from genome assembly GCA_016169945.1 of Trachythela sp. YZ-2020. NCBI lineage: Eukaryota > Metazoa > Cnidaria > Anthozoa > Malacalcyonacea > Clavulariidae > Trachythela > Trachythela sp. YZ-2020. The sequence goes on from JADLSH010000072.1 coordinate 1,422,071, forward strand.
CATTGTTATTAAAAAAATAATATACATTATATTTCTCACCTTATTCATATGCGAGTATTAACTAGAACTTTCTAGTTGAGCATTTACACAAGTTAAATCATTATAAAAATCTCATGTTACTTTTTTGACATTGTTGATAGGTATGTGGGGGAAATCACTCACCTCGTGGTGAACACCTTAAATTGCAAAATTTCAAAATGTCCACCTAGATAATATGTAGAAAAATTTGTATAAAATTTATTGATAATTCCATGTGGCAATGCGTTTAATATAAATAGTCGCAATTGACTGTAAGGTAATAGTTACAATTACTATATTTCATCCATCGATTATGGCTTTGCTTTGTTACATTGGCACTGTACCTATAGCATCATGCCTGTCAACCTGTGCTGTTTTCTATTTTAAACTTGTAGTATTGAAACGTGAAAAAAATTATTGGAAATGGCATGGTACGTTTTGACTTTGGCCTACCAGAAGGACCGACCTAGTAAAAATTCACAAATATCGAAATTTGTGCTGCTCAGCTAATCACCTTTCTGGAAGAGGAAATTCATCATTTATAAAGTCCCCCCATTCAGAGTGAATCAGGCCAGAAAGTGGGAGGGGCGTTTAATAAATATTTACAGCAATTTTAAAATCCTGTAGAACCCTGGAACATGTTCACTATTCAGGAACAGTCATTTATATAATTCCATGTAGTCCTGGAAATTTAAGAAAATAATAGTATTACATAAATCCTCTATTATTGAAGAGATATTTAAAAATATGTGATTTGTTTTGGCCATTTTTTAACCCCCCCCTCCCTGTGACCTACCTCTATCCCCCAAAAAAGAGCAATAAGCAACAATTTGAAAATATCTGCTGGGACAGCCATTATTAACCAATTTCCTAGTTGTTTGTGGTAAAGATTGCAACCCGGCAGAAGATGGTTATCATATAGTTTTGTCAATATTGATTAAATTCAACATTTAGCCTTTAACATCTGTTGCCTATTGTGATACCCTCCCCATATCTACATGCATATGTGACTCCAGGTCAATGACCCCTAAGCACATTGGATAATATTTTTGCCAATTGCCTTGAGGGGGTGGTGCTTAAAATCAGTGCTCTCACTTTTAAGGAATTATCCTTAAAAATAGGAATTTTGAATGGTTTTAAGGATTTTTTTAAGGAATTTAGGTTTTTGAGGAATTTTTTAAGGAATTTCCGAAACATTTTGTCCTGGACTAAAAACATTGGACGGAGGATAACCACGCTAAGCAAATGAGATTTAAACTTAAAGTAGCAACATACGCACATAATTACATATATTCGAATGTTCTCTATGTATATATGGCTGTCTTTCCATTAAAATTCTCAAATTCTTTGTCAGTATATGCTGTTTCTTTTCGAAGCTCTTCATGCAGCAAATGTTTAAAAAACGTATTAAACGAAACAAAACTAAACAATTGACTTAGCTTGCTGTCCAAAACACCCATGTTTATATCCATACTCAATAGATATAAACATTATATAATGTTTATATCCATATATAATGTTATATAATGTTTATAATATAATGTTTATAATATAATATGTTTATAATGTTATATAATGTTATATAAACATTATATAATGTTTATATCCATACTCAATAGATATAAACATTATATACAAAAATCCAAACATTATTCGGCTTTCTAGCTTGATAGCTCTTGCATAATAAGTTCATGTGATTCGTCGTCTGTAGCGTTGCTTTTAACACCTTTCAAACGTCGCAAAAGTTCCACATTCATACTAAGCTTGTGAGCAGGGCAAGAGTCCGCTCTTAGACCTTCCTTAGTGTGGATAACACCGACCAAACTTTCCCGCTTCAACGAGTTTCTAGTGTCAGTTTTGACAAGTTTCAACACACTAAACAACCTTTCCACTGCAGCATTTGAGGCAGGTAGAGACATGACACAACCAACGACTTTCAGCAGGTTAGGATATTTCAACTTCTGATCAAATGTACGCGCGTCCAAACGATTCTGCCAGAATTGTAATGAAGATTGGTCTTCATTAATCTCATGCGATTCTTCCAATGCTTGTTTTCTCCATTCTATGTCCACAAGCATTTTATCGGCAACGTTTGTCAGATACGGGAATCTAACAAAAAGTGCTTGTAGAGACGGAGGATAGCATCTCACAGCATTTACAGGAAAGATGAACTCGAGTAATTTGTATGCTGAATCATTTAGATCAAACCGGGATCGGATTTGCTTCACTAGCTCCACCATAAACTCACGGCAGGCCTTCTTGATCTTCCGCCCAGCTTGCAAATCTGCACATTCACTCAAAGTTGTCGTTGCAAGGATGCCCAGGTAAATTTGGTCATCATCGACATTAAATTCTGGATTATCGATAGGTAGAGTGAATGGATCACAGGTCCTGACAACATCCATCTTCACAAAATCCGATAAGATGTTTTTCAGCAGCTTATGCAATTCATCGCGAAGAAGATGAAGGACAGGATCTTCCGACTGGAATAAGGTGTTGAACTCATTCAGCCGATGCAATTGCACGCTAAGGAATTCAAGTTGAGCTTTCAAGTACTTGTTTGAGAGACCATCAAGTATAGAGTCCGTCGTGTAAGATGGATCCTTCTTCTCTGCGACAACACCAGTAAAATAAAGATGAAGTGCAGCCCATTGCTCTAATACCCTACTTACGCATGACTCCAAAGACAACCACCTAGTTTGACCAATTCCGAGAAGCTTGTGTGGCTCAACTCCGACAAATGCTTGAAACTCTTCAAGCTCCTTTTGTCTCAAGCTTGATCTACTGAAATATGAATAAATATTTCTACATAGATCTTCGAGTGTCTTCGATAATTTAAGACAAGCATGAGACGCACAAATGTATCATGTGACAACTACATTTCACGGCAAGAACATGGGGGGCATCTTTCTTCAGCAAAGCAACGACACTTTGGTGCTCACCAAACATTACATTTGTCGTGTCCGATGAGTATCCAATTATGTTCTTGATCGGGATTTTCTTTTCCTCAAAAGAACCTTTAATCGCCTTGTAAAGACCAGTTGCGGTGCAGTTCTCTACCTCCACCATGTCAAAAAACCTTGTTACCGATCGCACTGATTTTTCGTCAAAGTACGAAACGCAAATTCCCAGCTGTTTTTCTGTAGAAACATCTGTAGTTTCGTCGGGGATGATGCTGAAATACGTTTCCCGCAGTATCTCAACAAGATGCTTTGAAAAATATAATCCAAGACCTTGTCTCAAGATATTTGTGCATTTAGTTGCTGAGAGATGAATGCCCTTCAGCACATCGACTTCTCTGGGATTAGTAGGTATTGTTGACTTCAACAAGCTCATTAATGGGTTTACTATGGTAAATGGGAGGTTGTGTTCTGCAAGGAAAGCGCATACACGAGCTTCCGTCGTGGTCGAGAACGAGCTTGTTTCCTCCTGCCGTCGTAAACATTGCACTAGATTTCCTTGTCGTTGTCGCCCATCCATTCGGTTGGATTGCACAGCCCTTTTATGCATGGCGGTTTCTGCGTGTCTTATCAACGATGTTTTAGAACAAGACACAGACCTTTGGCATGCTTTGCACGTAACGCTTGATTCTCCAGCAGAAGGGCGAACCAACCAATCTTTAAAGGCTGGGTCTTCTAGCCACTGGTGCCTGAATTTTTGGGAATATTTTTTTTCCCCAAAGACGAACTTTTGCCATAATCATCCACGTCAATTGCCTCAGTGGACGAGTCTGATTCTGAGTCAGCCATTTATAAACGATCAAAAATACATCATGTTGGATGTGTTCTTTATGGCTTTATGTTAACAATCAAATTTTTTCAGTTTTTAGTGCTTAGAAACAAGTTGAAAAACAGCAAAAACGAATAAAAAAAACACTTTTGCAACTATGTGACCAGGCCTTGTAGTAATTTTATCAATTTAAGGAATTTTAAGGAAATCTGAGGAATTTTCGAGTTTTTTCTATTAAAAGATAATATCTTATGATTAATTTGAATTAGTATTATTGGCATAAGTACTATCACAAGCCTTCATGGTCGTCACCAGTGGCGGACACAGTGCGAAATATTGGGGGTGCAAACTTAGGTTGCCAACATATAACCATCTTTTTGTTGCTGCAAATCTCAGTTCTTAAAACCTTTTTGGCTTACATTTCATGTAAATCTACTTAAATTATAACCTGTCAAGGCTTTTGTGGTTGTAAAATCATTAATACAGCTTTGTTACACAGTTAGTCAGCAATCATTCAAAGTCTTTGAGAAATTATTGGGGGGGGCGACCGCCCCCCTTGGCCCCCCTATTGTCTGCTACTGTTCTAAGCACTCGTAATAATATGCGAAGAGGAAATACGTAATAATAGTAGTTGTATGAATGTATGGACATATATTACGTGCATGGGTAGGCAGCAAAGCTATAAAGTGCACGAAAAATGGTTATGGCACTCAGTTCTTGTTCAGTTCCAGTCAAACAGTAATTAGCGGCAAACGAAAGAAATCAGCACGACTACACGAATTTACTAATATAAATGGCAGAAGCAGAAGAGCAGTTTCCTGCAGAAAATATGGCGGTTGAGCCAGAGCAAAGAGAGCAGTTGGATCAAGTAAATCAACCAGCTGCCGAAGTAGTTCAGCAGCCTCAAGATGCGAACGAACTAGAGGTATAAAGTAATAGTATTTTGCTTGATTGTTTTCTATATGATTAATAGGCCGTTTATAATTATTTAGTATCTTGTGGTACGCGGTAGCCTAGATTTGTTTGTGATTTTAATTATAACCAGTCGATCGGTGCGCCTGGTGTTAATTTTGTGATTGTGTTTGTGCATCTTGAGATTTAGTTGGAAAATAATGCGAATGTTTATCTTTTGATCTGTTGGTAATATGAAATAGTCCACAGATTTCCTTGCTTGGTCTTTGGAACGAAGCTCTCGTTTATATTATTTGGTTATTGTTGGGTTGACAATTCACTATATTCATTCTAAACTATCTACACGAGGTACGAGTTTGCGTTCTTAAGTGCGGAGAATTCACTAGTTAGAATCTATATACATGTGCGACGAGATTTTGTCATTGAGTGAGAATTCACTATAATATATTATTTTATTATTATTACACACTTTATTTAAAGACGCTAGCCCCGACAACTATGTAAAAGTTGATTTCCACGGGAGGCGTCAATATAAAAATATTACATAGTAAAAAAAAGGAAGGATATAAAGAGGACATGCAACTATATACATAAATTATATACATTATCAAAACTGAGAAATGAAGGCTACTGAAGATTACGGTGTGTCCCAAGTAGAGATATGACTTGGTTATTAACATCGAATATTTTGTTTGATACAATTTTTAAACGAGAAAACTGATTGAGCTAGCTTAGCTTCAAGCGGGAGGTCATTCCACATAAAAGCCCCGCTGTATTTAAAGCTTCTTTTAAGAAATTCTCTTTTTGGCTTTGGAAGGGCCAGATCGGTTTGGGAGTTTCTAAGATTATAATTATTTTGTAAAGTATTCCTACTTAAGAATGAATCTTTCAGGGTCGGTGCAGCACTATTGCTCAAGACTTTATATACGAATGTAGCCTTAGATAAGTACCATCGTGTTTCCAAATTTTCCCAGTCAAGAGATCGGAGAACGTCAGCAGATCTAATCTCATAACTGGCGCCAGTTATTATTCTGGCGGCCCGATTTTGGAACTTTTGTAATTTATCTCTCAGGGTTTTGTTACAGGTGCCCCAAAGAGGAGAGCAGTAATCGAAATAAGGCTGTACGAGAGCATTATAAATTGATATCAAGGTGTTTGCAGGAACATAGGGCTTAATACGCCTCAGAACCCCAATGCCAGCCCCGGCTTTTTGCAAACCATTTCAATATGGTCGTCCCAACTCAATGTTTCATCAAGTTTAACTCCCAAACACGGGATTGAATGCACTCTAGGAATCAGTTGGTCATTAATCATTACGGGAAGATCATTGTCAATTTTAGCAAGGTTGTGATAGGATCCGACATACATTAATTTAGTTTTTGTTGAATGATGTTGCAGTTTGTTTTGACGAGCCATTGACTAACATTGTTTAAGTCATGATTTAAATTAGCATTCAGTTCTGTACAGTCTTTTGCAGAAGAAAATATCTGTGAATCATCAGCATATAAACAAGGGGTTGTCTTCTCAAGACAATCAGGCAAATCATTTATATAAAGTAAGAACAATAGGGGCCCCAATATGGATCCTTGAGGAACCCCACATACAATCCTCCTTTTGGAGCTGACATTTCGCCATTAACAAATGACATCTGTTCCTGTCAGAAAGATAGGACTCGAACAGATTTAATTCAATATTTGAAATCCCAAATTGTTCTTTCATTTTGCGCAGTAGAATGTTATGATTAATAGAGTCAAAAGCTTTTCGGATATCAACAAAAACAACACCATTCAATTCACCATTGTCCATGCTCTCATACCATGCATCACACATCTGAATGAGAGCTGCCAGAGTAGAATTTTTAGGGCGGAACCCAAATTGATGTTTAGAGAGTAGAGAATTGGCGTTCAGAAATTCATATAATTGATTAAAAACGGATCTCTCAAAAATTTTACTAATAATTGGTAAGATTGATATTGGGCGATAATTCTCACATTTTTTTCTATCTTCTGACTTATAAATGGGTATAACCCAAGCCTTCTTCCAATCATCTATGTAGACACCGGATTTGATACAGAGATTAAAAATCCACGTTAGAGAAGGGCTAATTATTTCAGCTGAGATTTTAAGTACCCTTTGCGGGGATAGAATCAAGGCCAGTCGATTTTGATGATTTAAGATTACTTAACAAAAGAAATACTTCGTATTCACTAATTTCAGACAGGGTAAATAGAGTCTCTGGACTAGTGACGGACTTTCTGATTCTGACAAGTCCGTGGCGTCGGGTCAATTTCAGCAGATAATTTTGGCCCAATGCTCACAAAGAAGTCGTTAAAGGCCTCAGCTATCAGTAAATTATCAGAAACAATAGTATCGCCTATTATTAATTGGGGAATGTTGTTTGATTTGTAATTCTTACCCAAAAGGTGATTAATATGGTGCCAACTTTGTTTGAGATCTTTGGTCTGAGCACAAACTCAAATTTGTCGCAAAAATAACTCTTTTTGGATTTATACAATTCAGAGTTAACTTTATTGCGAGTGTCTTTGTATTTCGACCAGTGTAATTGGGAATTAAATTTCACTGCTTTCTTTTTGTGAAAATCTCTTGCTCTCATCAGATTTTTATATTTGGAGTAATCCACGGAAGTGAGTTACCGGGTTCTCATGCATCTAAATGGTGCATGTCGGTCAAGTATTTGCAAGTAAAATGATTTCCATAAATGCCAACAAGAGTTTGGGTTAGCATATTGTGTCACATTTTCCCATGGTATCTGTGATAGGTCATTAAGGAAGTCCGTAGCGTTGAAATTTTTAAAGTTACGGACATATCTTACACTTTGTCGAGATTTTGGAGTAAAAAATTTTCTAACGGTAAAAATCAAACTGTGATCGGATATACCAAGATGAATAACTCCGGATTTTGTAATATTTTCTTTCTTATTAGTAAAAATCAAATCGATCAAGGTTGCTGACGTTCTCGTAACCCTTGTGGGTTCGTTAATTAACTGCTCAAATTGGTAGATGCATGAAAGAAATAGCAGCCTACGCGTGTGAGCATCAGGGGGAGACTTACTAACATCACAATTTAGATCACCCATAAGTAATAATTCTTTGTTTTCCAAGTCACATCTTCTCAGAAAATTTTCGAAATCATCAAACAAGCGAGTAACTGAGCCAGGGGGTCTATACCATGTAGATACTAAGAATGGCTTACTGCATGGTCTACTAATTTCAACACATAATATTTCCAGCGAGCATGCCGTTAGTAAGTCATTCCGTTCGCTAAAGGGAATAGTCTCCGAATATACATCAATACACCGCCTCCGTAACCGTTGCGATCTTTTCGAATTAGTTGAAAACCGCTAATGTTTATTTCGTCGTCCGAAACCGACTCGTCAATTTTAGTTTCATTGATAGAAAGGATATCTAAGGAATTATTTAGCATAATTACTCGAAGTTCATCAATGTGCTTAGATAGGCTATTAATATTTAAGCATGCGATTTTTAACCCTTTCAAATTACTTAAGTCATTAAGCGAGAATTGATTATTATTATTAACATCACTACTTATCTCGAATGGGTCACACCAAGGTTCAGTCAGGACCTCCTTGAACGGCTGCTGGGCCTTTGGGGACTCAGCATCATACTCAGAATGTCCTCCAGAAAGCTCAGCCGAGCTGTGTTGTTGAGAAAATCCTGATTGCGTCTTTGTTTGGGGCCGGTAGAAGGAGCAAAGGAAGTCTTTCCTCGTAAAAATTTAATAAAATTGGCAGCCAAGTATGCCGAACCTTTAGCATTTAAGTGTAACAGACTACCGTTTAAGCATGAGCTGTCCAAGTTCCGGTTATCTATAAAATTAAACTCGTTCTTCGAGCAGAAATCTTGTAGCCCGTCATTGACTTTCGCGATTTGCTCTTCCAAATCTAGATCACGCCTTAACGTGATACTAGAGAGACCAATTGTAGAATTAGGGAACTTTTCTTTAATATTTGTCACCAAGCTTTCAATCTTCTTGATACAAACCGCCGGATTATCTACTGGCAGGTTATTCGTGCCAGCATGCACAATAATATGTGAAGGAGAATCGGACTTGAGGTGTTTCACTTCGAGATGATCTCCTCGGCAGACTTTCCAGGGAATGTACATTTATTGACTTTCCTTCTAGATAATTTCCTGGGGTGTATGTTTTTTATTATCGAGTCGCCGATTAATAGAATAGAACCCTCGCTTTTGACGTCCCTCTTTGTCTTACTGGACTCTGGTGTAATCAAGGATTCATCATTTAAGGATTGAGTCGATTCTATGACGTCGCTGGGGTCGTTAATCGGACCAGTAAGCAACCCAGATACATTGCCATTGACGACATTCTTTGTCTTGCTAGGCTTTGGTGTGATCAGCGATTCGTTGCCTAATGCTTGGATTGCAAATTCTTCGGCTTCACTGGGGTCAGTAAATGCTTCGTTGATTTCGCTTCTCGATTTTTTTTCGGCTTTATGATGCTGATTATTGTCTATCTCCTTGCGAAACTGTGAAATAATTTCAGAGAGATGTTCTACAGAGTGTGATAGAGATTGAATTGCAACTCTGTTGAGCTCTTGGCCAGATTGGAGATCAGCAATATCATCAACATTAGTAGACTGTAGAATAACCCTCTCCGTCTGGCTGCTTACGTCCGCGCTTGTAGTTTGTGGCCATATTATGTTCTCGATGATCTTCGAACAAAATAGCTTTTTGTATTCGGCCTCCTTCTCCCCTGCAATGTGTAACAAGTTCTTGTTCTTACGCCAGCAGATTGAGATATCATCAGCAGAAAATATCTTTTTATCACCTCCAGGTTGCTCCCAGACGCCAACAAGCTTTAATTCGTCGCTAAAAAAATTCTTTAAAGAATCGTAGTCGCCTTGCCATGCAAAGCATAAGTTATGGTTTAAAGATTCCATTTATCAATAAACATAGATGTACTGCATGTACAATTTTGAAGTATTATGTATTATTTGATAAAATAGCGGAGCTCAGATATACACGTCTTACTCTGAGATGTGTCACTCGAGTCAAAGATATATATATATACATGTGAGACGCGATTGCGTTATTGAGTGAGAATTCACTATAATCTATATGCATGCGAGACAAGATTTCGTTTTTGAGTGAGAATTCACTATAATAGAATTCACTATAATCTATGTTCATGTGAGACGAGATTGCTTTGTTGAGTGAGAATTCACTATAATCTATATACAGTGTCAGTGAGGGACGAGATTTCGTCATTGAGTGAGAATTCACTATAATCTATATTCATGTGAGACAAGATTTGATTATTGAGTGAGAATTCACTATAATCTATGTACATGTGAGATGCGATTGCGTTATTGAGTGAGAATGCAGTATAATCTATTATATACATGTCATGTGAGACGGGATTTTGCCACTGAGTGAGAATTCACTATAAGCTATATTCACGAGGGACAAGATTTCGTTGAGTGAGAATTCACTATAATTTGTATTCATGAGAGACGAGATTTCGTCGTTGAGTGAGCATTCACTATAATATATATTCACGAGGGACGAGATTTCGTTATTGAGTGAGAATTCACTATAATCTGTGTTCATGAGGGACGAGATCTGGTCATTGAGTGAGAATTCACTATGAACGGTATATCTATATGTATGAGCCGACGAGATTCAGTCGTTAAGTAAGAAGTCACTATAAATATCTATTCACCGGGCGTATAATCTGTTTATCTAACAAGCGGAATGAGATTTCGTTATTGAGTGAGAATTCCCTATAAAATATATATGTTGGACGAGTTTTCTTTAATTTTCGCTCTGGGGCATGTCAGTACTTTGAAGTCACTTCACCAACATTATAAACTATTTAAATGAGGGACGTGATTTTGTCATTGATGTGTATGTTGTATCATACAACATTAAGCATCCCTATGCAAATGTTGGTTTGGGATATAATTCTGTTCATGTATATTGATTATATAATGTATGGCGGAGCTTAATTTAAACAAGTGTACTGTTATTAGTACAATGGTATTCTGACTTTCGAGAGACTTCATTTGATCCGTTTAAACGTCGGAGTATATTATTTTGTAGTGTGTTTGGAATATGTATGTGATGAGATTTATTGAGTGTTAATATGTAAATTTGTAAAACTTTGGTGAGTTAGTCAAATATAATTTATTTTGACTGATGTCTGAATTTAGGATGGTCATATATTAAAAACCATTGTTTTCTTTAATTTGATTAGAACTTGAAACAAGAACTTAAGAAGTTACAACAGAGTATTGAAATACTAACCACCGCGTCTGTCGAGGGTCCATTGTAAACTATGAGGCCTTGGATATGGTTGAAAATTTAAGTAATGCGTCACATGACAAACAGCATCCAAAAAAAGGTTATCGTAATGTTCATCAAACGTTACAAAGCAAAATTCAAATACCTGCTGAACCGTTTTGTAGTTTGCTTTTACTCCTACTTGGAGATAAGGATCATGAAGGAGTACACAATGTCGTAGCCAAAGTGGAGAAGAGATTTCAACGCAGATCAAATAATTTTGGAAATAGTTCTCGGGGGAACAATATGAATCGTCCTAGTCCGCTGCCCGGCATGGGTCGGGCAGCGGATTATTGGTACAGTACCTTCATGATAATTGAGTTTGCTTTGTTCATAGATGATAAGTTTGTGGGGATATAAAAGCTTTGAAAAAGGGGTATCTCAATCAACCCCCCCCCCCGGAACTTCTGGGTCTTGGCGATTATATCCTCACAGACTTTCTCGGGTTGTATTTAAAACCATGTTTGTTCACTTGTTTGCCCAGGTGACGAGCATAAACCGAAATGAATTTGGTGTACAAGTTATTTGGGCTGTAGCAGAGAAGAATCATATTCGTTGGGTTAATTCTTTGGGTCACCCCCATCACTGTCGGTGAGGGTATTGCGCCTAATAGTGCTCTAGCTGCACAAGTCAGTCGTGTGGAGTCTGGTATGGACACTGCCGATGTAGAGGCACTGGTCTTCCGTGATCCGGCTGCTTTTCAAGCAGGAGAGATTCATCACCATTTTCGGCATGGGAAGAAATGTCGGCTAGAAATCCGTCGAACGACCAGAGTGAGGTCTTAAATTGGGTGAAAAATAAGTCTCTGTGTATCCAGATTTTCAACATTTTACTGGGGTTTTTCAGACAGAACGTTCTGATTCTGATCGTCCGCCTCCTAAAGTGTTTACCAATAGTACGATATATACGCATTATGCAGATTTCGTTCAGCGGACTATACTAGACCGACTAAAGATGGGTGTGATTAAATTAATTGGAAAGATTGGTGTGGTTGATCAGTCTCATCTTGTTCTTCCCTTAACGGTTGAGCCAGGCAAACCACGTCTATGTTATGAAGCATGTCAAATTTGTGGATGCAAGACAATCCGTTTAAACTAGATTCCTTGTGAGATCTTCCGCGATATGTGTTTAAAGATTCTTATCAAACGGTTGTTGATGATAAATCGGGATATGATCATATCATGCTAACTGAGGATAGTCATATACATTCTTAGGTTTTGAGTGGGGTGGTTTCTATTTTACGTGTGCGACTTTACCTTTTGGTTGGAAAGTTTCCCCTGTTTGTCTATCATACAACAGGATTGCTTGCTACGCATTTCTTCCGTTCAATCGGGATACCATGTCTGTTGTATATTGATGATCGACACAATGGCCAGTTACAAGTTTCCTTAACCGAAGGTCCATATGCAAACATCGATGCGGGAGATAGTCGTAGATTGGCGGCTGCGAAGTTGGCTGTATTTCTTGTTGCCTACTACTTAGTGAAACGAGGCTATTTTCTTGGGTTGAGAAATCCATTCTTATTCCTACACAGGTGGTGCCTTATCTCGGTTTTCTGACAGATTCATTGAATGAAGCTTTTCGGTTAATTCCAGACAAGAAAATGCGTTTTCTTCAACTTGTTCGTGAAATATTAGGGCAATCGACAGTCACGGTCAAGACTTTGCAACGCTTGGTTGGAAAATGTGTTGCATTTCTCTTAGGAAGCGACCTATTCACGGAGGTATCTCATTGATGGTGAGACTCTGCATGAATTTCGCACAGGATGTGCAATTACGCTGGCATTGACAGGTGCTGATTTGGCGGAAAGTATGCAGCACATTGCATGGGCATGTAGACATACAGCAATCTACTATATGCAACTAGCCAAAGTTTTACACCCCGATGGAGCATCTGCTAGGTTGGCTGCAGGTGATAACACTGATGATATTGGTTCATGGCAGGACATTAATCAGTTTAAACGTTTTTGTTTTGGCTTTTCCGACAGATACATCCTCCAGTACACCTGATTCACACTAAAGTACTAGTATTAGTACTGTAGCTAGTTATATTTATAGTTTGGGTACTATTTCGCTTGTGGGATTTGCAAGAATGCTAGTTGTAGGATTAGTCTAGGACCTGTAAAGGAGTTTGTATGCATTTCATTTAGGACAGATTATCTCAACTGTTTTAGGGTAAAATGACCATGGCGGTCAACATGGCATATGTGCCAAAACCCGAATCCAGGGCGAAAGTCCTGAAAATGACCACGCCCAGAAACGGCACTGTTGGCATAGCTCTAAATCCTGAACCGCCAAAGTTACAGCCTTTCTGAATTGCTTATAGTGTTTAGAATGGTTGCTTTTATGGGTGGTCACTGGAGGGTGAAATTTGTCTAGGTATCATATTTTACAAGAAAATTACTATGCACCATCCCAGGTCAACTGCTAATTATGCATCAAATTACTCATTCACCTGGCAAAGTCTATGTTTTCTTATTTCCCAAACATTTTTGTCATAGGATGAAAAAATATGCTTATTTTAATATAATTATTATAAATTTCATGAGGAATGATATTGTTTTGTTGAGATATAACACATTTCATTTCACTTACCCCCCGCCAGAACACGATTTCAGCCATATTTTGCCGATTTGTTTGCTTTTTATCGCCGAGCCTCGCAAGTATCATCCAAATGTTCTACTTTAACACAATGCTAGTTGACTAAAGAATAATTCAAGCAAGTTTCGTCGGGTTTTGGAGTAGTGCCATGTATTTTATATTCGATTTTGTGTCCTTCGACATTTCCTCAATTATGTAGCCTTTGCAATGTCTCGCAGCTTCTCTGCCCGATAAATGCCACTTCTTCATACACATCTGTATTTATATTGCAGTATCCAAAAATAATTGATTGTAGAATAGTCCCAATCGAAAATTGAAAGCTTTACTCCCATTTGGGAGTGAAAAACCTTCCCTCGTTCATCAAGAACGAGAATCTAAAACAAAAGGTTCAAAATAATTTGAAAGTCTAGTGCAATCTTCACGAAAACTCCTCGTGGGCAACATTACAGGGGGGGAAACATTTTCACGAATAAGTTGGGTGGTGCAAAAATATTGCGTAAATCTCTGGTTTCGTTTTTATAGCTAAAGGAAACCAGAAAAATACAAAATTACGCGAATATTTGTTTATTTTGTCATAAAACATATAAACAGTTAAACACACGAACTTTACTTTGGGAGTTTGGGTTGCTGTGATCGCGAACAAACGTATTCGTGAAAATGTTTCCCCCCCTGTAATGTTGCCCACGAGCGGTTTTCGTGAAGATTGCGCGAGATTTTTTCAAATTATTTTGAACTTTAGATTCTCGTTCTTGATGAACGAGGGAAGGTTTTCCACTCCCAAATGGGAGTAAAGCTTTCAATTTTCGATTGGGACTATTCTACAATCAATTATTTTTGGATACTGTAATATAAATACAGATGTGTACGAAGAAGTGGCATTTATCGGGCAGAGAAGCTGCGAGACATTGCAATGGCTACATAATTGAGGAAATGTCGAAGGACACAAAATCGAATATAAAATACATGGCACTACTCCAAAACCCGACGAAACTTGGTTGAATTATTATTTAGTCAACTAGCATTGTGTTAAAGTAGAACATTTGGATGATACTTGCGAGGCTCGGCGATAAAAAGCAAACAAATCGGCAAAATATGGCTGAAATCGTGTTCTGGCGGGGGGTAAGTGAAATGAAATGTGTTATATCTCAACAAAACAATATCATTCCTTATGAAATTTATAATAATTATTAAAATAAGCATATTTTTTCATCCTATGACAAAAATGTTTGGGAAATAAGAAAACATAGACTTTGCCAGGTGAATGAGTAATTTGATGCATAATTAGCAGTTGACCTGGGATGGTGCATAGTCATTTTCTTGTAAAATATGATACTTAGACAAATTTCACCCTCCAGTGACCACCCATAAAAGCAACCATTCTAAACACTATAAGCAATTCAGAAAGGCTGTAGCTTTGGTGGTTCAGGATTTAGAGCTATGCCGACAGTGCCGTTTCTGGGCGTGGTCATTTTCAGGACTTTCGCCCCTGATTCGGGTTTTGGCACATATGCCATGTTGACCGCCATGGTCATTTTACCCTGAAACAGTTGAGATAATCTGTCCTAAATGAAATGCATACAAACTCCTTTACAGGTCCTAGACTAGATACACAGATTATGAGTATTGATAAGGGATGAGGGTTTGGAAAATGAGGATTGAGATGATTTATTTGAAATGGGTCTGGTTTGATAATTAATGTATGTTAAATGCGAGAGAACAAGTTAGACGGAGGTGCTGATTACTGTTTTCCTTACCTTATTTCCACTGAGCATGAACACAAGTGCTATAGAATAGTAATAATATGCGAAGAGGAAATACGTAATAATAGTAGTTGTATGAATGTATGGGCATATATTACGTGCATGGGTAGGCAGCAAAGCTATAAAATGCACTAACAACGGTATGGCACTCAGTTCTTGTTCAGTTCCAGTCAAACAGCAATTAGCGACAAACGACCCACCCACCCACCCACCCAAATTCGGGTGAGTCGTGCGCCAATAAACCCAAGCCAAGCCAAGCTGTTCCAGCTTGGTTTGTGGGTGCTGATTACTGTTTTCCATACCTTATTTCCACTGAGCATGAACACGAGTGCTATAGAATAGAATAGTGTTTGTCACTTGTCAGTATACAAAAGTGTTTTCATGACAATTGGTGTTGTAGTGTATAATTGTAAACCAGGAATACAAAATAGGTCTAAACATACATGGGGCATTAGAATATTTTTTAGTCTTAAAGAATTGGTTAATGATAATCCATCGGACGACGAAGAGGGGGATGGTACAAGAAAGGAAAAGAAGAAAATCTACTTAGAGTCCTGAGGCAATTGATGACTTCATTGATATCATAGTAAACAACAATTACTATCAAAAGAAATTGGTTTTTACCAACACAAAAAATCAGAAGAATGGAGTAATATATGAGAAGATTCTCACTGAGTTGAAAGAGAGATCATGTCATGCCAATGACGTGGAGCAGTGTGGATGCGCCTTTGGCTGCTCCCAGTTAATCTTCATGTTTTTAAATGTTTTAAACTTTTTACAGTCGCTTTCGATTACCGAATTCAGTTAGTTAATAGTACAAGACAATGTGGTCCTATTCAAGTAAATTATTGAAGTCTCTTGGTGGTGTATCTCGGGCTTTGAGTAATCCTGTGTGGCGAAGGTTAGTGAACTTGAGAATTAACTAAGGTGAGAAGTATTAAATAAATTATCAGCAGCCGAACCGAAGGGAAATCCCATAGCATCGGACAATCTATGCGAATGATTACAACCGAATTCGTGTGCTACGAACATCTAACTCAGTCAAGTGTTTCCTCAGTTTTGTCATTGCTATATTATCATTGTACGACTGGCGGACACAGGGGTGTAAATCTGAAGAATCTTGTTTATATTAAATGCCAAAACCCAAGCATAAACCCCGAACAGAGAGTTTCTCTGCAGTTTGTCCCTAGCTTAATGCTGACAAACGTTATGTCCTTAGCTCCAAAAATTGATGAGATTAGTTCCTTTGTTAAGCACGCCGATCTTGACTTGTTATGTATTACAGAAACTTGGCTTCGCAACACTATATCTGACAATAGTATTCAAATTCCTGACTATAATGTAGTATGCAAAGACCGGGAATATAGTTCACATGGTGGAGTTTGTGTCTTTGTTCACCAAAACATTCAATTTAAGCATTTGGTCGAATTACAATCTCCGAATTTGGATTAAAATACGGCCAAGACGTCTCCCGCGGACAATTTCATGCGTCATTGTTGGAATAATTTATCACCCTCCAAACTCTAATAATCTTATTTTGTCAGAGTACCTTACTGAATGTATTTCCACCTTTGAAGGAGACTTTCCCAATTGTGGTATCATGCTGACTGGCGATTTCAATCAATTTGACACCTCGCCTATTGTACGACAGTTCCAGCTTAAACAGCTCATTAAATTTCCAACTCGGGGGAGTAACACTCTAGACAAAATCCTTACAAATTTGCATTCTTTTATAATGATGCAAATCGTCTTTCGCCATTTGGACTCTCGGATCACTGCACAATTTTTCCCGAAAGAAAGAACTAAACTAAGTCAGAGCGCATTAAAGTTTCAGTACAAGATCTAAGACCAAGTAAAAAATAACAACTTGGCCAATTTCTCTTAGGTATCGATTGGTCATGTTTATCAACCGGGTCAGTCGACAACCAATCTGCCTTATTTGATGATTTGATTCAGCTTGGACTTAATAATATTATGCCCGAGAAAACACGAGTAATTCATCGGAACGACGCTCCATGGAT
Organism: Trachythela sp. YZ-2020; assembly: GCA_016169945.1. Taxonomy (NCBI): domain Eukaryota; kingdom Metazoa; phylum Cnidaria; class Anthozoa; order Malacalcyonacea; family Clavulariidae; genus Trachythela; species Trachythela sp. YZ-2020. The sequence goes on from JADLSH010000072.1 coordinate 1,439,452, forward strand.
GACAAAGTATCTGAAAGAGATAATTGTTAAACGCCAAGCAGCCTGGGCACAAGGCAATCAAACACTTTTCAAGTTTTACCGTAACCGGGTCAATAGCTATCGCAAGCGGTGCAGGCAAATTTATTATAACTCTAAGATACGTCTTTTGAAGGACAGTAAACCTAAAAGGTGGTGGAACGAAGTTAAACGCATCAGTGATCACACCCCAGTGTCTGACTACAAAGATATACTATCCATCCTTGCACTTGAAAACATTAATATTAATGATTTTTCCCATGATGAAATTGCAAACTTTATAAACGATTGTTTTTTGGATCCACAGCAATGATATCATTGATATGTGCCACTTGAAGAGTCTGATAAAATCCAGTATGCAAGGTCAGCATCCAGCTGTGACGTGTTACAAGTACACAAATTTGAAGTATTTATGAAAGTAAAATCTCTTAACGTAAGTAAATCCCCTGGCCCGGACGGACTCCAACCTTGGTTACTGAGGGAGTTTGCGGAAATACTGGCCTACCCAATTTGCCAAATTATTAACAATTCATTTCAGCAAGAAATATTACCATCAGGTTGGAAACAGTCAACCATCTCCCCCATTCCCAAGGCAAATCAAATTACAAACGTAAATAAACACCTTCGTCCGATATTGTTAACGCCAATAATCTCGAAGGTGGCTGAGGAGTTTGTCATTGAGAGGCAAGTTAGACCGGCCGTTTTGGAAGTAATAGTACCAAGATCCTCTATCACAATGGCTTTAATATCTATGATGCACCGCTGGTTACAGGCCACTGATCAACCTGGAAATCTAGTTCGTACAGTCCTACTTGATTTCCGAAAGGCGTTTGATCTTATAGATCACAAGCGACTTTCTGGCAAAATCAAACAACTTAACCTTCCCCCTTCTACAATAAACTGGATCTTGGATTTTCTTACCGGCCGTATGCAGCGGGTAAAATGAACGAACAATTGTTTTTCCCAATGGAGTGAGATTTGTGCAGGTGTCCCCCAGGGTACCAAACTTGGTCCCTGGTTATACGTTCTGATGATAAATGACCTGACGACATCACATAGCAATCCTTGGAAATTTGTGGATGACACTACTATTTCGGAAATTTAAAAAAAAATCAACGTATCACAATTCAGTTTAGTGTTGACGAGGTTCAAAATTGGACTGTAACCAACCTAGCCGAACTAAACGAAGATAAAAGTAAAGAACTTAGGATTGATTTTTCTAGGAATAGTAATCTTAGCAACAAGCTAGCCCCGATAATGGTCAATGGCAAAGAACTCGAGATAGTGAGCCATGCTAAAATCCTTGGACTTACAGTCAGTAGTAATCTAAAATGGAGAGCACACGTAGAAGAAATCATTTCTAAAGCTACCAAGAGATTATATCTGATAACGCAACTTAAAGAGCAAAGGTCCCCACTGAAGATATTATACTGATTTATTGTGCATGTATCCGGTCGATCTTGGAATACGCGTCGCCTGTGTTTCATAACTTGTTGCCAAAATATCTAAACCAAGAGATTGAGAGGGTACAAAAACGTTTCCTGAGAAGAGTATATCCGGACCTCTCTTACGATAACGCTATCAAAATCTCGATGTTAGATTCATTGTCTGATCGTAGATCAGCTGCTTGCCCCAAACTCTTTGAAGAAGCCCAAGATCAAGATCATAAATTACACTCATTAGTCCCTCAGGAAAAAGTCTGTTCATATTCCCTAAGACGATGTAGTAAATTCTCTATACCTCGAATTCGAACTGATCGGTATAAGAACTCATTCATAATCGCTAACAGTCTTCAACAATAGTTTAAATTTTTGTAATTGTAAGATAACCACATTCTACTCTAATTTTTACCTATTATGTATATATTATTAGGTCCCTTTTTTATTGTACATCGTATACAATTCAGTTGTTTTTATTGTAACTGCAAATTAAGATTATTAAAGTCAATCAATTATTCCATTCACTGTGCCACAGTTAAGAATCAAATTTAAGAAATGTGTCTGTGAGTGCAAGCAAGCAGCCCTAACTATGAAAACAGCGCCAGGGATTAAAAGATTCCAAGAAGAGTGTGGGTTTGGAAAGTGGTTTGATGCACTCTTTTTGTGCTGGTAAAGTCGAGAGATTCGTGCAAGCCTGAATTAGCTATAGAGCCTTCATCTTTGGAGGAACAGTCAACTAATGATACCAGTATTAATGATGGTAAGGAAGGACTTTTTATCCCGGTTAAGAAGAAACGAAAAGTTAAAGCAAGTGACAAACTTAGCGAAACTGCTATTGAGGCAATAAATGTTGTAAAAGACAGACTGAAAAATGATCCAACTAAAGATCTTATTGCATTCATGAAGGAGGAAATGGAGAAGTCACATGAGCATGAATTGTTGGCCTCATGCAAAGTTTCAAGCACAATAACACACCATATCAAATTCCACAGCAGTTGCCATCTTTTGCTGGCATGCCATGTGGGGAGGGATCCCCACTAGCCACAACAAGTTACCCAACTTGGAATGTTGCAATTGGTGGTCATAACCAACCTACAGCTTATCAAAATTCAGAGGCTACCTGTAGCACCAATACAGGCTTACAGTCCACCCCCATTGGAATTCATTGCAATGGCAAAAAGACATCAAAAGTTGTGAGATTGCATATACTATGAAACAACAAGTTTTAATTAGTTGTGTTTAACAGAACATACATTACAGCAGAAACATTTTATTACAGCACAGTGTTTCAAGTTATACATATAATAAAACCATAGTTTTGAAAAAGCTGGGTCTTGTGTTAAAAACTATTGTTTGAGAGTATACTCCTTTTTCCTTTTGCATATTTTATATTGACATTCTCTGAGCCAGCCATTGAAACTAATCCCATTTTCTATGAACTATGTTTTTTTTACAAATGTCCCTTGATATTCCTGTAACTGTATCATGAAAGTTGGTGTTGATATTTATAAGGTAACAGACAACCTTATTTAACCTCGTTTTGAGTTTTTGCGTATAAATCAGGAAACTTTTCCAGTTTATTTCTCTAACCACACTTTTTGACAAAGTGCATCTCTAACTTTCTTTCCCAAAGCTCTGATATATTTTACTTTTTGACAAGAAGTCATTTGCAATAGTTCTCTGATTCATCACAGTACTAGGAACTCTAGTAAGGAGTTTGCCTCATCCATTTAGTTTCTAGAATGCCTTTCGTGAGAAGCCAACTGCATCCTTCTGGTGTTGGAGAAAGGTCATTAGCAGACAGTGCCAATTTCCAAATATGTTACATAATTAGCATGCTGGTAATGTAGAAGCAATTCGTCCATGGTTGGTGCCAGTTTCTGTGGTTCTGGGACCTTACTTTTGGTGCAGAATTTCCTGTAGCGTGCATAGTTCATGCTTGGACAAGATTTGACACCATAAAATTGAGTCACAACCAGTGACTTTGTGAAGAGTGGGTAGGGTGCTGGACATCCTTTCACCAACACTATCATGGATCTTTGAAACAGCCAAAATATTTTACAGCTAATTTGCTCTTTGTAGTAGACACCCAAGGTTGCAACATCACTGTCGATAGTTGACACTTGCTTTCTAAGTTTAAGAACACAGCTCGATCTGTGATGGTGGCTTGAAAGCATTCAGGGTCTGACCAGTCTTTCAGGAAGAATTTCACAAGATCAACCTTGTTAACACCATCACCGAGACACTTCTTAATTTGCTTCAGTCATTTCTGATCTCTCCTCGTGAACTGGATACAAATGCTTCCAGCAGCAGCTCGTCATCATCACCAGTATTGGCTGGTGACAAAATAAATTACTTTAACCAGGATGGGATGTAACACGTTTCAGCACATACTCTGACATTTTGCCAAATGTTTCTAAACTTATAGATGCCGGCTGCTGAATTATGACCATACCATGAAATACTCATACACAGAGCACCCATATGACATTATATATTTGCGAAAATTCAAGTTGGGGTATTTTCATATTTTCTTATAAATATCTGTAATCAAACATTCAACTTTTTAGTTAGCATTGAGTGAGATGCCAACAAAATCTAGATATTTACCCACAACTTAAGATGGCAGTACCCTAGTATATATACATGAACTTGTGGTTACAGCTCGACAACTGGACTCTGTAGCTCAGTTGGTTAGAGCGCTGCACCGGAATCGCAGGGCCGCAGGTTCGATTCCTGCCAGGGACCTATAGGCATTTTTCGCAGCTGTTCCTGGTTAGGTCTAATAAATGTATATAATTTACACTCAATAATTTTCCATCTACAAAACCCTTCAATTATTATTCAATCGAGTGAGATGCCAACAAAATCTAGATATTTACCCACAACTTAACATGGCAGTACCCTAGTATATATACATGAACTTGTGGTTAGAGCTCGACAACTGGACTCTGTAGCTCAGTTGGTTAGAGAGCTGCACCGGAATCGCAGGGCCGCAAGTTCGATTCCTGCCAGGGACCTATAGTTGCATTTTTCGCAGCTGTTCCTGGTTAGGTCTAATAAATGTATATAATTTACACTCAATAATTTTCCATCTACAAAACCCTTCAATTATTTATGCAGCATTGAACATTCAACTTTTTAGTCAGCATTGAACATTAAACTTTTAGTTAGCATTGAACATCCAACTTTTTAGTGAGCATTGAACATTTAACTTTTTTGAACAATGAACATCAAACCGCAATCTAGTTGAAAGGCGGCTAAGACTATAGAACTGTAAACAAAATGTGATGAACCTCCATTTCTAATTTCTGTTTATTAAATTTTTTTTCAGTTTATTAGGACTAAATAAATCTAGTATAATGGAAAATGCAGTTTATTTGAATAGAGCGCTTTTTTATGTCATAAATGCAATTGAGCTTTACGAAAACTCTTCTGATCCTTCAACAGATTTGCAGCGCGTACTCAGAAAATTAGATTATGTTCAAAGAATAGCAGTAAACCTGAACATGGAAGAAAATATCACAAACACAATTGGCTGGGCAGTGAGTATTCTCTCAATAATAGAAAATAACAATCTCAATCATGAAAGATACAGAGTGTTGTTGCAAAGATATGGACAACGGGGGAGGCCATCATATAGTGTAAGTGAGGAACACCTCTCATATTTGCTGGAGAAAGGATTCCAAGTGACAGACATAGCTCATATTCTGGGAGTGCGTACTCGTACCGTTGAGAGACGTATGTTGGGTTTTGGATTAAGCATAACTTTCACACTTTTCCATTCGATCTGTTATATCCTGCACTCAAACAAAGCAATTCGCCATAATAAAAAAGATGATGCCACGTGTTGGATTATGGGTAGGTCGACATGTTTCAGCAATTTGCAATAGTTTTCATGTTTTAAGCGTGCATATTATTTTTTTGATGTTTTAGTAAGAAAACATTGGCTATTAATTTTTAGTTGTTTTCAAGCATTATACACAAGAAGTTGTCACAAGGCAGCTAATATATTGTGCCTTCATTGTTTATCGTTAGTTCTGCTGTCTGTGTGTTTTGATCAAAGTATTTTGTGAAAACTTAACTCGCTCGTAAAATCACAGAATTTACAGAATATCTGAAACATGTCGATCTATCCATAATCCAACGCACGTTGCCATCTTTTTTATTATGGAGAATTTTATTGGTTCATGAGCGGTCCATTCGAGTTGCAGTCTTACTCAGTTCTCTCTCCCTGGCTGCTTTTTAGAACGTTTATTATTCATTTTTTACATTTTACGTAAAATGTCCAGTTGTCGAGCTGAACGACAAAGCATCTTCTCATTGTGAACCTCTATTGAACCTTGCTTAGTTGTAAATAAGGAATAACACATATAAATGTTAAACATGTCAGTCAATGCCATCATTTCACCTCAAATGAACTTACATCAAGCCCTATTACCGACCAACAACTAGATGGAATTGTAGCTGCTGCTACTAGCCAGCATCCACAGTGGGAAATTAGAATGGTAAAAGGCTTCCTTCAAGGACAGGGAATAAGAATAAAGTGGAAAAGAGTTAGAGAATCACTGCTGCGCACAGATCCCATTGCGTTGATGGAGCGATGGACAAGAACAGTTAAAGGAGAGAGTACCGTGTGAGGCACCCTGATAAGGTAACCACATATGGGAACCACAAACTGACAAGGTAAAATCATTTGCATTACCACATATTATGTGATGTGTACTCACTATTATGTAACATATAATCATAATAGATGGAGAATTGTAGTCCATGTTGGTATTGATGGGTACTCCCTCCATTTTGTGTTTTTGCCAATTATAAATAACCATCTCAGACATTGGCAATATGCATATATACATCATCCATTAAGTTCCGCAACAACAGAACACCAAAGCATCTCTGGATAAGGGGTTTGCACAAAGCAAGTGGATCTGGCCACGCAGAAGATATCGACAACCAAGTAAGTTCCATATCCACTACCCTGTATGTTTGAGATTCAGTATAAAGCATGAGGCATCTCGTTCATTCACATAAGCTACAGTATTTTAAGTTGAATGTGCAAACAAATTTCAATTTAATTGTACTAGAATGATCTCACTGATTATGGAGTTGATTGGGCAGGGCCCATCCCCTAAATTGACCCAGACATCGTGGAAGTTCCAGACACTGATTGTCCTTTCACTTGTGCACAACTGAGAGAATTACCGCAAACCGAGTGTATGACATATATTTCATGGCATGTAAGTTTATGAAGAAATATTGAGTATTTTACCACATTGTGAGTATGACTCAATATGTAGAAGTGAATAATTATAGGAAAACAAACATAAGTTTAATATCAATGAAATTATTTTTTTATATATTATGTTCTTTGTAAGTAAATAACCTTGATTGCACATATACTTCGTACACATATAATGCATGCAGTATTTGTCCAACTAAGCGCAGCAGCGGTTTTTTTTGCATCTCACATGCGGCGCTTCTATTAACATTTTGCTCAAAATGCGGTGCTTATTCGAGGGCGGCGCTTATTCTAACAAATACGGTACACAATTATTCAATGTACCAGTTCAAGTAATAATAAACACTGCATCCATTAAATGGTAAGAACAAAAACCCCAAGTACATAACAGCAATACTGACTGAAAAACTCTTCGCATCATAAGAATGTCTGATAGAATATGCTAGGTGAAGTCAAATCCTTTAGATCCATATGTAAGAGCGACGTCCATGTTCTTTTTGAAATCATCATAATTGCTGTATATTGTTGGAAGAACAATCCCCATAAAACATGTCTCTGCCAATGGCAATTCACATTCTTTCGTTTTCAAAATTATAATGGTTTAGGTAATGCTGATGAGTTATCTACAGTTTTGGTTACAGAAACTAACATCATACCTTTAGCTAACTCATTTAATTCCACCACCTTTTATCGATGACTTGGTACCTAATCAGACCATCAATAATTAACTTTCCATGACATTGTAAATCGTCGGGATCTAACCCTGCCTCATACATGTATGGCCCTAAACCACTTCTTAATTTACGAGCCACTGTCTCATCTTTTGGCAAAGCATCAAGCTGTATGCAAAAAAAATAATATATATATATATGTACGAGCATGTTTTGGTTCACAAAATGCCAAAGAATGCTCAATATCATATAGATAGAGCAAATATATAGTTTCCGCTTACGTCAAGGTATCCACTACAGCCTGTTTCACACAATAAGTTAGATTTCGAAAAGATTTTCCATTCGTAAATAGTATTGGTCGAAACATGGGCATGTGGACGTTTCACTGATTAAAGCTTCATCAGTGACCAATAAATCTTAGATAATATTATATCCTGTATATATACAGGTCTAACTAATTAAAATGTATTTAAAATGCATAAATTACATGCATACTATGGAGTCATTGTTCATCTAAATATGTCATGCTGTAATTAACCTGAATTAAAAATTCTGTTTTAAAATTAAGCTATCTAGATATTAAGAATACGGCCATATGTATGTGGGTGAGCGAAGCAGAACATTAAGGACACACATAAAGGAGCATCTTCAAATGGACAAATGGACAAACAGACGGTTTATATCCATTTGAAAACCCATAATATCGACCCATGTACTGTTCCATCAATCAGCTGGAAAATTCTTGTCAATGCTGATACTTTATATGCTTCAAGACAAGAAAACCGGCCTAAAGTTTTCGATCTGATGAAGACTCGCAGCGACAGACACGGATATGTCACAAAACCAACGTTCCTATGGCCGATAAAATGTTGTCCTGCTGTTACTTTGTGCACAAGTCCTCGCTTGCCTTATTTCTTATATTTATGGCGAACAACGTTTTGCCTAACCCTGGACCTCAAAATTACTTGATAAACTGTTTGTATTTAAATGCAGTAACCAAGACTTGGCACAAACCTGACATCCTATCGACCACAGATTTTTCCATCTATAGACGTGATCAGGCTTTCCGTAAAGGTGGCGGAGTAATGTCGGCTATTGGTAAGTCTATACAAACTATACGGCGAAGAGACTTGGAGTTTGATGCTGAGATGTTGGTTTGCGAGATGCGTCTTAATTTGTTGTGTTCTATACACCACCGGACTCTACATTATAGAGTATATAAAAGAGTTTAAAAAGTCTCTTAGACTTTCTCATCAGGAGAATTTTGAACAATTTATTATATGTGGTGATTTTAATCTCCCTTGTATTGATTGGAGTACAAGAATTGCTGAAACACTGATACTATTTATACTTATTTCACCAAATTAGTCAGATATGACAAATGGTGGAGTTTCCGACAAGAAATAATGTTTTGGATTTAATCCTAACAAATATACCTGACAAAGTCATGTGCGTTTTTGGGTTTGATGATATATAATCCACTGATCACAAACTTATAAAGTTTGTTTTGAATTTTAATATTCCCAAGACGAAGGTTATCAATCATTTGGTTCACAATTTTAAGAAGGCTAATTGGGCTGGTCTCAAGGAAGTTCTCCTTCAAACCCCTTGGGACTTATGCTTTGTTTCAGACGATGTTCATACTTCACGGACAAGCTGGTGTGACCTTTCCTTTTTTTCAGCAATTAAAGACAATGTACCAACATGTAAAGCTCTAGACAATCGTGGTCATCCATGGATTGATTTCGAACTTGTAAGGCTAATTAAGAAGAAAAACAAACAAAGAAATAAAGCACGTAAAACCGGATATCCATCAGAAGCCTCTGACGGGAGACAAAAAATATTGATGCAGAAAAGAAGAGCCAGTGTGCATAAAATAAGTGAGTCATTATCTAATAACCCAAAACGTATTATCCAAATATATTAAGGGGCGGTCGAAAAATTGTCACGGATGTGTATGAATGAGCTAACTTGTTGAATTCCAGCTTTTCTTCTGTTTTTGTTCCTCCACTAAATAAGTCACCACCCAATATTCAACCTTACAATGGTCAACCGTTGGCAAACATCTATCTCACTGATTGCGAAGTTGTTCAAGCCCTAGAGGGCCTCGACCCTAACAAAGCTTGCAGTCCTGATAACATTCCAGGAGGAATACTGAAGGAAACAGCAATAGAAATTGCTCCTAGTCTCTGTAGATTACTCAACTTATCTCTCTCACTTGGTGTGTTTCCAGTGGCTTGGAAATGAGCTAACATTACGCCTATTTTAAAGGATTGAATGTCAATTGGGACCTTTGTTCTGTTTTCATTCCCTGCCACAAAGTGTAATTATTGTCTGTAATATGTCTTGTATATGTAATCTTTCTGCAAATCTATTTGCTACCTTTGCTACCTGCTAACTACATGCCTGTCTCATTCTTGTGCATAATATAAAAAATATTCGAGCGTTAACCACCTGTCACAATTTTTCTCGGAGTCCTGACAGGGTTTCTTCAAGGGTCGTTCAACTGAGACGCCCAACTCTTAGAGACTTATCATAATATATTACATCTCTTGGGAGTGGTAAAGAGGTCGACACCCTGTACTTAGACCCCCTACTTAAATGGTTTAGAAGTTATTTGGCAGATGGATCTCAACGTGTAATTTTAGTGTTTACTCAAACTGGCTACCCATAACATCTGGGGTACCACAAGGATCAATACTGGGGCCTTATTTCTTGTTTTTGTTAACAATTTACCAGATTATATTTGCTCTGATTCTAAATTAGCATTATTTGCTGATGATTCTAAATTATACAGAACATTGGACTCATCAGGATAGCAGTCTCTACTTCAACAAGATCAAGATGGTCTTTACAAATGGAGTGTGGATTCGAACATGACATTCAATGTGTCAGAATGCAAAGCTCTTCACATATCCAAAAAGAGGTCTCCTAGTGTTTATCTGCCTTATCGACTTGGCAATGATCATCTGGAGTGCGTCTCTTCGATCACAGATCTTGGTATTAGTATTTCTTGTGATTTACAGTGGAAATTTCGTATTGGGGAAATGGTCACTAGAGCAAATCGAAAACTGGGACTAATTAAAAGAGTCGGTCAGTTTATTACCGATAGAAATACCAGAAAGCTTCTATTTTGTTCCTTAGTTCAACCACAACTCGAATATTGTTCCAGCCTATGGTCTCCTTCAACAATTAAGCACAGAGCTCTAATCGAGAATGTTCAAGGGGGGTAAAACGAAATTTATCCATGTGACGTCTGTTACCGTCTCCTGTCACACATGTAATAATCCCCGAGCCGGCGCAAAGCGCCATGCGAGGGTACTAATTCTGCTCAGATATTTACGCCCAGGTATGTGGAAACATTGTGGAATACAAAGTCGGCCGCCATTTTTTTTTGTGATGGACTGGACCTTTTCGTAAGTTATGCGCAGCGCAAGTTCAAGCCGAGAGAAAACTGGTAACTAGCAACATCATGATTGGCTAAGACAACGATTTTGTTTAACTGTCCCTTCGTTAACTTTTTTAAAAAGTTTATATTTCCGATCCATTAAAACTAAAATTTCATGAAGAAATGTCGATAAAAATTTCAAAACCACAAAAAGAAGAAAGAGCAAGACAAAAACGAGAAAGACACAGACGCAGAAAGACTAAGCGAAAAAAGACAAGCAGAGCAAAAGCAGAATTGATTGGCAAAACGTAGGGCTGAATGCAAACAAAGGACTGAAGCAAGTACAGGCGAGGAAAGGGAAACACCAGAACAAAGAGAATGTCGGTTGGCAAAGCGTAGGGCTGCATACAAATGAAGGACTGAAGCAAGTACAGGCGAGGAAAGGGAGAAGCAGAGAGAAGAAAATAGGGTTTATATCAGAGAAAAAAGGCAGAAAGAAAGAAGTCGAAAGCAAGAGGAGAGGTTTGATGGTATGAGACAACAAACGACAGAAACAAGCACAGAGGTAAGACTTGACAATGTAGGTGTTAATGGTGAGGTTATAAATAATCGTGATGAATATTTACATTAGGGCAGTTGGCAAAATGCTGATAACCCTTTGCATGAGCAAGAGTTTGTTCAAAATGAAATGCACAGTTTTCATTTAGATCAGGAAAGTTTAGAGCATCGACAGTGTACAATTTGTAAAGAAGCTTGGCCGACACGACAGAACTTGACATTGGAGACATATATTTGTTACCGGTGTAAAAGAGACAAGAATTTCAGTGTTGAGAATGACATGGACCCAGGAGTTATTCCTGGTGGAATAACTCCTGGACCCAGGAGTTATTCCTAACATGGTGGGCAGAGGGGGTATAAGGGGCATGTACTAAAATTACCCCAAGATTGCCAGCACATGTAGCTGACTTGCCTGTTATGATTGTGCGAAGACACGGTGCTGACGACACACATAGAGATTTAACTGTGCGTCGACACAGAGTTCTGGAGGCTATATTATGATTGAAGACAAACAATCAATTTTGCAAAGACATTGAAATTGATTGGGATGTTATCCAAAGTTTACCAGAAAATGGTATACCAGAAGAGCTTTTGTATGTTGTTGATGAAAATGAACTTTCAGTTCATGTTGATAATGAGGGGCCTCCCCAAGACCCTGTAATGAGTGCTAATGCTAGTGTTGAAGAATTAGTTTTAGGAAATGGTATATCATTTATTCCTATGCATCAAAGACAGAGAAAAGACAATGCAGCTATCCAAGATGCAGTAAATTAGGTTGATCATTTTAAAAAATATGGTTGATCCCTTAGACTGGCCATCTACTGAAGGTAATGTAGTCAATGAAATTAAAACAGATGGTTTGGCTACTATGGCATTTCCGACATTGTTTCCTTATGGGAAAGGTGACCCAACAAATAGGGCTAGACAGTATGGTATAACATTAACAGAGGCATTCAAACACTTGATAAAGTTTGCTGAGAAACTGGCAAATGGTAAGTTTGAATGGAGGTTTACTTCTCACCCACAGTTTCCTTATTGAGCATTAAATATGAAACAGCGACATCAGTTGTTGTCACAAGCTAATATTTACTTACGTCAACATCCTGCTGATGCAAACATGACAATGGAAGAATTGAAGGAGATGGTTAATTCCATGAATGCAAATCAGATGATCAACAGGTTGCAATGCTATGTGTCTAAAATTCAAGGTACGACTCAGTATTGGTATCAGAGGCTGCAGGAATTGTTAGCCTTGATTGAACAAAAAGGCTGCTCAACTTCTTTCTTTACATTTAGTGCAGCCGACAGTCATTGACCAAATTTACAAAGGTTGTTGCAAAGCAATGAGAGTGCTTCAAGATCTGAATGGGTACAAGCTGTAACTGACAATCCACATCTGACGGATTGCTTCTTCATGCAGAGGCTGCAGGAGTTTATCAGACATTGGCTTAGTGGTGTCTTGGATGCTGAATGGTTTTGTTGTCGATTCGAGTATCAGGCCAGGGGAAGTATTCATGTACACGGATGTGCAAAGTTAAAAAATGACCCTGATATTAGATTATTATGTAATCGTGCATGTACTGCAGTGCTAGAGAATGAGACAAGCAGACATGAAATGTCACAAGGTTCTTTTGATTTCCTTTTCCAGGATGTTCGCAGAGACGGCGAAGATGCTGAGAAGTTGTTAATACGGTAAGAACCAATTGTTTTACACACTATTGTGATGTACATAAGTTCGAATAAAGCACGCTATGGGTGATGCTCAATATTTTCAGTTATTAAAATAATTTGAATTTCAATAGTGATTTATATATAGACACGTAATGTTAATGCCTACCAGTATGTATTAATTAATATTTAATTTTTAATGGTTTTATTACGTAAAAGTGCATTTTCCAGCCCAGGCCATTCAAATGACCAGGTTCACTCATCCTGGAAGGCCAATTAACAAATTGTAAACAAATAATTTACCTGTCTATATGTAAATGGAGGCTATGTTAATAAATAGTGCAGTTGTAATATTATGTTACATTGATATATCAAAACACTCACCAAACTAATGTTCAGGTAACCTTAAATTCTTTCTATTTGGAAAATATTCGCCAAAGGTTTCCTTTATGATCTATATTTATTATGTTCAATGTTGTGTAGTGTAAATATTTGTAAAACCTTTGAAATGTTGCAAATCAGAGGTTGCAAACAGAGGAGGTATCGTCAGTATACCATGATGCATTGTGGTTTTGGACACATTGATACATATTATCAATTCGCCGGCGCGGCTTGCTCATTGTTCGGTTGCCTTTCGCAGTAAACACATCTCTCTGAATCTCTTCGGGAAATATATTTGTTATAGAAAAATGGGGCATTATCGCTCTATTCGTGCTTCAGTTAAAGCTTCAGTTTTGGAAGCACAAGATGTTTGCCGAATGCAAAAGCCCAGCATTGATAGAGATGCATTCTAGTTGTGTTTTTAAGGTGAGTTTTTCAGTGTTTCCACATGCAAGGATTTATCCTTGCAAAAGGAATTATCGCTATTTGCAAGGAAAAATGCAAGGAATTAAATCTCACAAGGAATTTACAAGGATTTTTATCATATTTTTTAAATAGTGTAAATTCAAATATTCCCAATATTGCATAAACATAAAATGCCGTGAAGTCGCTTCCATACACATGAAATTGTATAATATAGCGGGTGTGTGAAGAAAAACACACTAATATAGTAATATTTGATCACATACACGAGAAAAAAACTCGAACAAAACCTCGCGAACATTTTGCGCGAATAAGTACGGGAATTATCAATTATGACGACAAATTAGGCGAATAAAGAGATACGTATTTACCGATTGCGCATACGTGGTGTTGTTGAGCATAGTATTTATAATTATCTGAATCATCTTATAAATATGTACGAGTCAGATGCCCTCGTCGGCCCGTCATCAAAATACATTAGCAAGTAATAGGAAGGCCTACATTACATACTACAGTACTTTAGTAGCTGTGTAGCATGGTTCTTTTACGCTAAAAAGCTGTTTAGAACTTAAAAAATCGTAAATTTTAACAGACGTCTGCAAGGAAAAATAGAAGGAAATTTAGAGATTTTTGCAAGGAATTTTGCCCGAAAATATGGAATTCTCAAGCTATAAAGAAGGATTTTATTATTTTGGATGTGGAAACACTGGAGTTTTTACTAGGTTTAATATATTGAAATTATAGATATTCGAGGACTTTCTGACTTTGTAGAAACATGAACTGTATAATCTATTATATAAAGTCTATATTATTTAAAAGATAACAAATTTGGTATGATAGTGAGTCATGAAATTACTGAATCTAGATTGGTGTTGTATTGACTTCTGACAATGCATCTGTAAAAGATGTGTTAATATTTACGACTTGAAATCCAGATTAAGCTGGAGAATCAACAAGTTTTGACTTTATAGAAATTAATTTTGTTGCACTATAAAAAACTAATTTTGTAGAAGCTTTGTTATATTATTTAATACTGATTTGTTATTATTACATCTTGTAGTTATTTGACTTTGATGATACCCGGCAGTCCAAAATCTGATATTGTGGGAATTTGGTAAATTTAGAAAAGCAAGCTCCATGTGATTGCTACTATCAACATATGAATCCTGTCTGCTTGGTATTTTTTCCAACTCATCAAGAGTCGACAGATGGTGGTGATAAGGTTGTTGGTGGTAACAGTTATTGGTTATTGTGGGGTAAACAAAATCCCCAAACTTAAAAGAGCTCTGATCAGAAATGAAATACAATAAATTTCTCCTGATAGTTTCAAGAGAACCATATGCTTATGGGGAAAAAGCATTACTTTACCATGGGACAGAGATGATCCAAGCAATGATTATAACAGTGACATAAATTGCTAATAAAAGCTTGGTAGTCCTACAACTCAATTGGATGAAAATTATGTAATGTGTGGCTCCAGTGTATGCAGTGATAAACCATATACTTGAGGGATTATAGGATCAAACTACTGTACATAAAAAATTACAACCAGAACTTTGAGGGACTCCTTCATCTGGAAGTTATAAATGAGAACCAAAGAAAACTTACAACTAAAACACTGCCTAAAGTACTAATACTACCATTCTAAAGAATAACTAAAAACACTATAGAATAGAATTATTTTTCCATTTTTTTACATATATATAATACAATTAAATGGAAGGAAGACTAACAAGCCCATCCGGACTTTTCGAGTAGTCCACCCTAAAAAGTTTAACAAATAATAATAAAAGTGTAATAGTGGTGTCAGAGTCTGGATAAATTAATTAGTTACACGTTTACAAAAATTCTAAAGTATATATACAATTATTAAGGTACAATTAACAATTTATATCAGAGGAAAGAAGATGCATTTTTAGGTTACGTTTAAATATGAATTTGCTGCAGCTATTTTTTACGTTTGTGGGAAGCATATTCCATACTTCAGTGCATCTGTTTCTCGTAGAATATATTCCATAGTTTGTTTTGTTGTATTGTTTGTACAGCTTTGAAGAGCCTCTAGTATTATAGTTATGAATAACATTATTTTTTACACACAGTGAACGAAATTGAGGTGGTAATGTATTGTTTAATAGATCAAATCGTTGGTTGATAGGGACTTCAGAGTTATAGGACTAGATATGCCAGATGATTTTACTGTCTGAGCTTAGGTAATTCTGCCCATGTGCTATTTTTGTAACTTCACAAATACTGTAGAATTATATATATAGTGATCTATACACAACATCAGGCAAATTAACTGAGACAAACCAAAAATGGTTAAATATATAACTCAGTCCAGCCAGATACAGTTCTGATGCACTTCTGGCATAACATAAGTTATTGGTTATAAGCAGAATACAGACAGTCAAATTGATATTGAAAATAATTTATTCTTTTTCAAAAAAATAACCTGAAATGAAAGAAATGAATTTTTTTTAATGTTGCACCATTTTCATTTAACCAAAATACATGGAAAGTATATGGTTAGAAAAACAGGAAATGTTTTTGGCAGGAAATGCTGGCCACTCTTCAGCAGAACTTTGTCCATATGTTGGATCTGTTTTGGCAATTGATATGAATTCAATAAACACTTTATCTTCCTCAAAGGTCCATTTATGATGTTTTACTGGGGACTTCTTTGTAGGAGTCAGCCTAATCCTTCTGCTGGGAAACTATAAAACAAGCAGTAAGGATTAGTACTGTTCTATATTTACAGTCTATAATTTAGTAGACACAATCGTTATAATACATGTTTCATTTGAATATGTTTTAGAACTCCTACTAGGCTTGTGCGGTTAACCGAAAAAACCGGTTTTTTTTTAAACCGGTTTTACGGTTTTGTTATATCGGAAAAACGAAAATCGATTTAACCGCGTCTAGATCGGATATCGCATCCTTTGCATGCTTATTTTAATAGTATGACTCATGCATGTTGACAGCTGAGCCGATAATAAATCAGATTAAATTTATTCTGCGCACGAGGTGATACTAAATTCATAACATCGTCATCTTGTGCTGCGAAAGACCAGGTGCGATACGTTCTTCAATTAAAAGTAAACTTTTGATGGCCGCAAGAAGTTTAGCGTGGAACTTTTTGAAGAACACGGAAGAAGCGCAGGATGGTTCTGTATGTCAAATATGTATGCGGACCGTCAAAAATAAGGGATCAAACAGATCAGTAGACAGCCAGACATGAGACAAGCGTATTTATTATTTAAATAGTAAGCAATAACAGTAATTAGTATTTTATAGTATAAGCATAGTTTTTTATAGTATAAGCATAGTATAAGGTACAATACTGGTCAAACGCTATAGTTGTGTGCATAACACGGCAGCAGCCTGTCTTGTAATTGTGATTTGTGAAAACCTTTTTTGTTTTAACTTAAGTTATATTATGGCCATTCAAATGACCAGGTTCACTCATCCTGGAAGGCCAATTAACAAAAAAAATTGTAAACAAAATAATTTACCTGTATATATGTGAATGGGAGGCTATGTTAATAAATAATGCAGTTGTAATATTATGTTACATTGATATATCAAAACACTCACCAAACTAATGTTCAGGTAACCTTAAACTCTTTCTATTTGGAAAATATTTGCCAAAGCTTTCCTTTATGATCTATATTTATTATGTTCAATGTTGCGTACACTGATCTAATAATAGACTGGATATAGCTTCTATACCTATGGAAAATGAAGCCAAAATCAATCGGCGCAAATTTACTTCCGGTTACCACTTTGCAGCTAAAACAATATGGAGTTGTATGGGGAAATGAGTCGGCGAGGCTGGTTTTTTCACAATTTTGAGGCATTTCCAAGCGCTGGACTAAACCGTTCGTCTTGTAATGAAAAGAACAGGATATTTTCTTACTTTTGGAGAGATACTGTTGTAGATTTCGGTAAAAAATCACCGCTAAAGACGTTTGACAAGTTGCATACGCGAAGTCCATTTTCGGCCAAAACTCTCTGCCAAGTGGTCTTTAATGCTGGCATTTTCGCTAAACAAATACTCTGGCTGGATAGAAACTCAAGTCAAATGGTTTAAACGAAAGGTAAGCAATGTATAATAAGCGTTTGTCAATCAAGCGAAAAAGTATAGAATATCGGTGTTGCTCTCGGGTTATGTTGTGCTATGCCTATATGAACATTTATAGGAACAATAGCTTTATATATATATTGGCTAATTGCATTTTGTATCTCAGATTGGAGTTATGGTTTTTGTTCTTGACCGAAAAATACATTTAAATAATATATAAATAATATATTTCATCACTGCGATTCACTGGTGATTAAACAAGACTCTCTATTTACTATAACACTCTGATATAATCTTTATCAACTTGAATATGTGGTTATCGTCAACTTGAATGTGATGGTTATCATCAGCTAAAACAATGGAAAAAGTGCCCTTTTCTAATAGAAGAGGTGTCCTTAAGACAAAGTGCCCCCCAACTTGAAGTTGCTTCCTATGCCTATGATACTCTGTCTAACACCAGATAATTCTAGTTGTCAAGGGAAGCATTATGCACCTTCAATGGGTTAATTAGTAGAACTCTGTGCATTTTTTATGAAACATGAAGTAGCATGTCAACCATATTGGTGGTTTTGAAATGACCTCAAAGAAGCCAAATTGCCAAGCACCAATATTTAATGACCAGTATTTGTTACCAACAAGGAAATGCACGAGAACAACCAACAGAACACACAATACAACCAGTTGCAGTCTATGGTATTCTTATGTATATGGGAAAGTGATATATTTCCACACTTAATTTGCATACATGTAATGTATACTTTATGGAAAAGGTCAACATTTTGCCAACCCCACGCATGGCCTTCTCTCCCTTCTACAAGAAACCCTGAAAATGTTAGACTATGGAATATTACAAGAAAGGAGAGCAGCTCACCAGAATTTACTAGGGGTCTTAATCTGGTGAGGGAAGACCATGGGCATGGTACAGTAATCCATACTATGTTAAAACAACTAATTTTTATACAGCACTGTTAATTATCATGTTCATATGATTACAAAATGTTCATCTACTTTGGAAAAGGAACAGAGAATTTATTGTTCAATGATACAGTCACTTCAACAAGTCACTTTCTATAATACAGGACCTCTCTGTCATCACAGCGGTCAGCATCAGTGGATCAGGATGACATGTCTTAATTTTTCTATTTCAATGTTTTAGTCTCTATATAATAAAAATTTCAAATGTGAGAATTGACAACTAGTCAAACTTGGCATACACCATTTTAATATGGTGTATACATACTTGTGCTCCATCCATACTACTCTCAGACTCTACTGGATTGTTTTCTGCATAAAAACACTTGAAGCAGTTTATAATATGAATGATACAGAGCTTGTTTTAGAAACGAATCCATTTATATATTATTTAAATGTATTTTTCGGTCAATAACAAAAACCATAACTCCAATCTGAGATACAAAATGCATTTAGCCAATATAGATATAAAGCTATTGTTCCTATAAATGTTCATATAGGCATAGCACAACATAACCCGAGTGCAACACCGATATTCTATACTTTTTCGCTTGATTGAGAAAGACAAACGCTTAATATACATTGCTTATCTTTCGTTTAAACCATTCGACTTGAGTTTCTATCCAGCCAGAGTATTTGTTTAGCGAAAATGCCAGCATGAAAGACCACTTGGCAGAGAGTTTTGGCCGAAAATGGACTTCGCGTATGCAACTTGGCAAACCGAAATTTTTTTTACCGAAATCTACAAAAGTATCTCCAAAAGTAATAAAATATCCTGTTCTTTTCATTACAAGACGAACGTTTTAGTCCAGCGCTTGGAAATGCCTCAAAATTGTGAAAAACCAGTCTCGCCGACTCATTTCCCCATACAACTCCCCATTTTTTTCGCTGCAAAGTGGTAACCGGAAGTAAATTTGCGCTGATTGATTTTGGCTTCATTTTTCATAGGTATAGAAGCTATATCCAGTCTATTATTAGATCAGTGGTTGTGTAGTGTAAATATTTGTAAAACCTTTGAAATGTTGCAAATCAGAGGTTGCAAATATGACTTCCTTAGAATTTTCATAGCTTATTCTAAAGTATTCAATTTTCTCAGTTCAAAATTTCCAAGGAATTTGTAAGGATTTCTTTGAAATCTAAGGAATGTGAAATTGAAAAATTATAAAGTACTGATGATCCCTGAGGGTACATGTGAAGTATTTGTAGTTTTCGGATTCTTTAATCCCTCTAATCACGTAAAAAACTTGCCGATCTTGTTACAGTAGAAACAAAGAGTGAGTGGAGTAGAGGACATCATATTTCAAACTATGTTCATTTATATATTTTTCTGATTAACAGGTATGTTGACTGGCTGGTGACAACAGTGAACGAGGACCTGCCAGATGAACACTGGAGGGTACCAGACCCTCGCCCATCTGCTGTAAGAGCCACAGCAGTAGAGAACCGTGATAATGACTATCACAGGTTAGTTAATACTGTAGAAAGGCATATAAGATGCAGTCCAACCTACAACCTCGTACCCAGGGTATTTGCTCTTGGGGAGCGAATACCCTGGTGGACGCTGATCACGTGACCTACTATAATATTTTGTCATCAGGGAGGGGTGGTTAAATGGTTATAAACACGCTTACTTCTTACAGCCTGTTCGCAGGCTACTGTCCTGCTCGCGACCAAAACAAATATGTCCGATCAGTCGCAGTGTGCTTTCAAGCCGTTGGATTTCCTTCGTTGTCTTCACGTTGCTGTTACAACAAGCCTGTATTGTGATGTTATTTTACGGCCTAAACAATTATTTCACTGGAAAGCTTATTTCTAGGTCGGGATGTTGTGGCAGTCTTGCCCACAGGCTATGGAAAATCCTTAATTTTCCAACTGTTACCGATGCTGTTGTTTACGAAAGAATGCATTCACCGAGGAATAGCGACTCAAGGAATTGATAAGGAAAGCGAATTGTTCTCTGCTGTTTGTATAATTGTAACGCCATTAAACTCTTTAATTCACGACCAAATCAGACGCTTATCTTCGGCAGGATTTAGGACGTCAATTTTTAATCTTAAATGCCAAGGAATCGGACGTATGAACGAAGACGAAGACCTTCAATGTGATTTACATATGTGTGACCAGGATAAACTTAAGAATGCTCATTATAATTTTGTATTTGCTCATCCAGAATCATTAATATCTTGCAAATTTGGTCGACATTTATTAAACAGCAAACTGTATCAAGAAAGAGTTTGTTCGATAGTGATTGACGAGGCTCACTGTATTTTAGAATGGTAAGCACATGTACAAAAATAACATTGTCAGAATTAAAACACGTCAAATTATAAAATGTATATCATCTTGTTGTACTAGATTTTTGGATATAATGGTTTTATTTCCAATGTGTTCACTTGTAATACAATCCATGTTGTTGTAAATTAGTACATGCAACATTAACTATACCCATTATTTCCCTCAGCTCCTCGCTAGACCCCTGTCCCTCAGCGATACGCCACACATCCACGGTCGCCACTTGTTTCCATCTACCAAACTGACGTTACGTCATTTTTTCAACTTTGAAGTAAAGTTAAAAACTTTGTAACTGACCCTAACCCTAAAACCTACCCTAACCCCAAAACCTAACCCTAACCAAATTGATGAAGAAAAATCAAGAAAAACGAATATGAAAATATTTGAAAATCGGGAAAATTGCATAACGTCAGTTTGATAGATGGAAACAAGTGAAAACCCACATCCACTGCACCGGCGCACCATCCGCATCTCTGTCCTCTCCAGTCTATTATTCAGCTCCACAGTCATGGCCCATGTCTCACTTCCATACACCATAGCACTCCTCACACAGGCCACATACACCTTCCCCTTCAGCTTTAGCAACACTTCCTTCCTTGTCAGGATCCCAGAGAGCTCTTTAAACTTTCCCCATGCACAACGTACCCTTGCCACAGATGCTGAATTTGCACCTCCACCCCCATTTAGCATATCTGGAATGGGTCTGAATTTGCCCTACTTTATTCTTTTACTCTGACCCATACAATTTGCCTTAGACTTTTTGTGATTGACTATTAAAAGAAATTATGCCCTCAATTTTCACAGCAAGTGTGCAGTGAACACTCCATGGCAGTGGCAAATGCTCATTCACAGGGGTTCATTATTTTACAAGGTGTATATTATTTGAAAATAGTTTTTATTATTTTGAAGGGGTTATGACTTCCGAAGAGATTATAGCAGGCTTGGTATGTTGTGTGCAGCTTTTCCACGCGTTCCAGTGCTTGCACTCACAGCAACTGCAAACAAAACAGATATAAAGGATATACAATGTTCTCTTGGTTTGAAAGTTTGTGTTGAAGTGGTTGTCAACCCTGACCGGCCAAATATATATTATGAGAAACATTTTCGTGAAGGAAGTGATATAGAAGCAATTGAAAAAATTATCATTCCAATTGCTAAAGATTTATTGAAATCTACAATAGAATACCCACTTACCATTATATACTTATCACTAAAATGGTGTGGTTTTGCCTATAGGCTATTTGAGCATGTTATGGGTAAAGCCCAATACTATCCCCCAGGATCTGACGCTGTACCAAACAACAGGTTGTTTGCACAATTTCATTCTCCACAGACACGAACT
The DNA here is from genome assembly GCA_016169945.1 of Trachythela sp. YZ-2020. NCBI lineage: Eukaryota > Metazoa > Cnidaria > Anthozoa > Malacalcyonacea > Clavulariidae > Trachythela > Trachythela sp. YZ-2020. The sequence goes on from JADLSH010000072.1 coordinate 1,461,927, forward strand.
ATGAAAGATAACATCTTGAAACAACTGAGCAGCTCGAAATCTACAATAAGAGTAGTGTTTGCAACTGTTACTATGGGAATGGGAATAGATATTAAATCAATACGTCAAGTTATCCACATTGGCCCTCCTCAGTCTATCAGAGAATATTTTCAGGAAACAGGAAGGGCAGGGAGAGATGGCCAACAATCAACGGCAGTGCTTTACTATAACAATAAGGATATTGCAAAGAACAGACCTGGGTTTCAGGATGAGATCAAAGCATATTGTCAAACCAATAACTGCTGTCTGAGAAAAACGTTACTGGAATTTCTCGACGCATCACAACCCAAGTCAATTTACCCTGGACATATTTGTTGCAGTGTATGCAAGGAAACCTGTTCATGTGCTCATTGTGTAGATATAAATAAATGAACTGATAAATTAAACCTTTATTTACCAACAGGACATTTAGGTCCTGTTTACATGAGCTCTACATGAAGGGCTGGCCCTCCTAGGCGAGATCCCACGAGCTAATTAAAATCCCTATTAAAAATTGTTACCGTTTATATGAGAGGAGGGACAGCCCTCCTAGGCGAGATCTCGCTATTAACTACCCAAGATCTTGCCTAGTAGGGCTAGAAATTTCCCATATAAACGCAACAGGAGGGCTAGCCCTCCTAGTAGGGCTGAGTAAAAAAAAACTTGCTGTATCTGTGTTAAACTCTGCTTTTCGAGGTCATTTTCGATTTAAATATTTAGCTCTAGAACAATATTCATGCAATTGTCCGCTGGTTTTTATTCGAAAATTTGCTCTGTAAAATATGATTTTGGACTTCGTAAGAAAGTAAATGAGTTGTAGGAAGCCATTTAATGTTGTTTATGCAGCGAGCCAGCCCTACCAAAAGGGCTGATTTTTATCATGTAAACAGGGGCTGAAAACCAGCCCTACTGTTAGGGCTAGCCCTTCATGTAGGGCTCATGTAAACAGGGCCTTAGGTATTTTACTCAGGCTACCCAGACAATTTTACTCATTAAGCTGAAAGTCCCTGGTAAACAAAGGGTTAATAATAAAAACTTACTGTACGTTGTAAGTTAAGGATTTTCATTCTCCCCTTCATCATCATCCTCGTCATCATCTTCCTCACTTGGTATATTGAATAACATGTTTTTCTGGTGTTTCTTCAACCATGCATGAAATGCCTCTTGATCCAATGATGCTAAGGGATCTGATGATGCCTTACGGAATGAATTATGTTTCCTGCCTGGGACAGTTGCAAAGGGTTGGACCTTCTGGAGATCTTCAATGATTAGCTTTTCATCATTTGTTGCCGACTTGTGACTGTGTGATGATGATGTACGCTTTTTTCCAACCTGATCATCAAAATTGTCAATGATTGATCTTAGTCCTCCAGATGCCCTGCTCATTCTTTCAATTGATTTATCTGTCTTGTTGGCACCCATGCCTTTAATGTATTTCTTTATATCCCTGTTACTGTTCTCTTGTAACAAATCCATCTCGATGTTTTTTCCTGCTCCACCTTTCCAGTTGGCAGTTGAAGCCCATCTGCATGTGTGTGATTCTGCTTCTGAAAGGAGAACACTGTTCTGCAGAATATTTACGAGCATCTCAATAGCGTAGGCATTAAATCCAGGGACACTCTTGAAGTGTGCTAAGAGCTCCTTGTGCAAAATAGCCAATCTATCACCATCACCCACTTTAACAGCATCTTTAATAGAAGACAGTAGAAAATAATATCTCAGTAAGCAAAGTGAGTACTCTTTGACATGATCAACTGCGGGTCGTTCTGGTGTGGCCACTCCAGAGTCCCCAGCTTTCTTTGATGGAATTAAGTATTCATCTACGAATGTACCCAAAACATCTTGGAAATAGCATTCTTTGTTGTTTCCAAGATGTATATTGTGAAAAGGTGGCCTGTGTTTAGATGGACTATCATCAATGGATTTCATATGAAAAAAATCCAGGATAGCAGCAATAGCAAATGACTTGCCAACACTTAAGAACAGCTGTTCGCAATCTTCATAATGTTTAATGTCACATGTAACATTTCTTCTTTGCAATTTTTCTCGATAAAATCTAAGGGTGCCCTGTTGACGCCCAGAATTACCATATAGTTTCTTAAACACCAGCTATAAATAAGAATATAACATGCAATTAATAGTAATCCATCAGTTTATAATTAATAATTTAATTAATTTGGTTTGTAAGCAGTTAAAAATCATTTCATTCACGTTATCTATGTTAAAAGTAAACATGTCACTAATAAAGCTTAAGCAATTTTTTCCAGTTTCTTTTAGATGTTTTGTGACTGGTTTTCTAAGATAAAAGTGATCAGTGTTAACTTTGTAACTCATTTTATAGAAAATTTAATCTATAGTTCTTTTGTGTTTCATTCTTTAATTACTCTTCACAAAACCTGTTCATATAGGTTCATGGTGACCCACAGATTTGATTTTCTGTGCATTAGATACAGGTGTGTGTACCACAGAATACCACGGTACCACAGAATACCAGTCTTATTTATTGATCTTATAAAATTTAGAGGAAACATACTAGTATGTACTTTATTTTTGTGAATATATATTAGTTTTAGTTTTAATTGACATATAAAAAAAAATAATGAATATTTTCATAAAAATTCTTAAAAATAATCAGGATTAACAAAAAATAACATTCTATGTTTTTTATACTTTTTTCCTGCATATAATGCCTGTAAAATTCGAAAGTTGAAAAATAAGTTTGCAAACCAGTATAATGTATGTTGATCACTACTTTTTCTATGCAACACAACATTATTACTATACAGGAATCACACTGTGGAATCAATTTTACCATTGAAAAACTGAATTTTTCAAAATTATTGATAAACCTGGTATTCTTTGGTTACACCACTGGTATGCTGTACTGATTTTAGTATTTACCTTTCACTAAATTAAGTTAGCAATATCCTACAGTAATTATCACACAACATGACACACCAAATCCTGGTACAATTTGATAAACCGTTGCTTATTTATCTCTGCACTGGTATTCTGTGGTACATTAGAGTTTGCCACAGAATGTTCAATTAAAAAAAATATTTAAGATAAACTATATACAAAAAAATATTAAGAAGCCACATATATATTTGACAAAAGATATGGAACAGGTAAATTTTTGTGGTATTCTGTAGTACATACACCTGTATATATTTTTGCTTGACATTACTTTAAGTACCTTAAGAAAACTTCTTTTTGCGTGCCAGTCAGCAATTCTGAGTGGATAAATGTGGTCGAGCCTATCACGAGCATTCTCATTTCCAGCCCGTAGATCTTTTGCTCCTGCAAAGCGAACTCTGGTCAGCTGGTCACCAAAGCAGGGAACTCTCACTTTCATCAGTGGATCAGAGTCATCCGCAACTGGTGGAACATGAGATGATGGTTGATCAGGCCAAGACGATTGTTGAAGGGTCGGTTGAGGATTAAGATTGTCATTTGCTGGCTTACATGAGTATGCATCATGCACCCATGTTTCCAGTTGGTCTAGGACATCTACAACGTCCGCGTATTTCTTTTCGTCCTTTAGGAGAACTGGTAGCAGAGCTACTAAAGACTTTTGAGACATTTCTGTTCCATACTTTGGAGTAACTACAGGCACAACATCTTTCAGAAACTTAAAAGCAGGAAACAACTCCAATATGATATGTGCAAGTAAACATATATAATGTTGTCTAACAATGTTTAGTTCGTCATCAGCCAAACCAACTAGCTTCACCACATCACACTTGGCCAGTGATTGTTGGGGTTGTTCATTTGGCAAATGATCAGAAGAAACACGGTTAAATACCAACGTTGTTGCAACAGCATGGATGCTACTATTCTGATTGTCTGATCGCATGTCGTGCACCTTTACAGTCCAATCAATGTTGTCCAAGAGGATTGTAAACTTCTTTCCAGCCTTGACTTCTCTTACAACTTTATCCATGAAATGATTGCCAATCTCATCCAGAAGTTTGTACTTCATACTCTTTTCCAGACAAAAACCATAGTTGTTTAGTCGTTCAAAGATCTAAAGATAATGAAGTATTGTATTCTATTTCAAATATAGAATTGAAAAGTATTTGGAACAGTTATACATAGTCTACTAACAATTTCCTTTTTGGTTTTCATCCTGGGGCTGGTTATACGAAGCCCGTTTAGCTTAAACGGTGGATAAGCTAAATTTAAATAACATTCTCCCACACCTTATGAATGACAGAACAAAAATTTCATGAGGTAAACATTTATTGGAAAAATAATTGTTTTTTTCATGTTAAAACATTTTAGTTTGCTTGTTCATTGAATGCATAGACTTGTTTTATATTTTGGCTTATCCGCCGTTTAAGCTAAACGGGCTTCGTACAACCGGCCCCTGTTGTTTTAATTTACACCACTCAGGGAAAATCCCGCATAATGTACATTTCATGCATATTTCATAATATTTCATGTAAAGCTCTTGAAACAGACCAGCTTGACCAGCAAGTTTTTTTTATGAAAAGATTTGATTTGGCAAGTGATATTTGCTTGTGTGTTTACATTGTAAGAAAACTTTTTATATAACAAGTACACTTTTTGCAAAACTCGTTGTATAAAGTCAACAAAGTCAAAGTAAACACTACAATAGTAACTCCGAAAACAGTAAACATTTTGAAAATGGTTTATTCTACGTTTCGACTAGGTTTTAGTCATCTTCAGGAATGAAGAGATTACAACACTAAACATTTTGAAAATGGTTTATTCTACGTTTCGACTAGGTTTTAGTTTTTAGTGACTAGGTTCTAGTCACCTAGTCGAAACGTAGAATAAACCATTTTCAAAATGTTTACTGTTTTCGGAGTTACTATTTTATTGTATTTTATCAAAACACTCAGTGGTTCCCGCAATTCAAAGTAAACTTTACAAGTCTTCCTATACACACGAGGAAATAGAACTTGCCAAAACAAAAATTGTCATGGAAACTTGCTTGTCTAAGTGCCTGTTCGTAAACACCTGAGAAACTGGAATGATAGGATTTGTTCTAGCAAACACGGCATTTCCTGCATAAATATTTTACAAAGCAAATACATTTTGTGCGGTAAATATAATAAATCAAATGTGAAATGTGCTAACATTGTAAATTCAAGATGTATGCATAAAAACAAACATGCATCCATGTTGCAAATTATGTAAATTATATTCTTTATTTTGATACCTCAGTGTTGGCATTACTTTCAGTGAGCAGCAATGTATTAATTCGTTGCAGACGTGTTAATTCGTGACATCGTCTAAACATTATAATGCCGTATATAAGAGCGAGGGGCGCAATCTTCTTCTCCGTGTAGTAATGTTCGTCTATCATAACTGACAACGTTTGGTATGTATATGGACATAACGTTTTCATCTCGTTGACGATGTTTTCGAACTGGAAGTTGTTCATACTTTCGAAGTCTTTTTGGCGAAGAACAGAGTTTGTTTCTCGTCTTGCAATATTCTTCAGCTCGTTTTCTATCTTGGACAAGACTTCTGCAAACGTCAGTGCATTACCAACAGAACTTCCGACAGATTTTTCAACCTATATAAGAGAAAAACTAACAATTATAACTGTTATATTAAATATAAGATTTCAAACGAGACTTACTACCCTCAATTGGAATTTCATTTGCGTCATGCAGAAAGATGCAACATTTAAAATACAACGTGTACAAACAAAATCGGTATGCATAATATATGGGAAAATTTAGACATCGAACGTACCTGCTGGGGAATCCGTTGTTCATCTTGAAATAATCGTACAGGAACTCTTTTGGCGCTTTTTGTGGGCGGTTTCATACTCGATGGCGAAACTGGGATGCACCTTTTAACGCGTGAGAATGATGTTTGACTCTTCGAAATTGTTGCCTTGAACAGTTTGAAGTTATTTACTCTCCTTTCACAAGGTCTGCATATAAGATGAGGGAGTGCGTCGTAGTTCGGCAGTTTATTACCGTAAATATCTTCTGCTGCTGCAAGCAAGTCGGCATTACCACGATTAAAAAGATTTTTAGCAAACTTCGCGTCTCCAACGCTTCCACAGAGGCGACAAGCTCTTGAAAAATCGCCAGAAGTCTTGTAAAATTTTTTTGGAGTTGATGGAGATTTAGTTCTCTCGTTCATTTTATATATTTATCAACGTACTACTTTACTTATCAACGTCGTTCGATAAAGAGAAACTACATACTATAATTAATCGTGACTGGCGAATGTCAACAAGTCCTTTCCCACCCCTCCCTAAGTTAGCATACTACCGCTAATTAAAAATCTGCTAGATTTTAGCAGATCACGTGATCAGCGTCCACCAGGGCATTCGCTCCCCAGGAGCAAATACCCTGGGTACGAGGTTGTCCAACCTATTGTTTGAGAAAGAAAATATTGGATCTACCCGCAGAATGCAGATTTGGTTTCCCAAAACCATTACAAGATGCAACAGCACTAACTTACGAGGTTGTAGGTAAGAAGAATAAGTCTATAGAGTCTGAATTGCATACCAAACGAAATGATGAACGACTTAATTCGCATAACAGGGTCATGCTTGAAAATTGGCAGGCCAATGTGGCCTGTGCAAGATACATGGCCAAGTATGCTGTGAAAGGAGAACCAAGATCAAAATCTGCCTCTGAAATACTAAGTGTCTGTATCCTCATTACAGAATGTTGACCAAGTATCTTCAGCCATCAAGAAAGCTATGATCCAAGTAGCTGGAGATAGAGATATGGCAGCCCAAGAAACAGCACATATGTTACTTAGCCTGCCGGTAGGCTGCACATATAGTTTTGTTACTATTTCTTTAGAAAACAGCAGGAAGGTTATTCTTCATGCAGAAAATGAAGGAGACGAGGTACTTCAGAAATCTGCTGTAGAAGATTATGGAGAGCGCACAGGAGTGAGGAGTAGGTATACTGGGTTGTCTCAATTGAATTTGATACAATATGCCTTGCAGTACACTAAACTCAGAGGTGAGTTGACTAAAGGGCAAATCTGTACATTGTCAGAACATTTCCAAAAGTTACAGTTATTCCTGGTGGTCCTAATTTTGGAAAATACTGTAGGTATCAGCTTATAAGGTTTAAGCCATGGGAAGGTATCGCGTCAAATGCTTGGGATAATCAGGATGAGAGTGATGAGATACTATTTGTTTCTTCCGACGGAATTTGCTGAAGAGAATGTATTTAGGTATTCTGTTGAATCAGAAATGGTTCATGCTGCACATTCTGGTCAAAGCTATGAAAATGATCAGAGTGATGATGAAAGTGAAATTGATCCTACTGACGAGGAAGAAGTTGATGATTGGATGTTATTGTGCAGAATCAACCAACGTTATGATGAAGCGGGTAATGGGATGTCGAGCAGGGAAGCAGTTGACTGGTTTGAGGCGGTAAGATCTGTTCCTACAGATTTGCCAAAGGAATCTCCAGCATGGATATATCAACAGAGAAAGGATGCTGAGGAACTTGGTCACCATGGATACTGACAAGATGGTCAACAACATGTTGTTGATCTGGAGACTTTGAATGAAAAACAACGACTGGCTTTTGACATTATCACATCTCAGACTGGTGATAATCCTGTTCATATGATTGTCTGTGGGGCAGCCAGAACAGGTAAGACATACTTAATTAGCGCTGTGAAACAAGTATTAGGTGATCAGTGTATTGTTACAGGAACCACTGGGATTGCAGCCTTTAGTATTAATGGTCAAACGCTACATTCTGCTGCTCAACTTCCTATTCGTGAATATAGGGAATTGCAGGGCGATTCTTTGCAGCGACTACAACTGAGACTAGAAGGTAAGAGGGCACAAAATGCTATCATGGCTGGACAACAGACTACGTGCTGGCACTGGAAAGGAAGATGTCCCTTTTGGTGGTATGTCAATAATTTTAATGGGTGATTTTGGTCAATTACCACCTGTAGGTGATAGGCCAATGTATATTACTGGTAACGGTTCAGTAATAAGTGACCATGGTCACAGTATGTATCTGACATTTGATTCTGTCATAATTTTAGAGCAGCTTATGCATCAGGCTGGTGAAGACCCAGAGGCAATTGCATTTGGAGCATTCTTGATGAGAATGCGAAATGGTCAAGTTACAGAGGATGACTGGAAACTATTGTTGGGACCATTCGACGACCAATATACCAATGGATCAGTTTACCGATGCTATCCGATTGTATTTTGACAAAAAGAGTGTTGCTGAATACAATTATGAAAAGCTATTAGCGATTGGACAACCTATGGCCAAAATTCAAGCGAGACGTTCTGGTCATGGGGCAAGCGCAGCGACATCTGAAGATGTGGGGGGATTAGACGCAGTTCGTTTGTTTTTTTTCACCAAAGCAGAAGTTAGGCCCTGTTTACATGAGACCGGGACGAAGTCACAATGGGATGAAAATTGAAATTGTCAGTAGGTTTATACAAGACTGGTACGAAAAGCATTACACACTTTATTGTGTATATCAAATGTGCATTCCACAATTGATGCTGTTAATTGTCCACCGTTGTTTATTATCAGCGTTGTATCAAAATTCAGACCGGTCTGAAAATAATTTGTGTTTACATTCATCCCGCTCTGAATTTGTCCCGGTCTGAAGATAGTCGATTCGGTCCAGCAAGCGGGATGACTTCAGACCGGTCTGAGCGATTTTTTGTCCCGGTCTCATGTAAACATCTACTAGGAATCCATGCATGCAGAATCCCCTCGCCCATTTGAACCAAACAATTTACTCCCCAAATGTTATTGTAACCATGGTAACACGCAACACTGTATATTTTTTATATTTTAATTTGTACAAAATATTGTTATTTTGTTTTTAACTATAAAATTATCAATTGCCCAACTAAAAGCCCAACTATATAAAGTGGTATGATATTATGTACTCTTTTAGCTTTGATTTACTGTAACATTCAACCTTAGACCTTCACAAAACGTTTCAAAATTTTAATAAAAGAAGCAGTATTTTTCGAGCAGTATTTTTATACTTCGCACTTGCTTTTGAAAATAATGAAGTTTTTGAGATTTAATGTTTTTATTTTTACGTATTTGAATCATTGCATGGACCACACAGAACGCTCTACATATTTTCAAATTCACAAACTATACTGCATGCTATAAATCGGCAAAGCAAGCATGCAAAATAGACACTTGCCGTTTAAAACGCTCCTTCTTCGGTCTTTCGACTGTTTTTCCTCTTGTTAATTTGTCCTCTAAGTAATTTTCATCTTGTTTTGGATATTTAACATATAAACTTACTTACATAGAGACTTGCTTATAAAATGAGTGCAAAACTATTTTTGAAAAAAGTTTGCAAAAAGGAAGTCTTCTCTCGGCTTGAAATCGCGCATGCGCATAACTTACAAAACCGTCCATGACAAAAAAAATGGCAGACGACTTTGCATTCCACAATGTTTTTACATACCCGGGCGTAAATATCCGAGCGGAATTAGTACCCTCGCACGGCTATTCGTGCCGGCTCGGGGATTATAAATAATACTATGACCGAAACGAAAAAAATCGTCCCGGTTTGACTTCGTCCCGGTCTCATGTAATGGCCTAATGCTCATGTGCAACCTGTGGGCTGAGGTTGGTCTTTGCAATGGCTCTTTTGGAACTATTGAGCAGATTTGGTTTGCAGAAAATATGGGCCATTTTGTTCATTTTCCTGCATACTCTGGTCCTGCATTTCTAGACGTCTGTTTGAAATGTATACCTGTGCCACCAAAAGTGCTTGAATGGATGGCTGATGGAAAGCACTTGTCGAGACAACAAGTTCCATTGAGTTTGAGGTATGCAATGACTATTCATAAATCTCAAGGACAGACACTAACAAAAGCATTTAAAATTGTGCCTGTTTTCAAATATTTTCAATTTAGTCTTTGCAACTCTTAATATAAAAGAAAAATTTAATAACTTATACGTGAAATATACAGTTTAAATTGGTAAAAATTACTTTTAAATGATGTTTTAGTCAGTTTTAACATATGTCAGGAAGTATTTTTTATGACTTTCATGTTTCTGCCAGTCTATCGTTTTTACTTGTCTCTACATGGTTTTTTTTCTATTTTAATAGATATTTGAAAGCAGTAAAATATTTTTGAGGTAGGAATATGTATAATAAAGGTACAATTTTTTATATACAGTATACATGTATAAGAAAAAAGCAAATATATTTCGACTACTGTTAACACACTGAAATGTTGTTTTTATGCACTGTAGACTGCAAGAAACTATTATTAAAATGGAAAAAAGTAAGCTACAAAAATTTATTTATAAGTCATTGTTCTATATTATATCTTAGTCACAAGCCTTTTAGGAAATTTTACATAAACAACTCTTTTTTAAAATAGTATTAAATTGCTTTTCCATAAGTCAAGGATGTATATTGAAGTCTTTCAGTAAACTACAAAACATTGTACTTTTTTGAAATCTTAGTAATTAAGCTATACAGTTTTCAAATAATCCAAGTACAACAGTTTGACATTTCTAAACTTCGTATTTTTAGGTTTTATGCAACATATATAGAGATTTTCATACATTTTAATGTTTCTTCTTTCAAATTTTGTTAGATTCAGTAACACATAGTTCGTTGCTATGGCAACACATGCGTCCGAAATTCACTCTAAAACAGCCTATTGCTTCGTGTAGTTGGAAAAGAAGCACAGTGACCCCCAATTTTTTTTCGTGCATTATTTTACTTTCAACATAAACTAACAGTAAACTAAAAAAATTCTGTAATGCCAATTTTTTTAAAAAGGCAAAAATGTCGTTTTCTTCAATAAACTTTTTTTGGCATTACAGAATTTTTTTATTTTTGGTATAATGAAAGACATTTGCGGTGCAATACAGCATACTAAATTTGTACATAGGTCACCAGACAAAATAATGAGATACAGCGCAAAAATATAATTTTCTAATGACGTCAGCAATTGACATGCAACACACTATACAACACACGCAATGGTGTGAGATGTCGTGAGCAACTCGCCACGTCAGGTTATTTTATAATTTTTTCCGTTAATATTCCCGTGCACAGGAATGATCAAGGGGTTTCTTCTGTTTTGTGTTCGCTACTATTGCATAAGGGTTTTATGAGGATTAGTATATCGAGCCACCTTAAGGCATTTTAAAAACTTAAATTTTATTCTGTCTCTTTCAAATCCCATATCTAATACAATTATGATATATGGTTGTTATTTCAGTGACAGAGAACAGCATTGTCAAAGCTGATGATATTGGTATGTAAATAATACAGTAGTTTCTCTAATTATATGCCCATATCTTAAACATGCCCCTCTCTTTAACACCCCACCCCTCTTCTAATGAATAAAATCATTAACCAACCCCTCCACATCTCTGCCTAAATGTGCCTCAGGGGCCATATGGAGCCTAATGTATATAGTATGTACTAAAAATAACATAATCTATATTCAGCTTTGTAACAACCTCCTGTACCTGAGTTACATAAATGCTAAAATGTAACTTTTCTTATTTTAGATGTTCATGCTGATGACGATACTGGTATATTATTACTTGAATGATAAATCATGTTGTATGATTCAATTATAATAGAATAGCAATAACAGATAAATATTCAGTACTATATAATCATTTGGAATATTTTTCAATTAAATTCACAGGAGAAGATTTCAAAAGTAAGTGTTGAGAAAAATGCATTCAATTAGTATAATTTGATTTGCAAGTACATACAACAAATGCTTGTGATATATTAGCTAATGAATGCTTTAGGTTTTCATTAACTAAAAGTGGATTATTCAGACAATATTATTAACTGATCAACCAAAGGAAAATAAAGATAATGGTGGTGCAGTTCGTAATTTAAACTGTGGCATTGCATTAAACTTTGCATTCCTTCTTCTTAAAGAATCTTAAACCATTTTTATTCTGTTTCTATCAAATCCCATAACTAAGTATATTATATAATTATGTTGGGGTTTTTTCAGAGGCTGAAGAGAACTCTCAGAATGGCACTGGTATGTAAACGATACAATAATAATATAATTAAAAGTTATATATTTTCTAATAGATAGATAGTTTAATTTCCAAATACTTTGCAGCTCGAAAGCTGAATTATGTATTTACAATAATACCATTAATAAAGTATATTATAAACTAAGTACTATAATTATAAAAAGATATAAAATATGATAAAAAGATTAATCTACATATAATTATTATCAATACAAGATCTAATTACGAAACTGTTTCTATAACGATCTCTCTTGCATTTGGATACATTGAAGCGCCTGTTGCGTCTCAAAGCATAATATGAGAATCCATTAAATGGTATTAAACTGTTCAGACGATGATCAGGGTCCTTTACGATGGTGTCAAAGGTATTTCTACATAGCCCTATAATGAAGTCTACGATTGGGACAATGTTCAGCATTTCAATAGCCCCCTGATAGGGTAGTCCTGGGCAAATAATAGACATTGCCCGCTTTTCTACTCGCACCAACTCATCTTTCAAATACTTTGGTAAGGCATAAAAAAAAGACGGGTGCTGCATACGTAAGGACAAAGCATATACAAGCAGTGTAAAATGCAGACATGTCTTGTCTAGAAACTCTTGATCTCTTTAGTTGCACTAAAAAGTACAAACGCTTCGACGCTTTCTTGATAATATCACCAATGTGGTCGTTCCACACAAGGTTGCTCAATATGGTCAAACCCAGAAGTTTAGCATTGTCACCCTTTCCAGTTCATTACCATCCACTACAACAGGTGCAAACTGGGGCTCGTCCTTTACGAAGGATATCCTGAGCTCCTTACACTTGTCGGTACTCAGCTTGACTCTATTCTGCATAGACCACTCCACAACGTTATCCGCGATCACCTTTTAATTATCAAACTGTTGTATATAAATTTCCAAGGGTCAAATGAAAAAAGTTGTTTTTATCATATTTTATCAAATTTACTAACTTATGAATGGCTCAGCTCAAAACATTAGTAGTTCATTTCTCTAAGTTCTTGTCAGTTTAAAACTTTTTACTATATTTTCGAATTAAGTACAGTATCAGTCACGAGTAATGGGTACATCCACTTGAGTGCGAGTGCCAACATTGTATGTATTTCAGTACACCTCACTAATATTGTATGTACCCTTACTTGTGATGGATACTGTACTATAGAAAGCTTAATGGCATTCGCTTTAAATCATTGTCAATTTGACTAATTGTAATATTTCAGACATCTTTACATTTGATTTTCCATGATTTCATTTTCGCACAGTTATTTTTATTGTTCAATTAGTTTTGCTTTATTTTTTCTGCTATATCCTTTCGAAGTACATCTCCAGCCAAATCCCATTTATTTGAGGCCACATCATTGTTTTTCTACCCCCTGGCCAGTAAACATTTTCACTGACCTATGTAATTCAAAAAATCTGGCAATGTGTTGTACCATAATGTGGATATATAGGGTGATTATTTTTTCTCATACCCTTCTCTCTTGCCTTTCAATGACAAGAAAAGGTTTACCCAATCTTTTGCTTTGATCCAATACTCTGTAGGATAATTGTCAAGGTCACTGGCATTGACATCCCTTTTTATGGATTCAAAATTTTTTAATTTCAATTTTATTAGTATCCATGACTGGCTTTCCTTGGTAGGCCATTATTGCTACAGCTTTGGCAAGGTGTTCAGCGTATTCTTCAAGCTCTGTTTTTCTCCTGGAAATTACCAATAACCTGTTATTTTTTTCATGGCCATGTCCATTTCTTTACATATTTTTTATTTTTATTCTTGCAGATTTTTCTTTCATTTTCCACTCTGTCAGTTCATTCCTTATACTTTCTCAGACCTGCCAACTCTCACAGTTTGACCGTGAGACCCACAGTATCAGGTAACTTCTCACGGTCACCCGGTAGGACTGCCATTTCTCATGGTAAACAAACATTTTTAGAAATACTAATAGAATAAGAACAATAATGTAAAATAAAAATAAAAACATCAAGAGTTGATCAAATACAAAGTATAATTTCGCAATTTCGGTATAATAGTCAGTGGTATTAAAGTAGTAATAATTTGTTTAAGATTACTATACTGAGTCACACGTGCGGAGTTGTGGATGGCGCAATGGATGGCACAAATATATGCAAAAAGAAGCATATATCTCTGATTCTCTTGGGTCAAGAATTTCTTCTCAATTTTTTCCTATTTACTTGAGCTGAACTATTTTGTCCATATAAAGGTGTATAGATTACAATTAACTACATTCAAAGTTGTCATTTTCAGCAATAATTTTAGAAAAGCATCAATGCAGAAATCTCCAGGTTTGGCTGTCAATCTCCAGGTTTTTTAGTCCTTATGTTTTAAAATCTCCAGATTTAGCACTTCGTAAAGTTGGCAGATCTGCTTTCTATTTCATCGTTGAACTCTTTAACAGACTTATTTTCTCGCTCAAACAGATTAAATTTTGTAATTCTTTCATCCAAATCTTTTCAACCCCTTCCCTTGGTCTTCTTGTACAGCTGTACCACACTACCAGCAATTATTGACAGTGACTTTTCATCTTCCGTGAACACAACAAGGCCACCGGGAATACAGAATTCTGCCAGGTCAACATAATTCAGTGACTTGAGTAGATCACCAATCGCAGCTGTTGTTGAACCTTCTGAAGAGAAGCTGACATATACACATGTTGGTTTTCATCCATGGCATCTGCATTTGTTATGCTTTGACGTGATACTGCTTTGTGCTATTTCATGCCATTTCTTTAGAAAAGGATATGGCATTTCTAGTGTACAACTCCACTTCAGTGACCGTTATTTTTCTATCAAAATGCCAGCAACCTCCATTATATTCATCCGACATTTTACTTGCAAATTTGCATTGTCATTGCCAATACGTGTTGCCAGCGATGCAATGTTTACATTAGGAGAGGTTACCAAGCTCAGGGGAAACCCCTTTGGATGGTGTAATGGCAGACAAATCGAAGAAGCAAAGTAAAAATAGCAAACTTTTTGGTCCTTACACTGTCGTCGGGTCCTTACTCTGTCGTCGGGTCCTTACTCTGTCGTCAATTTTCAAATAATTTTGGAACCAGTTCGACTTTGCTAAAGGCCATTTATTTTACAAAGAAATTGCAGGCAAGCATATAAACTTTGTATACAGACTTGTAGAGGTTGACCACAATGTGCTCAGGCAATTAGAGGTAAGCGTGTTCGCATCCATATTCCTGTAAATCGGCATGGTAAATAGAGCTTATATAAGGAATCTTAAGGCTCTGTCAATAACGTTCAATTTGAAACAATATTTTAATAGAGAATAATATAAACTAGAAGTTACTATCGCAAGTGAAGTGCTGCCTTGAGAAAACAAGTTTTTTTTATCGGGCAAATGTCTCAAACACGGGTTTCAGGGAGGGCGGGCGTTCTCAATTTTCATGAGTAACACCATGTTTGAAATTGGGCTACCCTTTGAAACAACCTATTGTAGTCTATTCAATTTGAAAGGTTCACTTTTTTATTATACACCCTATATTGTATAAATGTCATTAAAAGTGACAATATAAGTTCTGCAAGTTGTAGCATACAATATACTTCTGAAATTATTTCCTTATATTTAAATATTACACTATAAAAACTATTAATCTATCACTTATCATAAATATTGGCAATGCTTTAATCTACATTACATATTGACATAGTGCTGTATACAGTAGAATTATTGTAATTATATACAGTAATTAATGTTATGCGTAAGTCATTGAACTGTAGAGTGATACAAATTACTTATCTTTCTACGAAAGTCAGGTGTGTGAATTCTTTATTCGCAGTCCTCACTTGTGAATGATGTCTTTGTAATGTCTTTGTAGACGTAGGGGTAATAATGGAGAAAAATGAAAAAACTGTTTAATTAATTTGCCTGAATTTAAAATCCCAAAGTATATTCACCTAACATTTAATATGTAAATGTATGCAATTTACAATCCAGTTCAATCCTCCCATGATTTTGAACATCCACACTTGCAGGTTTTCTGCATTTCTTTTGGGTATATTTTTGTATTTAAAATGGTTATCTTAAGATCATTCCTTAAGATTTTTACCATGTAATAATTACAAAACATAATACGGTTCAGTGTCCACGTCATGAAACATCGCCTTAGTTTAAATTGTAAATTACAGCATCTGTTAGCATGCTCAATGAGAATACCCATTTTATAATAAAGCAAGTGCAATATAAACTAAATTTAACTAATGTGTGCGATATTTTTGAACGAGTTTCGGTAAATTTGTGGTCTTATATTACCGCAATGTATAAATTATACATTTAATATAAATATTTAATAATATCAGTATCTACTAATAATTTGACTCTTTGCACAGCATAAATCATAACAAAACCAAAATATTACTTTTAAATAAATAAAATCTACCATGTTAGTCAACATACCTTTACTAAACCGCTTTATTTCTTGACAAAAACTTGGATATATGACCATATAAAATGCACTCACTAGTCACTTTTGGACCTCACTGGGGAAAACACACTACTTTACTGCTTGGAGACCACAAAATTACATCGCTCATGCAGTGTTTTCGAGTTCCGACACAGTTATTTGATCCTACTCGCACTGTTTTCGTAAAATCCCTGTGTATGGCATTTTGTAACTGCTACGTCATTTTACGTCAAACTTGCCGACATCACGACACAATACTCACAAAATCGAGATTCTGACGAACATAATACATCCGAGAGGGAGACTGGGTCGCCATTAGTGTGCCGCCTCGCTTCGCTCAGCAGCAATAATATAAACTTTTACTAATAACTCGAGTTTGGCACTGGTGCTACCTTTCATTTATTTGTTCGCCATTACGAAGGTGTGTTCCCAAAAAGAAGGTTGGCATTTAGGCGTGCCGTGGGCATCTCGTAGGCGTACAGGAGGTATTGCCTTGACTTCATCTCGATAAGTCAACATTAATAATTCTTATATATAAACCAAACATGAACCGTTCATTACACTCCCGAGGATTAATTGTTTATGTAATACACGATTAAGAAAATAAAGTAACTATTATAAGCGTCAATGGTTTGTTCTCATACAGTATCTCTGAGATCGGTCTGACTCCGTAAAAAGTATTTTGTGACGGCCGTGCTCATTCTTGGTTTCAACATCTTTTTTTCCTGTGATGAGGAATCTTCTTTCGGCTTCTCAACATGTTCTCCACTCTTGTCATTCACATTACACTGGTTAAATAAGATGTTGTTGTATGGGTCCAGAGTCCGAATTAGCGCTTTGCAAATCGCAAATTGCGAAGCAATTTAAATATTGCGAAAAATTGCGAAGCAATTTTTGTAAAAGTTGCGAAGCTCATTTAGCGATGCTTGATATCCAGCTTTTTTCCGTTTCACTGGAATGTCTCAGACATTCGTGCAAAGTATCTCTCACTTTTTATGACCGCGGCGTGTTTCTCAGACATTGGAATGTCTCAGTCACTCAGACCATAGACAGACATTCGAATCCGGCGTGTTAATGTATGTTCACACGTTGTGATTTGTCTGGCCGATTTCAGATGCACGTTAATATTTGAAAAATACGTGGCAAGTGTCATCTGGTGACATCATCAACTGAAAATATTCGTCATTAACGTTCAGCAAAACGTAAAATCGGCCCGACAAATCGCTGTGTGTGAACGTACTTTTAGGTAGACATCACCAGCTTTCAACTCGCGAGATAGCAAGATGGCTTCGATAATCACTTGTCACGCATCGCCCATATGTTTATACAAAGGTGAGAGCATGCATATTTTTAGAATTTTAACACTGAAGAGTGAAAACTGAAGCTTAATTTTAGAACTTGTGTTTAGAACAGACCTGGAAGAAGAGGACGAAAGTGAAGAATGCGATGAATTGTAAAATGAAATAGTACAAAGCCTTAAAAAACTATTAAACATTACTGTTAGATATCAAATTACCTTTAGATATTAATTATTAAACTTTACCTTTCGTTTTCGTCTTTATCCAACGCGAAATTACAACAAGCGCGTTCTAAAGGCCGTAGCAAAATCACCGCATGCGTGCACATCCGTTTTATGGATGTTCTAAAAATTTGTGAGGGGGGGGGTCCTAAAATGTGTATTCTAACGAGAGTATTTTTCAAAAAAATTGCGAAGCTGTTTTTTAGCGATAATTCGGACCCTGGGGTCTTCGTAAACAGGATGATTTACCATTCTGGGATTCTCCGATTAACCACAGGGACTTTCGCCGCTCTAACAACACCGTCATTACTTGGGAGTAGCTCCTCCACCTTTGCTAAATTCCAAAACGCTCAAGCTGACTTCTCCTTCTTTAAAAGTACAATTTCTCCAACTGCGATCGCACACTTACGAGTAGTACCGGAAGAAACCTTGGACTTCGATAACTCTCTCAAACTAGTTAAATACGCTGTTGTCCATTGATTCGTAAACTGATTCAAAAGCCTTTTATGATACTTCTGACGTCGAGTTAGTGATTAATTTGTACTAATTACTTCAAATTGCTTATCGTTTGGTGTAGTAGCGATAGCTCGACCATATATCAAAGTCGCTGGCATTAATGAGTAAGAAATGCCTTCTTCGTCATATACATAAGTCATTGGCTCATTGTTTAACGTAGCTTCAATCTCAATCAATATGGTGTGCATTTCTTCATAGGACAGTGATGCTCGACCAACTGCTTTTTTCAAACAGCGCATTTCACCATACATTCCCGAAAACTCCCTTGCCAGGGCGCCTTTTCCACGATAAAATCCCACATGATACCTTTGTTTGCAAAATATCACTGAACTTCCGAGGATCTTGCAATTCCTTTAACTTCTTTTACCGCCGCTTTAAATGTCTTTGCGTTATCTGATAGTAGCTTTGTAGGTAGTCCTCTGCACGCCATGAATCTTCAAAATGATTGTAAGAATGTAGACACTGACAAATTCGGCACGAGTTCTAAGTGCAGAGCTCTCGTTGATGCACATGTATAAAGGCACACGTAAGCCTTTTGCAACGTTCAGTCTTTCCCATCTTCTGCATCGGTCGTTAGATAAAGTGGTCCAGTGAAATCCATCCCAGTATTGACAAAAGGCGGATTGTCACTTACCCTACTTGATGGTAGAGGAGCAATCTTCGGTGTAACGTATGACTTCCCTTCCGTTTTCCTGCATGTTACACAATCTCCAATTGCACGTTTGACAGCTTCTCTGCCCCGCGGAATCCAATACACTTCGCGAATGCAGTTCAATGTCACTTTGACACCATTGTGATGAACGACTTTGTGGCAGTCATGAATTACAAGCTCGATGTAGTGATGTCGTATTGGATAAAGTATGGGCTGCTTCGATGCCCTGGGCAGTGATGATTCGTCAATTCTACCTTGACATCGAATCATGCTTTCTTCGTCCAGGAATATATCCAACTGTCTTACCAATAGAGGCTCTTTCTTCGATACTCCTTGGAGATATGATGTTTCTTCTTCGAAGCTGCTTGGCTGTATTGCATTCAACCAAAGTTTTTCAGCTGCTCTCAGATCATCAGCAGTTAATTAAACTGGTACCAGTTGTCTTCTGGTTTTGTCGATGAATCTCTTTACTAACGCTGTTACTCGTAGACGTTGGGTTTTCGTACTGTACTGTTTACAATCCATGATTGTCTCTATGTTCGGCGTTCTGGTTGTAACATTGGCTAAATATCTTGTTATCGTTGGTTCGGTCTTGGGTTTTACGACTTCTGCCAACGTGTACACCTCAGCACTCTTCGTAGGCTCTGGTTCGGTTGGCCACAATTCGTCGGTCTGCCAAAGAAACTCTGTACCGTTCCACCACATTGTATTCCTCAAGATGGCAAGGACTCTTGCTTGGTGAGTTATTGTATTTCTTGCACATGATGATTGACATAAGGCTTCCACGCTTTATCGTTTCTGATCCAACACAAAACTGTGTAAGAATCAGTCCCAACAATTATTGAAACTAGCGATTTTTTAACAGAGTTCATCAATCGAGCCATTGCTTTTTAATCGGCACCACTCTCGTTTTTGAGGCCACCAGATTAACTTCAATTTCCCCATTACAATGAACTGTTCCTAGGTACACTACTGCTGCGTAAGCCTTCGATGATGCATCACTAAATCTGTGAAGTTATCGGTTTCTCTTTTGTTTTTTGAAAGTAACATCGTGGTATTCTAATGTCGTTCAATGCTGACAAGTCTAAGATAAATTGTTTCCATGCCTCCAATGCATCTCCGTCCAACATATCATCCCAGTTGACACATTCCAGTTCAGTCCTAGAATCTTAACAGAATGTTCTGGTTTGGACTCATCATCAGATTCAAATGCTCAGATAAAATGTTGTCATCCACTTCGTTTGTATTTATTTCAGTTCGGATTTCCTTTCCTGTCAAGTTCTCATCAGTAACCACGTCTTGTTTACTCCCGAGGGGCTCCCCTGCGGTTGATAGATTTCCAAAGTCCTTTTTTCGTTCGAGGTCATTGGTGATTTTCGTTAGAAGAACTCTTGAGTTGGAGTTCCACTTTCGCAATTTAAATCCTCCAGCATTCATGATGTGGCTTCTTTTTCATGGATCTCTAAAGCCTGGTGGTTGTCATCCATCACACCTCCCACTAAATCATCAACATAGAAAGAATCTTGTAACATTGAAACTATTTTGGGCTCCTTCGGTTTGTGCGATTCCAAATGACGTTCTATGACCGAGGATAATATAGCTGGGCTTGGAGTCAACCCAAATACTAGGCGACAGAACTGATATTCCACAATGTCTGGGTGTTCCTTATCAATGTCGTCGAACCATAGGAAGCGCAACATACGAGGACCAATTTCGATCTGATGGAATGCCTTTTCTACATCGGCCACGATCCCTACTGGATAACCTCTGAACTTTATAACGATGTCAAATAGGTGAGGGACGAAACACCAGGACCAATTTCGATCTGATGGAATGCCTTTTCTACATCGGCCACGATCCCTATTGGATAACCTCTGAACTTTATAACGATGTCAAATAGGCGAGGGACTAAGTTCAGGCCCTTTTCCAGACACTCGTTGAGGGACAATATTGATGTACATAACAGAAAGAACTATATTATTTCCTAAAGCAACACAAACATAATGTGCACTCTCATTTCACTTTGTAGATACCTTTGAAGTGTTGCATATAGAGAGTACATACAACTTGTTTATGGCTACCTAGGGAAAAGAAGAATACCCTTACCTGCATGTGCCTATGATGCCATACAGATAAATTTTGGGGAAAGGACTTCGCTATTGTAGTCAATAGCCACACACAATAACTATTTTGACAAAAACATCAGTAAATTCTTATGATAAATTCTCAATAAAATATTTACATATATACATAGTTGAACTTTCCAAATCTTATTTTTGATTATGCAGACAGTTCAGGACATTTTTATGACCTTTCATAGGTTGGCCACATGTTCTGCAACATGGTTTTGCTCGTTCTTCTTGAGGAGGTGGTAGTTGAGCTTGTATGGTAGCAGGTGCTAAAGAAAATAAATGGTTCTTGTGAGAATGTAGAGTTTTTATTGAAGTATAATAAGATTTAACGTACTACCTACAGTCACACTATACAAGAGCCATTACGCATTTACACAGTGTCCAGTACAATATACATGTATAGTACCTACAGTAGGTGGATATTGGCAACAACCATTTCCTTGCGGTCAAGCCGCTTCTTTATAGCCTCTTTTCTTGGTTGTTTTTCCAACATGGTATTCATGGGAGCAGGTGCCATATCTACCAATTCTTCATATGCCTTTTCAATCTGGTCTTTATCTGCACTTAGCATGGTTTGGTATAGTTATTCAACATAATCTAAAAGGTAATGTGAAGAATACTCAGTGCATATGAAGGCTAACATACAGTATTCAATCGGGCAGTTGCAGTTCTGCTTCTAACCCCACCCCCTACTGTCTACCACTAGGCAGGATAACTACAATACATACATGTATACAGTATTCAAATCTTACCAAAATTTTGTTGTACTTGAACATTTCGTACAGTGGCTTCCCCATTCTTAATTTTGACTTGTGTCTTCCAGTTTGAGTAAGTTGTTCATCTCTTCTGAGGTTGTTATTAAAATCAATAACAGCCAAGATGTGTCTAAATATTTATAGAAGAAAAGTAGCTCTAATTTTAGTGCTTGATGATAATGGTGTAACAAAACCACCCATCAGTCTCTTTGAACAGCACTATTTGCTATAATGAACCCTACCATACTGTATAATATACAAGCATGTACATTGTACCTGCAATACATCCCCTGAAATGAGTATGCAATAATTTTGGGAGAAAAATGATTAAAAACTGAGTGGAATCCCTCCGAACAGCTGGTCTGCAAAAGCGGCGATGCTTGACAAATACCGTTTTTAATCCTCTTGTTCAGAAGGGCATTGTGCCGTTTCTCATAAACAGCAGAATCTAAATGTTGAAATAGTGTATGTACGGCAATGGTGCTGTGGATTTTTGAATAACAAATTATTAATGATGCAAACTGCTGTAAGACTGAAAATTGTAGTACACTGTACATTAAATACAGTTGAACCACAGGCAGCCCACTTTCAGGGTGAATGATCAGGAGTTGCTGGTTTTTAACGGCTTTTTATAAACAAATTTTATACTCCACCAAAACTATTCTAAAAACATTCTTAAATTAGTCAAATAACTACACTTTAACAATAAAATATAGTTGACATGATAGTATAATGCCTTTGCATTATTTTAATTACGCCATGGGCTCATTTAGAGCGGTTTATGCAACCTTTTCTGTGACCTATATGTTGTGTCAACATGTGTGTTGCTCGTCATATGTATATAGAAGGTAGAGGCTAATTACTCGCGGCCCGACCGCATCGCCTTCAAAGTCAACTATCTCCACTCAAACTTGTCATACGGCAAAAAAAATTCGATCAAATCTTTTCACAGAGGTTTCTCTTTCTAACGAATATGGTTTCATCATAACTCGGGCAAATTTAGCGATGAACAGAGCCAAAATCTCTCTCAATTTTGGCTATGTTCATAATGCTTCGATCTGTTCGGGCATGATCATGACGTAAACAACTGGTAAACAATACCGCCTTACGTGGGGTGGGACAGCAGTCAAATTGACAAGTAGCGACAAATTTGACTGCTGTTCCACCCCGCATAAGGCGGTATTGTTTACCAGTTGTTTATGTCACGTCCACAATCATGCCCGAACAGATCGAAGTATTATGAACATAGCCAAAATTGAGAGAGATTTTGGGTCCGTTCGTCGCTAAATTTGCCCGAGTTATGATCAAACCATATTCGTTAGAAAGAGAAACCTTTGTGAAAAGATTTTATCGATTTTTTTGGCTGTATGACAAGTTTGAGTGGAGATATTTGACTTTGAAGGCGATGCAGTCGGGCTGTGAGTAATTAGCCTTTACCTTCTATATACATATGACGAGCAACACATAATTTGACACAACATAGGTGCGCACCCCCCAAAAATATTTTGCACTCCCCAAAACGTTTTCGCAACCCCACCTAGAGAAATTTGCACCCCCCCCCACAAAAACAAGGATTTTGAACAAAATAAGGCCAAAAACTTTTCTGGGGTCTTCACCCCCTTACCCCCATTGCCAACTGTGCCCGCAGACCCCTGCTGCAGCTTGCTCGATGGAACTACGCACCCTGTCGCTCACCTCCCCCCCCTAAATTTTTGGCACCCCCCCCCAGAGCAAAATCTGAAAATCCACCTATGGAGAAAGGAAATGTTTGTAATATCTCTCTGATAGTCAACAGCAGTTTACATCATTGCAGTTAATGTATACCGTATCTATTCAAGTCTGATCCTGTATACAGTACTGCATGTTTGTTTACCTTTATTGAGCCAAGTCCTTTCCTCTATGTCATCTTTATGAGCACATTGACGGGATTCGGCAGATTTTGCATACTTTTGGTCAAATGCCACAAGTCAAAGTATAGTGGGTAATTTGAGGTATCTTTTCTCTCATGTGTTTGGCAATGGATGAACGGCGATCAGACACAAAGGTTTGTCACACTATACTTTCGATATACTTTCCATCGATCTAGTGAATGCATATATTCCATGGCAGGATTAAAATAGCTATGGTTAATTAAAATAGTAATGGAGAGTACACACAGTACTGCAGAAGGAACATTTAGCAAAGAATGAACTGCATTCCGAAATGTATTTTGGGCCAGATTGTATACCAATCACACAAAAAATGTATGGGGTACACCCAGTGAACTATAAGTAAACTGGAACGCTAACTCCTATGATCAAGTCCTATGATTTGTTGAAGCCAAGCTAGTTTTTTTGAGTTGAAATACTTAATGCCGAACATTGGGATGTATATGAAATTGAAGCTATTAAAAAATTCTATTTGATATAAAAACTTCAAGACTTTAGGCAAAATGGAAATACTTAAAAAATACAAAAACAACCGCAATTTTGTAAAATACGGCAAATTTTCCCTCAAAGTTTTAAGTATTTCCTTTTTACCTAAAGTCTTGAAGTTTTTATATCAAATATAACTTTTTAATAGCTTAAATTTCATACACAGCCCAATGTTCGGTGTTAAGTATTTCAACTCAAAACTCAGAAAAACTGAATTAAGCTGGCTTCAATTTCCCCCCTGCGTTAGCGTTCCAGTTTACTTATAGTTCAATGGGTACACCTAAACAAAATTAAATTGTATTAGAATTTCACTTGTCAATTTCATAACTAAAAGTACGATACCTGCACTAAACTAAAATTAATAATTGCAATTAACGGATCATCACAACAAAATATATTGTAGGCACAGTATTTCGCACTGTGCCCCATACTGTCACAGCGTCCGTCCCCCACTAAAACAATTTCATTAATTTGCCATGAAGTTTTATAACTTTTCCAATGCCTGTGGATAGTTGGAAACAGCTTGGTCTGATAAATAGAAAAAATATCATGATAAGGAAAGTGTAAGAAAAGTATTTCAAAGCAATGTCACAGTCCCTGACTGGCTAATTAGCATTTGCCAATACATATGTCTAACAGGCAATCTTTACAATTGCCAGTTTCGTTAAATCATTCATTTGCAAGACCCTTCCCTTGACAAGTAAAATCGCCTGGTGTTTGACAGTGAAAAATAACAAAACAGTGTGCAATTGCACACATTGCAGATCAATGGGTTAAATATAGATACAGTAAGATCATTAATAACTGATGCTCTTCGGTATGGTGTCCACAGGCCAAGTCCCCACCAAGGCTTGATTTTGCATTTTTGAAAAGGCACATTTGCTGACTTAAAAGAACACATGGGTGAACAGTGGACAACATCAGTGATTTTATATTTGGTATAATTTATCCTATTCATCAGTCTATAGGTCAGCAGAATCCAACTTCAATCAAGCAGAAATTTACTTATTGTTAGAATTCCTTTACAGCAGATAGCACTATGCTAAACACACAGGCATAGGTGCATAAAATAGAATAGAAGTGGATTTTTAGGTGTGAGGAAACTTCATTCACACAAAATTCACTTCTATTTTATTTTACTCACCCTTGGGTTCAGCTTTATAGTGACAGGCTTTCATTTCCTATAAAAATAACTATAGGTTAACTTCTAAAGGTCTCTATACACATACACATACACAAGTAATATTTATAGTAATATTTTTTGAATATCAAAACATCAGTTTTTATACACCATTGTTATTCCTTATATGGCCTTTAATAGTTTCTCTGACATCAGAACTTAGGACTTTTTAGGTACACAGTTCTTCAAAATAACCATTGAAATGAACAAAATAAATTTTAAGTGTTTGATAACTTTTACTATTTACACAAATAAATCACAACGGTAAATGAGAAATGTAGGTAATAAATAATCTTAAATGTAATAGTCTGTTGTTCAAAAATACAAATATAGTTTATTATCCTACTTTAATTATAGTTTGTTGTTGCCAAATTTCTCTTGCCAGATTTCTCCTTGCAGCTTTCAACAATTGGTCCAGCCTTTCAATTTTGCTATCGATTAAGCTTCTTGCTTCCTCAACGGCTGCAGTCAATGGTAGGTAGAACTCATGGGTTTCTTCTTCCTTAAGAAGCAAACACAATGTTTCATCAGTTCATAAAGAAATACAAAATACAAGAAAAAGTGAGAGCATGATTGTATAATCCAAAGAATATTAAAAGACAATTTAATAACCGACCTTTTTTCACAGAATCATTTTCAGTAAGTGTCAATGACATGTTTATCTTCAGCCTATCTTCATGTTCTTTCAGTTCATTATCTAGTATATCAATCTCATCCCTGAAATACACACAGGCATCATAGTCGGCTTTGCAAATCTTTTCCATATCCAATACAGCAACTGCTGGATATCTTTCCTGCAGTAAGGAAAGAGCTCCATATATAGACTTTAATTCAGCGTCGGCCACAGACATATAAGAACAAATGAGGGTTGTTTCGTGTGTGCCTAAAAGATATAAACAAAATCTCGACGTTTCGAGCTAAAGCCCTTCGTCAGGAGAAATTAGTAGACAGATAAACACATTACATCAGCTTTTATAGCAACGCTATAAAAGCTGTCACGTGAACAAAATATTAACCAATGAAAATAAAGTAGTCATAACAATCATAACAAAATAGAATTAATATGTAAAGATATAGACTGTGTGCATGCTTCGGCCCGATTATAGGGTCGAAGGCCTGCGCACAGGCGTTACACTTATCAAAGCGCTATAAATGTCGTACAAGGGAAGGGAAGAGGGGATATAGAGGAAAGCATATAAGAAGTATTTAAGAGAAAAGAATGAGCTAGATGAAGGAGAGGCGCTCATTGATACCATCAGGCTGAATGGTGCCAAGTTTAAAAATCATGGCCAGAAATTCGCGACATTGAGCTAATTACTACCATGCGTACGCGACGCCATTTTGAATATTTAATTTTCCGCTGGATGTACGGGTTAAGCTACTTGTAACACAATTTACCCTAATACCGAATGTAACCGCAGTCCGCAGTGCAATAATCGAGAAATTCAACCCTTTACGGCAGCAGCCTGAAATTATTCGAAATGTGATGCGCATTAATTTAATCAATTGTTGTTACGTGTAGGATAAAAAGCAAACCGTTTATTAGTGTAATCGTTTTGCTTGACTCGGGCGTTAAAATATTTGGACGAAGCGAAAATGTAAATACAATTTCATTAAATTCCCAGTTGTGTAATCACGCGCGTTTAAGATCGGTTTAAGAACAATGAGATAATTTCTATAGTGTCACTTTTTTGGGGGACACCCTGTACAATATTGTACAATGATGGCAGCAAGACCTAGACGATAACGTGTGAGTTTGGAAAATAGAGAGTGCTTGATAAGAGCATTAAATGATCCAGCCCAAGATTATCTTTCTGTTGCTGATACCATCGGCGTTAACCGCTCTACAGCGAGAGGGATAGTCAGACGACATTTGCAAGAAGGACAGATAGCTGAAAGACCCACCGTTCGATTCAGTGTAAGAAATTGTACTTAGGGATGGCAAACGTATGACTAAACAACAGTATTCTAGTGATTTATGGCCTTTCAAACTCAGGCGAAATTGTATTGTTGACAAATCGCTCAAAATTATTAAACTAATTAAAAATGCAGTCCGTTTGATCATTGATAACTTCGGAATCGTTGGTTTTGTCTTTATCGGCCGTATACCAGTGGATTCGTCTCACTTTTCTCTTCATTTTGATAGTATTTTGAGCTCGAAATATTTTATTTTGAAGGTTTTAAAGCGCAGTTTTAATCCTAACGCACGCACCAACTTGCGGCCGACAGGAGAAATGTTAGCGTACTATTTTATATGAGTTTACTTGTAGGCGGAAACGCCAGAAGTTTTATTTTGCAGGGCACCGCATTTTAGTACTGTGTCTGGTTTCAATATTTGTCCCATAGTTTCTGGCAAAGATTGTCTGAGGTTTGCACACTTATATACATAGTGATGTCAAATAATTTTCTTGGTCAGTTTATTTCACTTAAAAAGTATATTTATTAGTTTAGAAACTAAGAACAGGTATTTTTTCCTTTCAGAGGAGCTTGTGTGGTCTATATGTAGGTAATTTTTCGGGGAGGGTGTATATTTCTTATAGTATTTTTCCTTGTGAGTAAAACTGCGCTGTAAACTGTGAACTTAATCACATTTCGGACACGTTTATAAGAGATGGATTACAATTGTTTGCGCAAAATGTGGAACTTCATGAAAAAGGTTATTGTGCTAGAGAAGGATACGCCGTTTTTCGCGACTATTGACGCCTTAGTGAATGGGGCAAGTGTGGATCGGGTCAACACTGAAATGATGGATGTCCGATGGCGTATGTTCAAATTACATCGTCAAATACCAAAAGATGAGCAAAAACAAATCGAACCTTGTGGTCCTTGCTTTGCGAAGCTTATTTTAAAAAATGCCGAACATTAGCAAACAATAATATGCTGACAGGATAAGATAATTAGCGATTATCATATACTTGTCTGTCAACGAACAATTTACTGAACGGTGTTCACTCGGCTCACACACGTATCTCAGTATCAAATAGAGCTTTTTCTTAGGTTTTTAAGCAGATACATGTAATATTTGCTAATTTCTAGAACACAATGTGTACAAGGATAATGTTATAGTAAAAATATTTTAGTATAGTTGAAATATATAGGAAATAATGGTCTCTTTTGAACGGTTCTCACCACAAAACAGTAAAGGAACTTGATATCTGAATTCTTACTTTATAACGGAAGCGAGAATCGTTGCTCAAAAATCATCTCTCGCATTCTTATATCGTCATCAAAAGTTATAAAATCGTGCAGGCATATCTGATATGCATGATGTCAGTCCTCCATAGCGACCCTGTTAAATATAAGTTGCTAAGAAGTAATTTACAGCACATATAAGGCTTAAATATTTAGGTGAGATTTGTGGTGAGAACCGTCTCGTAGTGAGCTCAATGTCAATGTCACGTGTTTAATCAACAAACCAGTATTTTGTTCTGTAGCCCTTTCCAGCAATCACTGCGCCGACGCGTCTAGGAATACTTAATAGTAAATTAGTGACAATCTACAGAAGTATCTAGCAATGTTTTGGAAACTTTATCATTGAACTCTGTCCATGTTTCATGATTCATTCCCTGTGTGTCGAACCTGCATCTGTAAATTGCTCTTAACTATGTGGAAAACATTTTTGACCGGATTGAGGTCAGTTAATGAATAAATCACGTAGAGTTACTGCGTACATGACTGGTCTGTGACCGTTAAATTACTTTTATGGATTATGGCGATGCGTTTACAGACAATCTTTGAACCCAAAATGTTTTATTTTGAGGGTTTTAAAGTGCAGTTTTAATAAGCAAAATTGTATTGTTGACAAATCGCTCAAAAATATTACACTAATTAAAAATGCAGTCCGTTTGATCATTGATAACTTCGGAATCGTTGGTTTTCACTTTATCGGCCGTATACCAGCGGATTCGTCTCACTTTTCTCTTCATTTTGATAGTATTTTGAGCTCGAAATATTTTATTTTGAAGGTTTTAAAGCGCAGTTTTAATCCTAACGCACGCACCAACTTGCGGCCGACAGGAGAAATGTTAGCGTACTATTTTATATGAGTTTACTTGTAGGCGGAAACGCCAGAAGTTTTATTTTGCAGGGCACCGCATTTTAGTACTGTGTCTGGTTTCAATATTTGTCCCATAGTTTCTGGCAAAGATTGTCTGAGGTTTGCACACTTATATACATAGTGATGTCAAATAATTTTCTTGGTCAGTTTATTTCACTTAAAAAGTATATTTATTAGTTTAGAAACTAAGAACAGGTATTTTTTCCTTTCAGAGGAGCTTGTGTGGTCTATATGTAGGTAATTTTTCGGGGAGGGTGTATATTTCTTATAGTATTTTTCCTTGTGAGTAAAACTGCGCTGTAAACTGTGAACTTAATCACATTTCGGACACGTTTATAAGAGATGGATTACAATTGTTTGCGCAAAATGTGGAACTTCATGAAAAAGGTTATTGTGCTAGAGAAGGATACGCCGTTTTTCGCGACTATTGACGCCTTAGTGAATGGGGCAAGTGTGGATCGGGTCAACACTGAAATGATGGATGTCCGATGGCGTATGTTCAAATTACATCGTCAAATACCAAAAGATGAGCAAAAACAAATCGAACCTTGTGGTCCTTGCTTTGCGAAGCTTATTTTAAAAAATGCCGAACATTAGCAAACAATAATATGCTGACAGGATAAGATAATTAGCGATTATCATATACTTGTCTCTCAACGAACAATTTACTGAACGGTGTTCACTCGGCTCACACACGTATCTCAGTATCAAATAGAGCTTTTTCTTAGGTTTTTAAGCAGATACATGTAATATTTGCTAATTTCTAGAACACAATGTGTACAAAGATAATGTTATAGTAAAAATATTTTAGTATAGTTGAAATATATAGGAAATAATGGTCTCTTTTGAACGGTTCTCACCACAAAACAGTAAAGGAACTTGATATCTGAATTCTTACTTTATAACGGAAGCGAGAATCGTTGCTCAAAAATCATCTCTCGCATTCTTATATCGTCATCAAAAGTTATAAAATCGTGCAGGCATATCTGATATGCATGATGTCAGTCCTCCATAGCGACCCTGTTAAATATAAGTTGCTAAGAAGTAATTTACAGCACATATAAGGCTTAAATATTTAGGTGAGATTTGTGGTGAGAACCGTCTCGTAGTGAGCTCAATGTCAATGTCACGTGTTTAATCAACAAACCAGTATTTTGTTCTGTAGCCCTTTCCAGCAATCACTGCGCCGGGCGTCTAGGAATACTTAATAGTAATTTTGTGACAATCTACTGTAGTATCTATCAATGTTTTGGAAACTTTATCATTGAAATCTGTCCATGTTTATTGATTCAGTTCCTGTGTGTCGAACCTGCATCTGTAAATTGCTCTTAACTATGTGGAAAACATTTTTGACCGGATTGAGGTCAGTTAATGAATAAATCACGTAGAGTTACTGCGTACATGACTGGTCTGTGACCGTTAAATTACTTTTATGGATTATGGCGATGCGTTTACAGACAATCTTTGAACCCAAAATGTTTTATTTTGAGGGTTTTAAAGTGCAGTTTTAATAAGCAAAATTGTATTGTTGACAAATCGCTCAAAAATATTACACTAATTAAAAATGCAGTCCGTTTGATCATTGATAACTTCGGAATCGTTGGTTTTCACTTTATCGGCCGTATACCAGCGGATTCGTCTCACTTTTCTCTTCATTTTGATAGTATTTTGAGCTCGAAATATTTTATTTTGAAGGTTTTAAAGCGCAGTTTTAATCCTAACGCACGCACCAACTTGCGGCCGACAGGAGAAATGTTAGCGTACTATTTTATATGAGTTTACTTGTAGGCGGAAACGCCAGAAGTTTTATTTTGCAGGGCACCGCATTTTAGTACTGTGTCTGGTTTCAATATTTGTCCCATAGTTTCTGGCAAAGATTGTCTGAGGTTTGCACACTTATATACATAGTGATGTCAAATAATTTTCTTGGTCAGTTTATTTCACTTAAAAAGTATATTTATTAGTTTAGAAACTAAGAACAGGTATTTGTTCCTTTCAGAGGAGCTTGTGTGGTCTATATGTAGGTAATTTTTCGGGGAGGGTGTATATTTCTTATAGTATTTTTCCTTGTGAGTAAAACTGCGCTGTAAACTGTGAACTTAATCACATTTCGGACACGTTTATAAGAGATGGATTACAATTGTTTGCGCAAAATGTGGAACTTCATGAAAAAGGTTATTGTGCTAGAGAAGGATACGCCGTTTTTCGCGACTATTGACGCCTTAGTGAATGGGGCAAGTGTGGATCGGGTCAACACTGAAATGATGGATGTCCGATGGCGTATGTTCAAATTACATCGTCAAATACCAAAAGATGAGCAAAACAAATCGAACCTTGTGGTCCTTGCTTTGCGAAGCTTATTTTTAAAAATGCCGAACATTAGCAAACAATAATATGCTGACAGGATAAGATAATTAGCGATTATCATATACTTGTCTCTCAACGAACAATTTACTGAACGGTGTTCACTCGGCTCACACACGTATCTCAGTATCAAATAGAGCTTTTTCTTAGGTTTTTAAGCAGATACATGTAATATTTGCTAATTTCTAGAACACAATGTGTACAAAGATAATGTTATAGTAAAAATATTTTAGTATAGTTGAAATATATAGGAAATAATGGTCTCTTTTGAACGGTTCTCACCACAAAACAGTAAAGGAACTTGATATCTGAATTCTTACTTTATAACGGAAGCGAGAATCGTTGCTCAAAAATCATCTCTCGCATTCTTATATCGTCATCAAAAGTTATAAAATCGTGCAGGCATATCTGATATGCATGATGTCAGTCCTCCATAGCGACCCTGTTAAATATAAGTTGCTAAGAAGTAATTTACAGCACATATAAGGCTTAAATATTTAGGTGAGATTCGTGGTGAGAACCGTCTCGTAGTGAGCTCAATGTCAATGTCACGTGTTTAATCAACAAACCAGTATTTTGTTCTGTAGCCCTTTCCAGCAATCACTGCGCCGACGCGTCTAGGAATACTTAATAGTAAATTAGTGACAATCTACAGAAGTATCTAGCAATGTTTTGGAAACTTTATCATTGAACTCTGTCCATGTTTCATGATTCATTCCCTGTGTGTCGAACCTGCATCTGTAAATTGCTCTTAACTATGTGGAAAACATTTTTGACCGGATTGAGGTCAGTTAATGAATAAATCACGAGAGTTACTGCGTACATGACTGGTCTGTGACCGTTAAATTACTTTTATGGATTATGGCGATGCGTTTACAGACAATCTTTGCCATAATACTTTGGGACAATCTAGCTTCCGTGAAGAAATATAGTTATTGTATATTATAGTATACTACAGATAATCTCGGCTGGCAGCCGTGTAGTATATATTGTAGTGTATTATTAGTATACTGACAGGTAACGTCGGCTGGTAGCCGTGTTTTATTGTAGTATATTATAGTATACTACAGATAATCTCGGCTGGCAGCCGTGTAGTATATATTGTAGTGTATTATTAGTATACTGACAGGTAACGTCGGCTGGTAGCCGTGTTTTATTGTAGTATATTATTGCTGCCGAGTGAAGCGAGGCGGCACACTAATCTCGACCCAGTCTCCCATTCGGATGTATTATGTTCGACAGAATTAATCTCGATTTTGTGAGTATTGTGTCATGATGTCGCCGAGTTTATGACGTAAAATGACGTAGCAGTTACAAAATGGCATACACAGGGATTTTACGAAAACAATCCGAGTAGGATCAAATAACTGTGTCGGAACTCGAAAACACCGCATGAGCGATGTAATTTTGTGGTCTCCAAGCAGTAAAGTAGCGTGTTTACAGTGAGGTCCAAAAGTGACTAGTGAATGCATTTTATATGGTCATATATCTAAGTTTTTGTCAAGAAATAAAGCGGTTTAGTAAAGGTATGTTGACTAACATGGTAGATTTTATTTCTTTTAAAAGTAATATTTTGGTTTTGTTATGATTTACGCTCTACAAAGAGTCAAATTATTAGTAGATACTGATATTAAATATTTATATTAAATGTATAATTTATACATTACGGTAATATAAGACCACAAATTTACTCAAACTCGTTCAAAAATAACGCACCGTTTAGTTAAATTTAGTTTATATTGCACTTGCTTTATTATAAAATGGGTATTCTCATTGAGCATGCTAACAGATGCTGTAATTTACAATTTAAACTTAAGGCAGAAATGCAGAAAACCTGCAAGTCTGGATGTTCAAAATCATGGGAGGATTGAACTGGATTGTAAATTACATACATTTACATATTAAATGTTAACTTCAAAGATTTTTTTTTGTTCAAAAAAAATTTCAAACATACCAAACCATTGGTCCACGTAAGGATCATCCTCGTTCTTGTTAAAATCGACATAACGAGGAGCGTCAAATTCGTACGTGAGGTCAAGTTCGTCCATTCTTCACCAGCTGCTGTTACAAATAAATTACAAAAAGAAATCTGGTTTGGAAGCTTAATTAAAGTACAATATAACTCATTATCTATGTTATTGTCCAGGTTTATGCAAAAATGTAGTCCTTCATTATCACGTGTGTATTGTGTTTTCACACAAACAACCAATAGCAATGTTTTGGTTTATAAGCACACAAGCATAAGCACAATGCCTGGTTCACAAGAGTGAGATAAGAGTAAGCAGAAATACATACATACATACATACATACATACATACATACTCTCTAGGGTTTACTTCCTAGGGAAAACTTTCCCTCTAGGGTTTAAAAGTTGACCTGCATAACAACGCAATAACATGCATGCAATAATGAAATATACTGTATGTGTATAATGATGTTATTATTAACTAGAAGTTACTATCGCAAGTGAAGTGCTGCCTTGAGAAAACAAGTTTTTTGAATCGGGCAAATAAACTTGACATAACAAACATGGGTTTCAGGGAGGGCAGGCGTTCTCAATTTTCAGGAGTAACACAATGTTTGAAATTGGGCTTTCCTTTGAAACAAGTACAACCTATTGTGGTCTATCCAATTTCAAAGGTTCACTTTTTTATTATACACCCTATATTGTATAAAAGTCATTAAAAGGGACAATATAAGTTCTGCAAGTTGTAGCATACAATGGCTATGTGTTTATCTGGTTTAATGGTTATGTGGTTTAATGTTTTAATGGTACGTGAGTAGTGTATAAATGACGTTCCTGGTGCATAAAAGTGCTGACGTCAGCAAAAATTAACGCGTCAGCACTTTTTTAAAACGTCAGCACTTTTTACCACCCGATTCACACGCGTTAGCACGCGTTAGCACGTGTCACACCCGATTCCCAAACACTTCCCAAACACTTCCCAAACACTTCCCAAACATTTTACAAACACTTCCCAAACATTTTACAAACACTTTCCAAACATTTTTCAAATACACACAAAACATTTTCTAAAACACTTTACAAACGCGCGAGCACGCACGAGTGAAGCGAGACGAGCGAAGCGAGACGAGCGAAGCGAGACACCTTTAAATCGTTTGACCCAAAACACTGGACCAGGGAAAATAAAAAGAGTCATGGAAACAATGGAGACATTAAACAAATTAAACAAATTTGTGGACGACTCAGGATATGATCGTGAACTTAAGTGTGACGAAGATTGTGAGTGGTGTCATGGTGTGATATGTAAGTTTGGATGTGACTTATGTGTGGGTATTACTCTTTGCAAATGTGGGCCATGTGAGGGTGAAAGATTGTCTAAATATAACTGGCCAGAAAATGTAAAGTGTAACTGTGAGTGTGATGGTGGAGACTTTTGTAAAGGAGAGTGCAAGTGTTATATATGTAATGGTGTTTGTGGACAAGAGGAGTGTTATTGTATGAATAAGTCTTGTATTGTAACCAATGTACTGATCCAAATTGTGGATGTGACTATTGTGAACATCGTAACAAGGATGAAATGTGTAGTGATGAGGAGTGTGATTATGAGTGTTGCATTGCGAAGCGTCATATCAACTGGACATAAGAGTAAAAATTTCAAAATAAAAAAGTAATTTGTAACCTAACAATGGGTTACAAAATACAAATTTACATCTATAAAGTAACATATGAGTTTTAAATGTATAACAGACGAAGGATTTACCTTAAAAACCATTGCTGAAATAATAAGCATGGTCAATTACAAAGGATATATTAAAGTCACAGAGTTGGGGATACACATTACAAGCTGCACGCCACGCGTAAACTCATCCTCCAACGCGCCAGACGCTAGTTCGAAACTAATGATAAGCATGATGTTTAAACACAACATGTTAAACATGTTTCGAAGCGTCGATAAATCTTTGATTGTGATAAACACAACTCAACTAACATCTTTACTTAAACATATCACAAAAACAAAAACTATAGAGTTAAGTTATTCCAACAAAGAACTTAACATTGTTACAAGATGTAACAAAAATTTAAACACCACATTTACAACTCTTAACACATTAACTAATCAGTGGTATGAAATAGTACCACCTGATTGTGGGTTGCGCGAAGGTGTGCTGTTAAACTCAAGTGAGTTTTTTGATGCATGTAAGGATCTAAGTCTTATCGATCAACACATAACTATCGAAATGATAGGCTTATTTGGACTTAGACTCACATCTTCGATAAGTGATGTCGTCGTAAAGACTGTGAGACTGGGAGTTCACGAGTCTAATGTCAATGTAACTCAAACAGGTGTATTTAACGCTGGTAACATTAACAAGATGAGTAAACTTGCGAGTGTGTCAACGAAAGTGAGGGTGTGCTTACTCGATAACCAACCGATGTTAATCATAGCGTTTACATCTTTGGGTAAGGTGTTAGTGTATGTTAAACCAAGAGACCGCAACGAGTTATAAATAAAATAAACAATGACACTTAGATTTGGATATTCGAATGACGAACCAAACTACATACACAACATTCCAAGAGCACCACGCACGCTGAATTACTCTTTTGAATATAATTATTTCATAAGTTCTTCCGATCGTGGACCTGAGAACAGGAGACCTGGCTACCCCCATGCTATCATGTATGGGTATTGGCTTACTAAGAATTCTACGATGACTCTTTTAACTCATCTTTTTGACAACGACGATACTATGCGTAACGACCTCAATGTTGTGTTGAGATATAGACTTCGAATTGCAGACTCGAAGCTGAAAACTTGGGTTACAAAAGACTTGATTGACATTCCCCTAAAAAATAAGTTAGCCGTCTCACATGTGTTTAATCTGAACGAGTCGTTCGTGATAAGTGAAATCTATCCTAACTTCCAAGACATAGCGGTGATGTACATTCGGATCTTATTGGTTAGTGGGAGCCAGTATGGTAACGAGTCGAACTTAGAGGTTGTAGTTGAATATTAAATATTTTAGACAATTTCCATAACTTTTTGTAAGTTATGGAAATAAATAAATACACATGGCATTAGCATTTGGTTACACAAAAGATAACCGATACACAACAATCGGTGGTCAACAAGGACCAACTGGTCCGCAAGGACCTCAAGGTCCCGATGGCATACAAGGCGAACAAGGTAACCCAGGCCAACGAGGTCTTAAAGGTTTTAAAGGTGACAAAGGTTTAAAAGGTGACAACGGTAACACAGGCATACAAGGACTACAAGGTGTCACAGGCTCCAAAGGATTAACTGGAAACACAGGTCCACAAGGTCAACAAGGGCTAAATGGAAACACAGGTCCACAAGGATCAAAAGGACGCAAAGGCGACGATGGCGCATCTGGTCCTAACGGTAACACAGGAATACAAGGTCTTCAAGGTGTCACTGGTGTAAAAGGGTTAACTGGAAACACAGGTCCACAAGGTCAACAAGGCTTAAATGGAAACACAGGACCACAAGGTCCACAAGGACCGGCAGGATCCGGATCGGGATCAGGTTCTCAAGGTCCAAAAGGTGACACAGGTGCCGCAGGCATACAAGGTATGCAAGGTGTCACAGGTTCCAAAGGACTAACTGGAAACACAGGGCCACAAGGACAACAAGGCTAAAATGGAAACACAGGACCGCAAGGTCCACGAGGACACAAAGGTAATGATGGCCCACATGGTCCTAACGGTAACACAGGCATACAAGGTCTTCAAGGTGTCACAGGTTCCAAAGGTCTAACTGGGAACACAGGTCCACAAGGTCAACAAGGACTAATTGGAAACACAGGACCACAAGGACCACAAGGTCCTCAAGGTTTAAAAGGGGATTCATCAGGATCAGGATCTGGATCACAAGGTCCAAAAGGTTCTAAAGGTGACACAGGTGCCACAGGTTCTCAAGGACCACAAGGTTCCAAAGGAACTAACGGACAACAAGGACCACAAGGTAACACAGGTCAACAAGGTCCTCAAGGATTAATTGGTCATACAGGTCCCCAAGGTTTAAAAGGTGACCGAGGTTTACAAGGACTTAAAGGTCAAGATACAGGAAACACAGGACCCCAAGGCCCACAAGGCCCACAAGGACCCCAAGGGTTAATAGGACACACAGGACCTCAAGGACTTAAAGGTGACAAAGGAAATCTTGGCCCGCGAGGTATTGTTGGTCTTACAGGTGACATTGGTTATGATGGTCCCCAAGGACCACAAGGTGACAAGGGTGACAAGGGTGACACTGGTGACAAAGGCGTTACCGGACCAAGAGGGTTCACAGGTATGGTGGGCGCGAAAGGTGATCACGGCAGCATGGGTGGACAAGGTAACAGTGGGTCTCGCGGTCAAAAAGGTAACACTGGAAGTACAGGCCCACAAGGGCACAAAGGTGATAAAGGGGACACTTTCACACCTTCTGTAAGTTATCTCATAAACAAGGGTAAAAACTCATACATAACAGGAGACGATAATATTGCATGTGTAAGAAATAACAACAAAATATTTTCAATGGTAGTAGGAAAACAAGGAACCTACATAGTTAAATACATGCTAACTTTAAAACCCACAACACATGAAAAAGGGGATCCTGTTGTAATTACCACCAAAGGTTGGTACTCAACAGATTTTGGTGGTTACGCAGATATTAAAACATGTATTTATGTTGAAAATACTAAAAAAACAAACTTTGAATTTTTAACTGATGGTGCTGTATATAACGACATACCCCAACACATTTACATGGAAGGTGTTATTACCATTGCAAAAGGAGCGACAGTAGAGTTAAAGTCCTTCACAGATTACTTTGGTGACTTTTACAGTTATCTTCTATACGATGTTTACGATGCTATGATATTTCTCACAAAGGTTGGATAAATGAAAACACCATTTAACATGCTTATAACTGGTTCAACAGAGTGTGGTAAGACATACTATATGTTAAACATGTTGGTTAACGAGTACCGCGGTCACTTCCAATACATATTTTTAATATGCCCAACGTTTGAGTACAACCAGACTTACCAAAACTGGTCGTACAAAAACTCCCCTGGTTTTTACACGATACAATGCGAGCAAGATCAAGTCGACACATTTTTAAAATACATCTCGGATACATTCAAGGGAACTAACTCGCTAATAATTTTAGACGACTGTGCAAGTTCTAAGTCCGTTAAGACAAGAACATCCGAGCTTGTTAACTTAGCTTTTTCGGCCAGACATTACAACCTAAGTACGATAGTCGTAACTCAAAAATTAACGGCCATCACACCGGCTTACCGTGAAAACATAGCCAAGCTAGTTGTGTTTGACACACCCAGCGCTCTCGCATGGAAAACCATCACAGACGAGTTCTTAGACATCCCCAAACAAGAACAAGACGCACTACGAAAAGCTCTCAAAGAAAACAAATACGCAAGGTTAGAGATCAACCTCAGATTTCCCCGATCACATAATATCACTGTCTAATAAAATATGACTCCAGATGAAATAGAAACATTACGTAATGAACTAATAGCACTCTCAGAGAAGGGTTACATTAACCAAACTACGAAGTATTTAAAAAACAAATCTCGTGCGACACCCTCAATTTTACAAATGATAAAAGAGGAATATATAAAAAAAAGAGACGACAAAAGCAGAGATAAGATGGCCATAAATTTTGTGTTGTTATCTGTATATGTCATCGATAACTTTGCCGGTAGTTATGTAAAAATTATCGAAAAGCCAAAGTTTATATCAAAGATACTAGACGATGAAAACATCATGTTCGTCATAAAAGACATAATGCCTAGTTACACGCCAGACGACGATTTCAGTAAGTACTTACTGGCGGCCGTTTCAATAGTTACTTTGTGTTCCAATCATGTTGGCTTAGTAACTGAACCGTACGCAAGCGCGCCTGACGAGACATACGAACCTGATGTTACACCAAGTGAGACGAGTTATTTTAAACAACCTGACGCATCTAGCGTCGAAGAAAAAGTGCAAGCGGCATCTTTTGACACCATCTACTAATCATAGAATTAAAAAATTTGTAACCTGGTTGGGTTACAAATATTTACACGCTTATGGTTCACTTTTACTGTCAGTCTCGATTGTGTCACTTTCACATTTTGAACACACCTCGGTGTCACTTTCACATGAGCATACACTTTGTTTGTCTTCGTTGTCCTCACTTGTCTCACTTCCCTCGCCTTCGGCTCGTCGCTCACTACTACACTCACTTGCTTGCTTGCTAGTTGTGTCATCGTATGATGGTTTAACTTTTGGTAAGTCTTTAATGACATGAGTTATAGAATATTTTATACTTATGGTTCCTCCCATTTATTAAAGTTGTAACCCATAAGGTTACAACTTTTTTTTTTTGATCTGAGTGCTAATCCTCAGCGATATCTTCTGACACAAAGTCAGCTACTTTTCTTAGCTTTTTCACTTTGAAGTTTAGATGACTTACACCATCTAATGCCTCAAACACAGATCTACACTCGAAGATTACTCTAACATAAGCTCTACTACCTAAGAGCTCTTTCCTTTGGAGATCTGTTAAACCACCAACTGAGAGATATAGAGTGTTACTATTTGAACCTTTCAAGATATCTTTTGTCTTGTAATCACTTTCCAGACTTAAAAGTTGTTGTTTTACTTCGTCATCTTCTATGACAAGTGGTATGTTATAACCACCATTTTTGAACTTGGACTTTGTAATACCCCATGTCAAACATCTAGGGATATCGAATACGGTTGGACTTTCAAATTTAAATGTTGTACCTTTTACACTGGTTACATTGTTACTTCCACTCATTCTTTTATTTAAGTTATTTAGTCGTAGTCGAATTCTTATAAGACCTTTTAGCTTGAATTTGATCGTATACAACATATCCCAACGCTATCGCTAACATCCACATGTTGTCACCTAACCATGATAACCCTTTCGCACCCATACTTAGAACACTTGATAGTATCTCACCGATGGCACCAAATACAGGACCTAACTCTTTAAATATTTTAGCGACACCTTTTGAAAACTTTGACACACCACGAGCACCTGCTGCGATAGCATCTCTACCAGCCGTGACAATTGTTGTTACCACACCAGCTATCGAGATACTTATGGCAGACGCGATGCCTAAATTTTTCTTAGCCCACTCTTTAAATTTTTCAAACTTTTTAATTGGGTTGTTTTCGATCTCATCTTCTGCAATTTGGGATGCTACTTCACTCTCGGGTCTCATGTTATTTTCCGCTCTAAGGAGATCTTGTTCTATTTCTGCAATAACTGCCATTTGTTTGTAAATAATTTTAAGCGCAGGGTCTTGTGCCTTTTCAGACTCTTCACGCCAATGTTTCTTGTCTATCTCTAAACTGTTAATTTTATCTTCCCAAGGGGTTGTTTGATCACGAATACCGCGTTCTAAAAGTGTTCGCGCTGTTTCTTCATGCCACTTTAATATTTCTTTTGCTCGTGCCTCTTCTATTGTGTCTTGTTTTTGTGATACAGTTGGCGCCGCTTGCGTTGATTGCTCTTTGTAACCTTGTTGTTGTTTAAGATAATTAACTACCTTTTGAAGCTCATCTAGCTGTTGTCGTTGAAGTTTAATGTCCTGTCCTTGTAGACCATGTTGTCGTTGAAAGTCATCTACTTGTTGTTTAAGAACATTGATCTGTTCTTGTTTTTGTTGCGCTAGATTTTGTTCTAGTTTTTGTTTCGCTGATTGCGCTTGTTGTTGTTGTTGTTTAAGAACATTGATCTGTTCTTGTTTTTGTTGTTGTTGTTGGTTAAGAACATTGATCTGTTCTTGTTTTTGTTGTTGTTGTTTGTTATTTTCATTTATTTGGTTTTGAAGATTTATGACCGCTCGCTCGCCTTCGACTCGTCTCGCTTCTTCATTTTTAAGATCATTACCTTGTTGTTTTTGTTGTTGCGCTTGCGCTTGTTGTTTCTGTTGTTGCGCTTGCGCTTGTTGTTGTTTAAGAACATCGATCTGTTCTTGTTTTTGTTTTCCTAGTTGTTGTTCTTGGTTAATTTGGTTTTGAAGAACAAGGATCTGTTCTTGTTGATAAGCAAAACCTCCTCTAACTTCTTGAGTCTCGTTGGCTTGTTGTTGTCTAATGTTTTGGAACATTTGTAAAATGTTATCGAACTGTTTTTGTTGCTCTTCCCTTACATTTTGTTCAAGGTCTTTAAAATGTTGATCAAGTTCAGCAATCTTATCTTCTATGGCGCTATTTAATGTATTAGTAAC
The DNA here is from genome assembly GCA_016169945.1 of Trachythela sp. YZ-2020. NCBI lineage: Eukaryota > Metazoa > Cnidaria > Anthozoa > Malacalcyonacea > Clavulariidae > Trachythela > Trachythela sp. YZ-2020. The sequence continues at coordinate 1,504,204 of JADLSH010000072.1, forward strand.
ATTTTGACGCACGCTTTCATTTAACTCTTCGTCAAAAATACCAGTTTGTTCTTCCACCACAGAAGGGAACTTGGTTTTATGTTCTGCCTGAACATTTTTTAACTCTTCGTTATAATCTTTTAAAGCTCTTAACATTTTTAGGCCGGTACTAGTCGACATACTAATTTTGCCCTTACCATCAATTTTAAAAATTCCAACTCCCGCTTGCTCTGGATTTACACCATAATTTATCCCTATTACACGACCCGCAGCATTTCTTCTTACCGATAATTTGTTGAGAAATAACTTTGTGTGTGGACCATCGTCTTCGTCTAAGTCAATCTTGAGGTATCTTAAAAATACATCTCTGACTGCTTCGATCCTTACAACATCAGGGTTCCCTGTCACAATGGGAATGCTTTTGTCTAAATTAGTGGGTGGGTCAAGTGTGGTACCTTTGTCTTTGGTAGTTGATCCATTTAGTGGGTTGTTGTTCGTTGGGGTAGTTTCAACGTCTGGTTCTTCTTCATCGTTGTTAACTGGGGTGGTATCTGGATCTGGTTCATTATCGTTGTCATTATCTTGTTCTTCGGTAAAAGTGGTATCTTCTACACCATCATCACCATCAGAAAGGTCTTCATCATCACCTATGCCAGTATCATGGCTAGTCATTTTTGGCATTGGAATATCTTCTGTTGTCGACATTTGTTTATTTAACCTCGCTAAGTTCTCTCTCGTAAAATTTACCGTGTATTTTCTCACCCGTTGCGATGTCTTGTATTTTGTACATGACAGGGATCCCATGATTAACTTCTATGATCTTAAATGTCTCTTCTGTGAAATTAACAGTGTAACCTTTTACAAATCTGGTACCTGTGTGATATTTTTCAACCCTAACGATATCACCAACTTTATATCGTGGATTTTTTAGTTCGTCATTGGTATCGTACAAAGTACTCATGACTTCGTCTTTGTTTGACTCGTTCACATCTGCTGGTTTCATCTTGATGCTTCTGTGCACGCTGTGGTTATAGTTAAATGTAACATCATCTAAAATATCTAACCACTTCTTGGTATCGTGCTCGGTGAAATATTTCCACATCGTTGTTTTAAGAGTTCTGTTTAGTCGCTCGACGAGAGCAGCTTTTCTGTTTAAGAGAGCCTTACCTTTGTTTTTACCGATCACTCCTATCTTAATAAGCGTAGTAAAATGTCTTATTCCAAGTTTGTCCAGTAACTCGATCACTTGTTTTTTGAACTCGTTGCCATCATCGAATTGGACGACATCTGGGTACTTACCAAACCTAACTTTAAACTCCTCTAATATTTTTTTCATAGCGTGAGCGACATCCTCACTACTTTTTCTTTTGGTGGACTCTGTGAAAGCGTATCGTGATAATATCTCTATACTCGTTAATATGTAACGATAACCATCGTTAACATCCTTACGACCCTCTGTCATGTCGACTAAGTCTAATTGTAGTTGATCACCAAGATCATAGACCATCGTCTTACGATAGACATGCTTACCGCTTTTTTGTTTAGTCATGGTGTAAGTCTTTTGTGTCAAGATCCACTGTTTAACTTGTTTACGAGTGACATCTAAGCCGGTTTCCTTTGCTTTTTGATACAATCTTTCGATAGACTGATAACCGGTGCCAGGGGAGTGATACAAATCCCGAAGACCTTGTTCTGTTTCAAAATGAGTTGTCATTTTATTTCACACCTCACCTTGATAACGTGAAAATTTTAGAGGGTCTTATAGAATGTAAGCAAGACACATATACATCTTAATAAAGTACTTATATTCATTGTGTCAGTATTTCTGTTCATTTTCGTAACTTACGAAAGTTATGAAATTGAGTATCTTAGTTGTCCAAGTCGAAATAGAAATACAATACAAAATGGAGATAGTTAAGTGTCCACATATGTTTGGTGAAATATTAAACAACTTAGAGGTTGTAAAACATGAAGAAAAGTTTTGGTTTGCTGCCACAGATGTTGGAAAGTTCGGTTCAGAAACACAACCGCGAAGGTCTATACTACGACATGTTCGTGAGAAACACTTAAAAAGGTATGATGAGTTTTTAAAGTCGGACCTTAGCGAAGAAGGGGGTACCGCAGCGGTACCCCCCTCCTTAGAAATTAAAGACAAGCTTTTCATAAGTGAGAGAGGACTCTTGGAGTATGCCATCAAATTAAATCACCCATTGTTAGAAGAGTTTCAAGATTGGGTGTTGGACATTTTAGTAAAAGAACTTAAGAGACCAGAAAGAATCTTATGTCTAACTTATACAAACTCCTTAGATGAGTTCTTACCTGACGAACTTGTTGAAAGTATAAGAGATGATAACCCTTGTTGGTGTAAAGCTATATGTAAGTGTGGAAGTAACGAACGAAAAAAATTATCTGCTAATCTCAATGAAAAGCGTGATCTCGTTAAAGATCGGAACCATATATCAAGAAGTTTACTAGCATGGAAGACACGACGAACAAATATTAAATTGAAAGAAGAAATGCAAGTAAAAATACTAGATGATTTACAAAATGTAATGACTGAGAATAGTAATTTAATGGATGAGAATAGTAATTTAATGGGGGATAATTGTAAGTTAATGGATGATAATCGTAATTTAATGACTGAGATTACACTGTTAAAAAAGATGTTATTTTAGACATTTCTCACAACATATAATTTTTTCATAACTCACGAAAGTTATGAAAATTTCACTTATCACTCGCTCGTACGCTCGCTCATACACTCGTGTTCCACTTACAATACAATACTTAACACCCAACCAGCGCCTAAGCCAGCTAACCCAACTGCGACATGTTTGTACTCGTCCATGTCTGTTGATGGTTTGTAAAAATCTGATAACATTGGATGTCTCGTAAAAACCTTATTGTTGTGTGTAATCTTTTGTAGTTCTGCCAATGACTTATTAACAGAATTCATATCACTATTTGCGTCTAAAAGTTGCCGTCGCATTGCTGTGATTCTTTCCTTGTTAGAAGCTTGTTTTTCATACCACTTGTTCTTTGCTGCTGTTAAATGTTCCATCGCAAGGTTGTGTCTTTTAATTTCTGACTGGTAACCTTTGTGATCTAAAAGTCTAAATAGGTATCCGGCTCCCGTAAACGCTACCGCGTTAAATAGTCCAGATAACGCAATTGTTGTGGCCATTTTATTTAATCATCAGCTTTGAATGGGTTGCCAGGTAGCATCTTCTTTGCTTGTAACACTTTAATTACACTTGTACTGAGACCAAAGGCAACCGCCAGTTTCAAGAGCCCTTCCATCGTAGTTGGGATACTCAACGAATCTTTCATTAATTTTTTACTTGCGAACGATACTGCGACAGCACCTACCACAATTAATAGTGAGTCATATAACTCTTTTGGTAAGTCTTTAAATACTCCAGCCATTTAATTTATTATACACTGTGTAGAATAAATGAATCACAAAGTTAACGAACTTTTACCCACTTATGAGAAGATAACTTACTCTCAAATTCGTGGTCCTAAAAAACAAAACATCTTTACACTAACTCCCACAGAGATAACAGAGAACCAAGAACTTTACATTAACATTCCAAAACTATACGAGAATGTTTGTCTGGTTCCTGGGTCGATGTACATCGTGGGTTCGTTTAAAAGTAAGAACAGCAAGTCGTGGTTCTTAAACAACCTAGCTAGTCTTTTACAAAAAAGTCTAGAAGTAACCGTCGACGGTCAGGTTGTGTACGACAACATAGGCGAGTCCCAGTTCGAAGTGTACAAAGCACTTTGGAAAACAAAAGATGAAAGAAAGAACTTGGTATGTCAAGGATTGGCTAACGAGAACACTCGTAAACTTATGAGCGGCGATGACTCTGGTGACAAAACTGTGAAAGCCGACAAGTACTTTGGGAATCTGTACAAAACCAAAGTTCATATCCCAATTGGTAAGATTTTGAACGACCAAGGGTTGTACGCACCATATGGAATGAAATCAAATTTCAGGTACAAAATTACACTACCACCTGCCACAGAAATTATGAAGGCGCAATCTGGTCAGGCAGTCGCTGGTTACACAGTTGAAGACCTTCATCTCGAATACGAGACAATCACATCGCCAGAAATGTACCAGCAAGCGTTAAACTCTTACAACATTGGAAGGTCTCTCATTTACGAGCAAGTGATGTTGATGAAAAAAGAGACATGGGCAAAGGGTTCGACATTGGTAAATTTGAACATCAATGTGCCCAGAAAGTCAATGAGAGGTATCGTACTTCTGTTTCGAGATGGCACAGTTGACTCAGAACACTTCGTGTATCCCAACATAACGAGTGTTAAAGTTGCCATTGAGGGAAGTCCAAACGCGTTGTACTCTCAAGGTCTCGAAGAACACAACCTCTTTAGATCTGCTGAGAACTTCTTCTTGGATTACACAACTGACACTTTGAGCATAGATGACTTTTACACAGGTAACAAGTTTGCACTTGTCATCGACATGAGAACTGTCTGTGACCCAACGGTAGCTGGGATTGGACGAAAGATTCTTAACACACAAGACGGTGTGCTCTTAGAAATTAAGAAAAGGGTTACCACAAAAGATTTGACATGTTATGTGTTCATTGTTTCAGATGGGGTGGTTAACATAGTTGGTAAGCAACTACAAAGTATTGAGTTTTAAGTTATTTGAAATGTAAAAAAAGTTTTCTAATCCTGACAGGGATTAGAAATCTGACTCCTTAACTAGTCGCTTGCTATGATTTCGTTGTTAATATTTTCATCATGTGATTGTGTATTTTGGACTGATGGAATATTAGTAACTTTTTCATATCTTTTAACTCTTGACGTAACAAACGCAATCTGTAAGTTACCTTCGACTCCTTCTTTTTCTTTTGCTACTTGTAATCCTGTGAGAAATTTTTTACGAACTGTGATGTTTTCGTTGAACAAGTCACCGTTGTGTTGTATTTGTAGTTTACTAGGCTTACACATACCCATTTAGTTAATCAGTCATCTAAATTTACTAGATTGGGTTCTTTCATTTTAGGTGCAACACTTGCACTAACTTCGCTTACATTTGGAACTTTTGTTTTTGATGATGATGTTGTTGTCGTACAATAAGTCCAAAAACAACTTAACCCCCAAAGAATACCTATTATTTTTAAAAATAACAGATAAGGAATATCTGAAGTTAAAGACGAACATTGTTCTCGCGGTTTTGCCAGCTTTCTTTTCTTAGTAGCTTCACGAGCATTTCGTGACAGATCGCTAAGTTTTTCACAAGCAGCTTTTCTCTCTTGATCGGTCTCTGTGATATTTTCATCAGTTATTTGATCTTTGTTCTCACTCATATTTTATTTATCTACAAAATAATATAACCTATCCCCGCTGACAATACTAATAACGCTGACATTGCGATGTCACCTGAGTAATCATATTCGGAAATATCTTCTAACCTAAGTGCAGAGACATTAGGTTTATTTAATTTTACTGGTGGCGATACCACTGGTACTTCTTCTAACGAAGTTGGTTGGCTTATGATCGGTTCTGGCACACTTGTACGAGGTTTTGTAACCACAATGTCTTTGTTAACATTTTCGTTATGACCAAATGTCATGCCCTCGCCTGCTACCGTTAAAATGTTATTGTAACCTTGTATTTTTTGTTTTAAAATTATCATGTCATTTGGAATTAGAATAAGACCTGGACTAATTGCAAAGTTTAAAATTACATTGGTACCTTTTATCGCGTTCCTCATGTTAGAAATGGTCACTGTTTGGTCGTCTTGTATGATTGTGTCCTCAACTAATTTTTTAAAGACCTCTTGTGTTTGTAAAGACTTGGCACCATTCCCAACGATAGCCCATCTTGTACTTGCCTGTGTACCAAGCACACAGTACACATAAGACTCTAAACTTTGTTGAAATAACAGTTGTCCTGTTTGTGTTAACCCAGTCGACTTTGTGGCAACGAACATTTTGTAGTCGTCCAAACTTTTTATGGTTCTGTCACCGCGCTTCTCGTATCTAATACCTGATTGACCAAACCCTGACTTAATCTCTGGTTTTGCATTCCTAACACTTCCATGCGGTTGTTTTGCTAACCAAGTTCCTAACTGTTCTTTACCATAATGAAATTCTTTTGTCCACTCGTACACGACGGGAATGTTGATACTTATTATATTTTTTATTCGTTGGTTCAAAAATCTGTTCATAGAACTGGGTTCTCTTATGAACCTTCGCATGTGGTAGTACAAGTGGTACCTCGCCAAGTTCCCAACTAGTGTGTTATCTTTAAAATGCTGTGTGCTAATACCACAAACATAAGTTGCGATGAAAGCGGCCAAACAAGAAGCCAGATATGGGTTTTCAGTGTAGTCGTTAAACTTTTGCATGTTAGAAGTTATTACGAGGTCTGGAAATGTTGGGTCAAAACTCATAGTGTTGTTTACAAAAATGTTCATTGTTTTTGGGTTACCGTCAAAGTTACCTTTTGTAAAACCTTGTACAACACCTTTCGTATTCCAAATTCTAGGTTGCCAGTCTAACGCCCAACCAAATGCAAAGCTCTTTGCTTTTATATCGTAAGCTCTGCTGTTATGTACAAACATTGTTCGTACAAACAGAGTTGTGCCCGAACGGTTTTTTACGGGTTGAAACATGAACTTATCGACATCTGCGTATGGATATTTTTCTTTAAACAATTGTTGACTAGTCATTTTATTCTCATGGACGCTCACTCGTTAAATAAAATGTCAAAGTTAACAGTATTTGTACCACAGAACAAGACAACTGTGAGTTTAGATATATTTCAACATAACAAGAGTAAGATATATCTCAGATCGGCGACAATATTTTGGGAGTTCCATAATGTCACCAGATGTCAAATACAACACGGTACCGATAAGATTGTGTTTGAGACTGGTTACTGGACATTTGCCAATATCCAAAAGAAACTAAAAGACGAGGGTATCGAGCTTGTTGCAAACCACATAAACTCTACATGTTCAATAAAAGCTGAAAAATCTTTGAACCTAGAAAACACCATAGGTCCTATGTTGGGTTTTTTACCAGACACCGCGTTGATCAAAGACGCATGGCACACGAGTCCCAGTCATGTTGACGTTAACCATGGTTTAAAATACATCAACATTGAATGTAGCATCGTGAACACTTACCAGAACTTCGACACAAAAGGTAAGCCAAGTCAAATAATAGCTTCGTTACCCATCTCGTCATCACAGCTCTTAATAGACACCTTAGAGTTCTACGATAACATCAACTCAAAAACACCTACCATACAAAGATTTAACTCGTTGAGTTTTAAACTTACAACTAACATAGACAAACATGTAAACATGAGTGCGTTGTTAGATCTCGAGATGGTTTAAATTTAAGTTTTAGTAACCCATTTGGGTTACTAAAATATGTTATCTGATTCGTGTGCTTTGTGCCCTGGAATACAGTTCTTTTGCCCTGGAATACAGTTCTTTGTGCCCTGGAATACAGTTCTTTTGCCCTGGAATACAGTTCTTTTGCCCTGGAATACAGTTCTTTGTGCCCTGGAATACAGTTCTTGTCATCGAGTGTCTCGTTCGCTACGCTCACTCGTCTAAACTTTTATTTTAGGTAAGGCGTTAACACATAACTGCATTAGACTCCCTATCTTAGGTGAGGGTATCAAATCCTTAGTTAACAAGCCATTTTCTCGTATTCGCCAGTGACCATACGCGTAAGTCTCAACGCCACCGCTATCTTCGTCTATATATCGCTTGTCGTCTGTGTTTCTAAGAGCGATCTTACTACTTCGTTCAGTGAAGAGCTCGAAGTCCCTAGTTCTTATTCTGTTGGTGGTTATACTCTTTGTCTCGTTCTCCAAGAGACAATTTTTAAAGTCTTTGTATGAGAAGCCCTTAACCTTATGTCTGTCAGCCCCCTTACATTTCCTAACGGTGTTATCTTTTAGATCCATCAGCTTACCATCTTTGTCTTTAACCTCTGAGTGTTTAACTTGTAACGAGTACACTTTCGCACTTATCGTCACCACCCCCTCTATTATTTTGTCCCCTGACTCTAACTTAATCATGGCAGGTACTTTCATATTAACTTTGGGTATCCCCATCTTATTTGGTTGTTTAAAGTTACTCGTATCCCATTTGGACTCTAAATCTGGTTTGATGTCCTCATAAGAAGTCTTTCGTTCGTATCGTGTAAATGAAGCCATCTGTGTCCATGTAGTTTAGGTCAACTTTTCCAGGCCACTTCTTCTTGAAATAGTTATAGTGCCAGTTGTACATATCAACTTTCGAGTCATCAAGTATGTTCATTCCCGCGAAGATGGGCTTGTTTAACTTGGTTGATCTTGGTCTCATCATAATGAGAGACATGTTATCTTCTAAGATTATGCGGTCCTCAAATGTTGGCTTGGCGATCTCTTTAAGAGCTTGACTACCTGATAAGGCAACCACCATTCTCTTTCGATCTCTCGTATTTTCCATAGTCTTGCCAAATACACTGTTTGGTCCCAACTTATAATACATCACTCCGAATTTGTCACCCTCGATAGCAGCTTTCTTTCGTAGCTCGATACAATAGTCAATGAATGGTTTCAACCAAGCTGACTTATCAAACATCCATCCTTCATGAATCTTAGTTATAACTAACCCCAGCTCTTCATATGCTTTTAACGCGTTGTCATTCACAATGTAATTTGTCTTGTCGTTTAAATTAGGGATTAGTTTAGCCATTGTACCAGGATTAAAAGACTCAGGTGCTAGTGGTAGATCGTTGTGTTCGTCGTGTAGATGTCTAGGATACGACAAGTCCACCTTTAGGAAACACCCTCGATTCATTCCATCTCCGTCCTCACTTTCACCAAGATCGCGCCAATTAGCCAAGTCTTCTTCGTTCATATACTTGTGATTTTTGAGTGGTATTTCTCTTTGTTCACATCCTGCATACAACGCGTTGGCGTCTGGGTTAATTATGTACGAGACTGGCTTAGTTGGATCATATGAGTCCATGTAAGGGTTGTTAGCCTCTGAGTGTCTTTGCACAGCCATTGATATGCCACCTCTAATTCCACCCTCGCAAAACTCATACATGTTTGAGTTCTCCTCACTTATGAGCTCTATCTCGACGCCTGTGTATAACAGCGCAGCCTGCCAGAAGAAAGATGGTGCGGTTGGATACCACGCTGGGTCTAACCTAAATGACTCTAAACTTTTTCTTCTGTGTTCTTGGAAGATATCAGCGAGAGCGGCGGTATCACCCCAAAGATATGTGTCGTGATAGTCTTGCATGGTTTTACATTCGAAAGCTGACCACACATTTTGAGCGTGAGCGTATTCATCCTCACTGATATCACTTTCTGTCAAGAGGTTAAAGAAACACTTTTGAGGTGGTAGTTGGGTCTCTAACATTCTTTCCTCAGAGTCCATATAGTCATATGGGTACACTCCCTTCTTTCGAATTAGGTTGAACTGACTGTCGGTCTTACAACCAGCTTTCGTGATTATGAACTTCTCCTCCGACAAGTTCTCAATAAGCTCTGCTAGACTTAAGCCAAGATGTTTTAGAGAGTCTTTGAAAGCCAAAGTATAGGTCAAGACGGTATCCCCATCTTCATCCACCTCCTCATTACCTGGCAGATATCCAACAAGGGTCTTGACTAACACTCTCTTTTTTAGTTGGATGATTTTGTCTATGGTACTAGCAGTGATTTCCACTTTACCTTTCTCTTTTTGATTGTTACCTAGGTCTCGAATGAAAGCCTTGATGTCATACCCCTCCAAATTATGGAAGAAAACAGGTATCTCTTTAGACCTCCTAGCCAACAAATTACAGTCGTTGTGAGCAATTCCTAAGAACTCTCCAGTATAGTGATTGTGATGTCTCACCGGTTTGTGGTTGTCCCACTCCTCATCCTCAGGGGATGCGTCCAACCCTTTCTTACAAAGGCAACACTCCCGCGCCCGCGCTAACTCTATGTTTGCTAATATAAGCTGGTCCCCCTCTAACGGAATACTCTTCGCATTCTTTTCGTAGAAAGATCTCGCTATCTCATAAAGCTTATTGACAAAGTCTTTAGCACAGTTGGTACCAAGTGTCTTATGATACTTATATCCACCATCAGAGTGTATCTCGTAAAAACCAAAGCCTGATGGTAAATGCTTATTAAGTTTGATCGTCGACAGAGGCGTTCCCACGCTGGATGTTTCTGGGTCTAATTTTTTTAATATGGCCTCTGAGTCTGCGATAATAATTAATGGAGCTCTTATAGTTTTACCCCATGACTTGAACTTTAAGATATTACCATCACGAGCAGTTTTAGGAAATGTTATGCGTCCAACAGTTTGTTTCACACACATATTGAGATGTATTTCCAATTTCTCTTGAGTCGGAAAGAAGTTAATACATCTACGACATGGGAATGACTTACCGTGACCATGATTTCGTCCAAATAGTCTAGACTCTGAGCTCACCGTCATATAATGCCCCTTATACAACAAGATGACAGCCTCTCTGCTTGCCTCGAACTCAGAGGGATATAATGGCTCAATGTATTTAATCTCAACCCCATACTCATCTCGTGAGTCGTCTAAATAATACACGACAAGTCTTATGTCGTTAAGCTTCTCAAACCGTTGAAACTGACTAACATCCACAGGAAATGTAATGCCTTTTAGGTTATACTCTAACTCACACTCCTTTAAAGTCTTATCCACACGTTCTGGGTTAGTGGTCTTAGGGTTTAACGATCTGTCGACTGCGTAGATGAAACACTTACTATTCCAACTTTTTATATTGATCACTGCGTGTTTGTTTGCCAACCACTCTGGTAACTCCACATAATTACCACCTTGTTGTGAGACCAACTTACTCGTGTTGATGTGGACTCCAAATATTTTTGACAGTGACCAACCAGACTTCTCTATAAGAAATGAAGCCATCTTGACTCTTAGACTACTCTCTAGCTTTCGCCATTCGACAGCAAGGTTGGAGTGTTTGTTTCTAACCTCAACACTATTTGAGGAGATGAACTTAGTCTCAAACTTCTCAGTGCCATCCTCGTTCGTATTCTTAAACTCAGCGTGAATCTTAACAGTGAACTTGGCTGGTATGTGGGATCTAATAACACCTAAGATCTGAGGCTTTAATAAATCAAGTAAGGGCTTAGGTAAAAGATTAGTTTTGTTTTCAATCTTATAGTCGTTGAGAACACCATCGTGAGCTTGTCTAACGAGCTCAGGTTGAACTAGTCTTTGCACCTCTAATTGTCTTTGCTCCTTTTGAGCTTGTCTTCGTGGTCGTGGTGGTGCGACGGGAGCTGGTGTGTCCTCCTCCTCCTCCTCTTGTCGTTGACCAAATTTAGATGGGTCTTGAGAATTGTTTTTCAAATTGTTCATATCTCTTTATATCTATATGGTTTCTCTCTTAAAGTGAGTAAAATCGATTTCATTTCCCACGATACCGGAAATGAAATTCTCTCACTGTCCCCCTCGGTATTATACACTACTACCGTTTTCTACCTCCTTTACCACCCCTGTTAAATTGTGGACGCCAAACAATCTCTCTCTTCTTTTTTGGTTTTCTCTTTCGAACCTCTTCGGGTGTATTTGGTGGTGGTGATGGTGGTTGTGGTGGTGGTGGTGGTGATGGTGGTGGTGATGGTGGTGGTGGTGGTGCAACAAACCTGAACTCTCTTAGTTCATCATACAGAGTGGTTTTCCCATCTCGTTGTCGTTGTAATAATTCATCTAGGTTATTTTGAAAGATACCGACTAAAAAACTCGCACCCTTGGCTTTGGCGGACTCTACCATAAACTTAGCAGCCATAATATGCTGGTCTAGTGGTATACCGTTTAATCTGGTGAGCTCGATAAAATCACTACTATGCCCATCATCATCCTCATCCTCACCATCGGGTGTGATCGAAGGTTGTGGTGGTAGTGGCATATATGGTGGTAGTGTACTACTGTTAGGATCACAGTGCTCACTTACCAAACTATCTCTCAACGCATAAATCTTCCTTAACATACTAAGTGGAAACCTTTGCTCCGCACGCTCAGTATAGTCAATCATATTCGTCGATACGAAAGCGTGTCTAGCCATATGTTTCGACTTACTAACACTATCACCCTCTTCACTCACCATCATATAGTCAAGATCTATGGGATCAACTCTCTCTAGCTCTATAATCCAAAACGCAATCATCTTCCCATAACGCTCTATTTGTTCGGCCTCTGTGAATAATGAGTGACCCGGCTCCTCACTTGTGATACCCATAAATGTAAAATATTTCTCTTTGTACTCCTCATTAAGTTGTACATAGTACTCGGATTTAATGTTTACACCTCCTGTCATCTTTTATTTTCCCTGGTCCAGTGTTTTGGGTCAAACGATTTAAAGGTGTCTCGCTTCGCTCGTGCGTGCTCGCGCGTTTGTAAAGTGTTTTAGAAAATGTTTTGTGTGTGTTTGAAAAATGTTTGGGAAGTGTTTGTAAAATGTTTGGGAAGTGTTTGGGAAGTGTTTGGGAAGTGTTTGGGAAGTGTTTGGGAAGTGTTTGGGAAGTGTTTGGGAAGTGTTTGGGAATCGGGTGTGACACGTGCTAACGCGTGCTAACGCGTGTGAATCGGGTGGTAAAAAGTGCTGACGTTTTAAAAAAGTGCTGACGCGTTAATTTTTGCTGACGTCAGCACTTTTATGCACCAGGAACGTCATTTATACACTACTTACGTGGTTTAATGGTTATCTGGTTATCTGGTTATATGGTTATATGGTTATATGGTTAAGTGGTTATGTGGCTATTTGGATATATGGTTATATGGTTGTGTGGTTATATGGTTATGTGGTTATAAGGTTATATGCTTATATGGCTATATGCTTATATGGTTTAATGGTTATGTGGTTACGTGGTTATGTGGCTATTTGGATATATGGTTATATGGTTGTGTGTTTATCTGATTATAACCACATTGTTATGTGTTTACATCGTTATGTGGTTATATGCATATGTGGTTATATGCATATGTGGTTATATGGTTTAATGGTTATGCGATTATGTGGTTATATGGCTATGTGGTTATGTGGTTATATGGCTATGCGGTTATCTGGTTTAATAGTTATGTGGTTTAATAGTTATGTGGTTATGTAGTTATGTGGTTATATGGTTATATGGTTATGTTGTTATATGGTTTAATGTTTATGTGGTTTAATGGTTATCTGGTTATATGGTTATATAACCATATGGCTATTTGGTTACCTGGTTTAATGGTTATGTGGTTTAATGTTTATGTGGTTATATGGTTATGTGGTTATGTCGTTATATGGTTATGTGGTTATATGGTTATATGGTTATATGCTTATATGGTTTAGAGGTTTAATAGTTATGCGGCTATGTCGTTATGTCGTTATATGGTTTAATGGTTATGTGGTTATATGGTTATGTGGTTATGTGGTTTTTATGGTTATGTGGTTATATGGTTATGTCGTTATATGGCTATGTGGTTATCTGGTTTAATGGTTATGTGGTTTAATGTTTATGTGGTTTTGTGGTTATGTGGTAATATGGTTATATGGCTATGTGGTTATATGGTTATGTTGCTATATGGTTATGTGGTTATATGGTTATATGGTTATATGGTTTAATGGTTAAGTGCTTATATGGTTTTGTGGTTATGTGCTAATGTGGTTATAAGGTGATGTGGTTATATGGTTATATGGTTATATGGTTATGGGGTTATGTGGTTATGTGGCTATGTGGTGTAATGGTTATGTGGTTTAATGGTTATGTGGTTATGTGTTTATATGGTTATAAGGTTATATGCTTATATGGTTTAATGGTTTAATGGTTATATGGTTTTGTGTTGATGCGCTTATGTGATTATGTCGTTATGTGGTTATGTGGTCAGGTGGTTAGCACAAATTCTGGGTTTTCGAGCAGAAAATTTGTTGTTCCTTAAATAGGAAAAAAGGGATTTATCTACATGCATGGTATAGGGAGGGTTCAAGATGCATATACAGTAGATTATGTGAGATGAATAGTTGGAAATATTCTAAAGAAAAAAACACTTGTTGATACCAACATGTGATGACTCTTGTCCCATCTACTACAAAGTACTATCCAAACTACTACAATCGACAGGGTGGGAAATATAATTACATAAAAATGGTTCTCAAAATTTGATTGCCTGTTTCCATTGTTTCTTGTTGTGATTAGTTTTATAATTAAATATCATATCAAAATATATGTGCATTAGATACAGCTGGAAAAGTGGAAAGGAATTACAGGACTTTCCAGGCTGTGATTTCTTTTTGCAAATTCAGGGTTTTCATGGTTGTTGAGAATTTCTCTCTTTTTTATTTACACTTGTATTTCATCACTGCCCACAATATGCATAACACTACATTTTTACTACACAAAATTATATGTTCTCTTGAATACAGAAAGCTGAAAAATGTGATGTAAAGCACACCAGACAACTTACCCTGAAATGTTGAGGCATTGAATGCATTTTCTCCACTGGGGGTATGGTTTTCACATTCTTCCAAGCATTTATCTATTTTTTCAACAACTGTGTCTGCAATATACAGAACAACAAATTGAAGTTAAAGAGTGTCACAGGCTCAGATAGAATTCAACTCAAAATACAAATCTGTAAATAAATAACAAATTTTACTTCTAAAACTCAGCACTTAGGGGCCGACCATTAGATTTTTGAGGGGGGGGTTGAAGAATTTGGAAAAAAATATCTTACAGACTCAGAAACAAGGAAAAAAAACATTTTACGCGGAAAGTTTGAAAAAAATATATCGTGCAGGAATGATGAGGTTAAAAAATCTTGCAAGTTGAAGTTTTTGTCTACTGAGCTGTATCCATGAAAGTCCAACTTCAGTCTGAACTCTGAAACGTATGAATAGTGTGAAGCCAAAAATAGCAAATAATATAGCCAATCTCATTGCCCAAGCTCATGAAGGCATTCTTGGCTGCCAGTTTCACCACCGCGCAAGGCCAAATATTTTTATTTAACCGAAGAATGCCTTCAAATTCCGCAATGTAGGCTTCACTTTCTGATCTACATGTACATATAGGAATAGCCTTGTGGAATTTGATTACTGTAATGAATGTTTGAAGCGTAATATTCGAGTAACTTTACAAACAGCTAGATTCGAATTCGGCTAAAACAATGCGATGTCGGTTGTATTATAAAAGGTGCACTTCAATAACATTTCTCACGTTGCAACAAGCTTTCACGTTGCTTAAAGGATGTGATAGTAGTTTGACGTTGTGTTGAGCATGACTACGCAGTTGAGAATACTCCTAGGACCACAAATTATTCCAAAATTTCTTTATTTTGAAGGCGCGTTGACGAGCTGTCGCACGTAGTCGTAGATCGTTTAAACTCCATAAAGTGTTGGTAAAGTTCCTGGTACGACGCATAATTTAATTTTATGCGTCGTATAACTCGATTAAATTCGACAGGTGAATTATAAAATTCGTCTCAGTCGAATTATCCACCCGATTCAAAAGAATTATCTTCTTAATTTAAAAGTACTTGTGGAGAAAAATTTAAATGTGACCAAAAAAAATATCATGCAATATTCAAGATTCGAAAAAAATCCATGCACATCCTTTCGGTTAAAAGAAAATGCTTGCGCTACTTGGCAGGGAAAAAATGTTTTCCTTCCGAGAGCAATTCTTCCACCCCCCCTCAAAAATCTAATGGTCCGCCCCTTATTTTAAACACTAAAGTCCACTTCTTCAGAAAAAACGAGCAATCACTGCGTCAATTGTGGAATTCGAGGTGTTCAACTTCAAAGATTGTTGACAGAAATGGCATCGGATTAATACAATATGACGACGTACAGCCTACAAAAAAGATCAAAATAACGTTTACCTTATAAAATACTGCTCACATAGGTAGATCAATAGTTATTGAAATAGCATGGATGCATTCCAGAAAAAAAATTGAATAACAATGACAAAATATTCGATATTTGCAAGTCGAGCGGGCCATCAGACAACAAAATTGCAGACAGAGCCAGACACTAGCCCAGATATAAAATCTCTAAACAACACGCAAATAACTCCTAAATCTCCTAAAATTCATTCAAAAATACTTTAACGCTTGCTTTAAAGAATAACGCTATTGCTATTAAAGAAGTTTCAAGATTCATTGGGAAAAACAAGTTTGGTGGCTCAATATCTTCCTAAACTATTAGATGCCATTTTGGCAAACGTCGAAATGTCTATGATCACTTCAATGCTTAATATCTCGAAAACTGCCGGGGGATCACCGGATCATTCCAGCAGATTTAAAGTTTATACATTTGTCTTCATCATAATACAAAAATTACGAAAATCGAAGCATGGAAGTTCTAGATACTTTAGTTTGAAAATTGTAAACAGACGCGGACTAAAGTCAACACGTCGCGAAGACACGACTAACTTCAATCATGAAAACAAACAAAAACACGTTTCATAATTTCTAAAATATCCATCAAAAACTGATCAAGCAAATGCGTTTAAACATATAATTCATTGATATTACAAAAAGTTTAAAATATTTCAATAAAATGCAAAGATAAGAAGGAAACTTCAAAAGTTGGAGATAGTTATTTTTAGAAAGTGCAAAATCGTATTAAACATTCAGCAGCGAATATCTCGAAAATGGTGAGTTGGGCGGATAAGGCGTGCAGTTAAAACGAAAGATTAGGCTTTAATCTATGATTTATGAATGATTTATGAATGTATTAGCTATGTAGACTTCAAATATAGTAATAGTTGGCAAGAACTGTAAAATAATATTACAAACTATACATTTTATATCACTCGAAAATACTATTAGTAATTTCAGTGATGCCGTTTTATACACATGGCCTGGAAAGCAGGGCCTTTTTAACTAATACACTGGGGCAAATGCCCCAGCCTCCATGTTTGCCCCCAGTGAAGGTCCCTTGTGTGCAAAGTATAAGCAAACTTTATAATTTTGAAGAAAATTATGGTATTATGTAATTTTCAAAATTAGAATTACATCCATCAATTGAGCTTGCTATAGTCAGGCCGCGTTGATCGATATGATTTTTAGACTTAGGACTTTTAGGTACACAGTTCTTCAAAATAACCATTGAAATGAACAAAATAAATTTTAAGTGTTTGATAACTTTTACTATTTACACAAATAAATCACAACGGTAAATGAGAAATGTAGGTAATAAATAATCTTAAATATAATAGTCTGTTGTTCAAAAATACAAATATAGTTTATTATCCTACTTTAATTATAGTTTGTTGTTGCCAAATTTCTCTTGCCAGATTTCTCCTTGCAGCTTTCAACAATTGGTCCAGCCTTTCAATTTTGCTATCGATTAAGCTTCTTGCTTCCTCAACGGCTGCAGTCAATGGTAGGTAGAACTCATGGGTTTCTTCTTCCTTAAGAAGCAAACACAATGTTTCATCAGTTCATAAAGAAATACAAAATACAAGAAAAAGTGAGAGCATGATTGTATAATCCAAAGAATATTAAAAGACAATTTAATAACCGACCTTTTTTCACAGAATCATTTTCAGTAAGTGTCAATGACATGTTTATCTTCAGCCTATCTTCATGTTCTTTCAGTTCATTATCTAGTATATCAATCTCATCCCTGAAATACACACAGGCATCATAGTCGGCTTTGCAAATCTTTTCCATATCCAATACAGCAACTGCTGGATATCTTTCCTGCAGTAAGGAAAGAGCTCCATATATAGACTTTAATTCAGCGTCGGCCACAGACATATAAGAACAAATGAGGGTTGTTTCGTGTGTGCTTAAAAGATATAAACAAAATCTCGACGTTTCGAGCTAAAGCCCTTCGTCAGGAGAAATTAGTAGACAGATAAACACATTACATCAGCTTTTATAGCAACGCTATAAAAGCTGTCACGTGAACAAAATATTAACCAATGAAAATAAAGTAGTCATAAAGATATGTAAAGATATAGATATGTAAAGATATAGATATGTAAAGATATAGACTGTGTGCATGCTTCGGCCCGATTATAGGGTCGAAGGCCTGCGCACAGGCGTTACACTTATCAAAGCGCTATAAATGTCGTACAAGGGAAGGGAAGAGGGGATATAGAGGAAAGCATATAAGAAGTATTTAAGAGAAAAGAATGAGCTAGATGAAGGAGAGGCGCTCATTGATACCATCAGGCTGAATGGTGCCAAGTTTAAAAATCATGGCCAGAAATTCGCGACATTGAGCTAATTACTACCATGCGTACGCGACGCCATTTTGAATATTTAATTTTCCGCTGGATGTACGGGTTAAGCTACTTGTAACACAATTTACCCTAATACCGAATGTAACCGCAGTCCGCAGTGCAATAATCGAGAAATTCAACCCTTTACGGCAGCAGCCTGAAATTATTCGAAATGTGATGCGCATTAATTTAATCAATTGTTGTTACGTGTAGGATAAAAAGCAAACCGTTTATTAGTGTAATCGTTTTGCTTGACTCGGGCGTTAAAATATTTGGACGAAGCGAAAATGTAAATACAATTTCATTAAATTCCCAGTTGTGTAATCACGCGCGTTTAAGATCGGTTTAAGAACAATGAGATAATTTCTATAGTGTCACTTTTTTGGGGGACACCCTGTACAATATTGTACAATGATGGCAGCAAGACCTAGACGATAACGTGTGAGTTTGGAAAATAGAGAGTGCTTGATAAGAGCATTCAATGATCCAGCCCAAGATTATCTTTCTGTTGCTGATACCATCGGCGTTAACCGCTCGACAGCGAGAGGGATAGTCAGACGACATTTGCAAGAAGGACAGATAGCTGAAAGACCCACCGTTCGATTCAGTGTAAGAAATTGTACTTAGGGATGGCAAACGTATGACTAAACAACAGTATTCTAGTGATTTATGGCCTTTCAAACTCAGGCGAAATTGTATTGTTGACAAATCGCTCAAAATTATTAAACTAATTAAAAATGCAGTACGTTTGATCCTTGATAACTTCGGAATCGTTGGTTTTCACTTTATCGGCCGTATACCAGCGGATTCGTCTCACTTTTCTCTTCATTTTGATAGTATTTTGAGCTCGAAATATTTTATTTTGAGGGTTTTAAAGTGCAGTTTTAATAAGCAAAATTGTATTGTTGACAAATCGCTCAAAAATATTACACTAATTAAAAATGCAGTCCGTTTGATCATTGATAACTTCGGAATCGTTGGTTTTCACTTTATCGGCCGTATACCAGCGGATTCGTCTCACTTTTCTCTTCATTTTGATAGTATTTTGAGCTCGAAATATTTTATTTTGAAGGTTTTAAAGCGCAGTTTTAATCCTAACGCACGCACCAACTTGCGGCCGACAGGAGAAATGTTAGCGTACTATTTTATATGAGTTTACTTGTAGGCGGAAACGCCAGAAGTTTTATTTTGCAGGGCACCGCATTTTAGTACTGTGTCTGGTTTCAATATTTGTCTCATAGTTTCTGGCAAAGATTGTCTGAGGTTTGCACACTTATATACATAGTGATGTCAAATAATTTTCTTGGTCAGTTTATTTCACTTAAAAAGTATATTTATTAGTTTAGAAACTAAGAACAGGTATTTTTTCCTTTCAGAGGAGCTTGTGTGGTCTATATGTAGGTAACTTTTCGGGGAGGGTGTATATTTCTTATAGTATTTTTCCTTGTGAGTAAAACTGCGAACTTAATCACATTTCGGACACGTTTATAAGAGATGGATTACAATTGTTTGCGCAAAATGTGGAACTTCATGAAAAAGGTTATTGTGCTAGAGAAGGATACGCCGTTTTTCGCGACTATTGACGCCTTAGTGAATGGGGCAAGTGTGGATCGGGTCAACACTGAAATGATGGATGTCCGATGGCGTATGTTCAAATTACATCGTCAAATACCAAAAGATGAGCAAAAACAAATCGAACCTTGTGGTCCTTGCTTTGCGAAGCTTATTTTTAAAAATGCCGAACATTAGCAAACAATAATATGCTGACAGGATAAGATAATTAGCGATTATCATATACTTGTCTGTCAACGAACAATTTACTGAACGGTGTTCACTCGGCTCACACACGTATCTCAGTATCAAATAGAGCTTTTTCTTAGGTTTTTAAGCAGATACATGTAATATTTGCTAATTTCTAGAACACAATGTGTACAAAGATAATGTTATAGTAAAAATATTTTAGTATAGTTGAAATATATAGGAAATAATGGTCTCTTTTGAACGGTTCTCACCACAAAACAGTAAAGGAACTTGATATCTGAATTCTTACTTTATAACGGAAGCGAGAATCGTTGCTCAAAAATCATCTCTCGCATTCTTATATCGTCATCAAAAGTTATAAAATCGTGCAGGCATATCTGATATGCATGATGTCAGTCCTCCATAGCGACCCTGTTAAATATAAGTTGCTAAGAAGTAATTTACAGCACATATAAGGCTTAAATATTTAGGTGAGATTCGTGGTGAGAACCGTCTCGTAGTGAGCTCAATGTCAATGTCATGTGTTTAATCAACAAACCAGTATTTTGTTCTGTAGCCCTTTCCAGCAATCACTGCGCCGACGCGTCTAGGAATACTTAATAGTAAATTAGTGACAATCTACAGAAGTATCTAGCAATGTTTTGGAAACTTTATCATTGAACTCTGTCCATGTTTCATGATTCATTCCCTGTGTGTCGAACCTGCATCTGTAAATTGCTCTTAATTATGTGGAAAACATTTTTGACCGGATTGAGGTCAGTTAATGAATAAATCACGTAGAGTTACTGCGTACATGACTGGTCTGTGACCGTTAAATTACTTTTATGGATTATGGCGATGCGTTTACAGACAATCTTTGAACCCAAAATGTTTTATTTTGAGGGTTTTAAAGTGCAGTTTTAAGAAGCAAAATTGTATTGTTGACAAATCGCTCAAAAATATTACACTAATTAAAAATGCAGTCCGTTTGATCATTGATAACTTCGGAATCGTTGGTTTTCACTTTATCGGCCGTATACCAGCGGATTCGTCTCACTTTTCTCTTCATTTTGATAGTATTTTGAGCTCGAAATATTTTATTTTGAAGGTTTTAAAGCGCAGTTTTAATCCTAACGCACGCACCAACTTGCGGCCGACAGGAGAAATGTTAGCGTACTATTTTATATGAGTTTACTTGTAGGCGGAAACGCCAGAAGTTTTATTTTGCAGGGCACCGCATTTTAGTACTGTGTCTGGTTTCAATATTTGTCCCATAGTTTCTGGCAAAGATTGTCTGAGGTTTGCACACTTATATACATAGTGATGTCAAATAATTTTCTTGGTCAGTTTATTTCACTTAAAAGTATATTTATTAGTTTAGAAACTAAGAACAGGTATTTTTCCTTTCAGAGGAGCTTGTGTGGTCTATATGTAGGTAATTTTTCGGGAGGGTGTATATTTCTTATAGTATTTTTCCTTGTGAGTAAAACTGCGCTGTAAACTGTGAACTTAATCACATTTCGGACACGTTTATAAGAGATGGATTACAATTGTTTGCGCAAAATGTGGAACTTCATGAAAAAGGTTATTGTGCTAGAGAAGGATACGCCGTTTTTCGCGACTATTGACGCCTTAGTGAATGGGGCAAGTGTGGATCGGGTCAACACTGAAATGATGGATGTCCGATGGCGTATGTTCAAATTACATCGTCAAATACCAAAAGATGAGCAAAACAAATCGAACCTTGTGGTCCTTGCTTTGCGAAGCTTATTTTTAAAAATGCCGAACATTAGCAAACAATAATATGCTGACAGGATAAGATAATTAGCGATTATCATATACTTGTCTCTCAACGAACAATTTACTGAAGCGGTGTTCACTCGGCTCACACACGTATCTCAGTATCAAATAGAGCTTTTTCTTAGGTTTTTAAGCAGATACATGTAATATTTGCTAATTTCTAGAACACAATGTGTACAAAGATAATGTTATAGTAAAAATATTTTAGTATAGTTGAAATATATAGGAAATAATGGTCTCTTTTGAACGGTTCTCACCACAAAACAGTAAAGGAACTTGATATCTGAATTCTTACTTTATAACGGGCGAGAATCGTTGCTCAAAAATCATCTCTCGCATTCTTATATCGTCATCAAAAGTTATAAAATCGTGCAGGCATATCTGATATGCATGATGTCAGTCCTCCATAGCGACCCTGTTAAATATAAGTTGCTAAGAAGTAATTTACAGCACATATAAGGCTTAAATATTTAGGTGAGATTCGTGGTGAGAACCGTCTCGTAGTGAGCTCAATGTCAATGTCATGTGTTTAATCAACAAACCAGTATTTTGTTCTGTAGCCCTTTCCAGCAATCACTGCGCCGACGCGTCTAGGAATACTTAATAGTAAATTAGTGACAATCTACAGAAGTATCTAGCAATGTTTTGGAAACTTTATCATTGAACTCTGTCCATGTTTCATGATTCATTCCCTGTGTGTCGAACCTGCATCTGTAAATTGCTCTTAACTATGTGGAAAACATTTTTGACCGGATTGAGGTCAGTTAATGAATAAATCACGTAGAGTTACTGCGTACATGACTGGTCTGTGACCGTTAAATTACTTTTATGGATTATGGCGATGCGTTTACAGACAATCTTTGCCATAATACTTTGGGACAATCTAGCTTCCGTGAAGAAATATAGTTATTGTATATTATAGTATACTACAGATAATCTCGGCTGGCAGCCGTGTAGTATATATTGTAGTGTATTATTAGTATACTGACAGGTAACGTCGGCTGGTAGCCGTGTTTTATTGTAGTATATTATAGTATACTACAGATAATCTCGGCTGGCAGCCGTGTAGTATATATTGTAGTGTATTATTAGTATACTGACAGGTAACGTCGGCTGGTAGCCGTGTTTTATTGTAGTATATTATTGCTGCCGAGTGAAGCGAGGCGGCACACTAATCTCGACCCAGTCTCCCATTCGGATGTATTATGTTCGACAGAATTAATCTCGATTTTGTGAGTATTGTGTCATGATGTCGCCGAGTTTATGACGTAAAATGACGTAGCAGTTCCAAATTGGCATACACAGGGATTTTACGAAAACAATCCGAGTAGGATCAAATAACTGTGTCGGAACTCGAAAACACCGCATGAGCGATGTAATTTTGTGGTCTCCAAGCAGTAAAGTAGCGTGTTTACAGTGAGGTCCAAACTAGTGAATGCATTTTATATGGTCATATATCTAAGTTTTTGTCAAGAAATAAAGCGGTTTAGTAAAGGTATGTTGACTAACATGGTAGATTTTATTTCTTTTAAAAGTAATATTTTGGTTTTGTTATGATTTACGCTCTACAAAGAGTCAAATTATTAGTAGATACTGATATTAAATATTTATATTAAATGTATAATTTATACATTACGGTAATATAAGACCACAAATTTACTCAAACTCGTTCAAAAATAACGCACCGTTTAGTTAAATTTAGTTTATATTGCACTTGCTTTATTATAAAATGGGTATTCTCATTGAGCATGCTAACAGATGCTGTAATTTACAATTTAAACTTAAGGCAGAAATGCAGAAAACCTGCAAGTCTGGATGTTCAAAATCATGGGAGGATTGAACTGGATTGTAAATTACATACATTTACATATTAAATGTTAACTTCAAAGATTTTTTTTTGTTCAAAAAAAATTTCAAACATACCAAACCATTGGTCCACGTAAGGATCATCCTCGTTCTTGTTAAAATCGACATAACGATGAGCGTCAAATTCGTACGTGAGGTCAAGTTCGTCCATTCTTCACCGGCTGCTGTTACAAATAAATTACAAAAAGAAATCTGGTTTGGAAGCTTAATTAAAGTACAATATAACTCATTATCTATGTTATTGTCCAGGTTTATGCAAAAATGTAGTCCTTCATTATCACGTGTGTATTGTGTTTTCACACAAACAACCAATAGCAATGTTTTGGTTTATAAGCACACAAGCATAAGCACAATGCCTGGTTCACAAGAGTGAGATAAGAGTAAGCAGAAATACATACATACATACATACATACATACATACATACATACATACATACATACATACATACTCTCTAGGGTTTACTTCCTAGGGAAAACTTTCCCTCTAGGGTTTAAAAGTTGACCTGCATAACAACGCAATAACATGCATGCAATAATGAAATATACTGTATGTGTATAATGATGTTATTATTAACTAGAAGTTACTATCGCAAGTGAAGTGCTGCCTTGAGAAAACAAGTTTTTTGAATCGGGCAAATAAACTTGACATAACAAACATGGGTTTCAGGGAGGGCAGGCGTTCTCAATTTTCAGGAGTAACACAATGTTTGAAATTGGGCTTTCCTTTGAAACAAGTACAACCTATTGTGGTCTATCCAATTTCAAAGGTTCACTTTTTTATTATACACCCTATATTGTATAAAAGTCATTAAAAGGGACAATATAAGTTCTGCAAGTTGTAGCATACAATGGCTATGTGTTTATCTGGTTTAATGGTTATGTGGTTTAATGTTTTAATGGTACGTGGTTTAATGGTTATCTGGTTATATGGTTAAGTGGTTATGTGGCTATTTGGATATATGGTTATATGGTTGTGTGGTTATATGGTTATGTGGTTATAAGGTTATATGCTTATATGGCTATATGCTTATATGGTTTAATGGTTATGTGGTTATGTGGTTACGTGGTTATGTGGTTATGTGGCTATTTGGATATATGGTTATATGGTTGTGTGTTTATCTGATTATAACCACATTGTTATGTGTTTACATCGTTATGTGGTTATATGCATATGTGGTTATATGGTTTAATGGTTATATGGTTTAATGGTTATGCGATTATGTGGTTATATGGCTATGTGGTTATGTGGTTATATGGCTATGCGGTTATCTGGTTTAATAGTTATGTGGTTTAATAGTTATGTGGTTATGTAGTTATGTGGTTATATGGTTATATGGTTATGTTGTTATATGGTTTAATGTTTATGTGGTTTAATGGTTATCTGGTTATATGGTTATATGGTTATATAACCATATGGCTATTTGGTTACCTGGTTTAATGGTTATGTGGTTTAATGTTTATGTGGTTATATGGTTATGTGGTTATATGGTTATGTCGTTATATGGTTATGTGGTTATATGGTTATATGGTTATATGCTTATATGGTTTAGAGGTTTAATAGTTATGCGGCTATGTCGTTATGTCGTTATATGGTTTAATGGTTATGTGGTTATATGGTTTTTATGGTTATGTGGTTATATGCTTATGTCGTTATATGGCTATGTGGTTAGCTGGTTTAATGGTTACGTGGTTTAATGTTTATGTGGTTTTGTGGTTATGTGGTAATATGGTTATATGGCTATGTGGTTATATGGTTTAATGGTTAAGTGCTTATATGGTTTTGTGGTTATGTGCTAATGTGGTTATAAGGTGATGTGGTTATATGGTTATATGGTTATATGGTTTAATGGTTATATGGTTATATGGTTATGTGGTTATGTGGTTATGTGGCTATGTGGTTAGGTGGTTATATGGTGTAATGGTTATGTGGTTTAATGGTTATGTGGTTATGTGTTTATATGGTTATAAGGTTATATGCTTATATGGTTTAATGGTTTAATGGTTATATGGTTTTGTGTTGATGCGCTTATGTGATTATGTCGTTATGTGGTTATGTGGTCAGGTGGTTAGCACAAATTCTGGGTTTTCGAGCAGAAAATTTGTTGTTCCTTAAATAGGAAAAAAGGGATTTATCTACATGCATGGTATAGGGAGGGTTCAAGATGCATATACAGTAGATTATGTGAGATGAATAGTTGGAAATATTCTAAAGAAAAAAACACTTGTTGATACCAACATGTGATGACTCTTGTCCCATCTACTACAAAGTACTATCCAAACTACTACAATCGACAGGGTGGGAAATATAATTACATAAAAATGGTTCTCAAAATTTGATTGCCTGTTTCCATTGTTTCTTGTTGTGATTAATTTTATAATTAAATATCATATCAAAATATATGTGCATTAGATACAGCTGGAAAAGTGGAAAGGAATTACAGGACTTTCCAGGCTGTGATTTCTTTTTGCAAATTCAGGGTTTTCATGGTTGTTGAGAATTTCTCTCTTTTTTATTTACACTTGTATTTCATCACTGCCCACAATATGCATAACACTACATTTTTACTACACAAAATTATATGTTCTCTTGAATACAGAAAGCTGAAAAATGTGATGTAAAGCACACCAGACAACTTACCCTGAAATGTTGAGGCATTGAATGCATTTTCTCCACTGGGGGTATGGTTTTCACATTCTTCCAAGCATTTATCTATTTTTTCAACAACTGTGTCTGCAATATACAGAACAACAAATTGAAGTTAAAGAGTGTCACAGGCTCAGATAGAATTCAACTCAAAATACAAATCTGTAAATAAATAACAAATTTTACTTCTAAAATTTTCTTCTAAAACTCAGCACTTAGGGGCCGACCATTAGATTTTTGAGGGGGGGGTTGAAGAATTTGGAAAAAAATATCTTACAGACTCAGAAACAAGGAAAAAAAACATTTTACGCGGAAAGTTTGAAAAAAATATATCGTGCAGGAATGATGAGGTTAAAAAATCTTGCAAGTTGAAGTTTTTGTCTACTGAGCTGTATCCATGAAAGTCCAACTTCAGTCTGAACTCTGAAACGTATGAATAGTGTGAAGCCAAAAATAGCAAATAATATAGCCAATCTCATTGCCCAAGCTCATGAAGGCATTCTTGGCTGCCAGTTTCACCACCGCGCAAGGCCAAATATTTTTATTTAACCGAAGAATGCCTTCAAATTCCGCAATGTAGGCTTCACTTTCTGATCTACATGTACATATAGGAATAGCCTTGTGGAATTTGATTACTGTAATGAATGTTTGAAGCGTAATATTCGAGTAACTTTACAAACAGCTAGATTCGAATTCGGCTAAAACAATGCGATGTCGGTTGTATTATAAAAGGTGCACTTCAATAACATTTCTCACGTTGCAACAAGCTTTCACGTTGCTTAAAGGATGTGATAGTAGTTTGACGTTGTGTTGAGCATGACTACGCAGTTGAGAATACTCCTAGGACCACAAATTATTCCAAAATTTCTTTATTTTGAAGGCGCGTTGACGAGCTGTCGCACGTAGTCGTAGATCGTTTAAACTCCATAAAGTGTTGGTAAAGTTCCTGGTACGACGCATAATTTAATTTTATGCGTCGTATAACTCGATTAAATTCGACAGGTGAATTATAAAATTCGTCTCAGTCGAATTATCCACCCGATTCAAAAGAATTATCTTCTTAATTTAAAAGTACTTGTGGAGAAAAATTTAAATGTGACCAAAAAAAATATCATGCAATATTCAAGATTCGAAAAAAATCCATGCACATCCTTTCGGTTAAAAGAAAATGCTTGCGCTACTTGGCAGGGAAAAAATGTTTTCCTTCCGAGAGCAATTCTTCCACCCCCCCTCAAAAATCTAATGGTCCGCCCCTTATTTTAAACACTAAAGTCCACTTCTTCAGAAAAAACGAGCAATCACTGCGTCAATTGTGGAATTCGAGGTGTTCAACTTCAAAGATTGTTGACAGAAATGGCATCGGATTAATACAATATGACGTACAGCCTACAAAAAAGATCAAAATAACGTTTACCTTATAAAATACTGCTCACATAGGTAGATCAATAGTTATTGAAATAGCATGGATGCATTCCAGAAAAAAAATTGAATAACAATGACAAAATATTCGATATTTGCGAGTCGAGCGGGCCATCAGACAACAAAATTGCAGACAGAGCCAGACACTAGCCCAGATATAAAATCTCTAAACAACACGCAAATAACTCCTAAATCTCCTAAAATTCATTCAAAAATACTTTAACGCTTGCTTTAAAGAATAACGCTATTGCTATTAAAGAAGTTTCAAGATTCATTGGGAAAAACAAGTTTGGTGGCTCAATATCTTCCTAAACTATTAGATGCCATTTTGGCAAACGTCGAAATGTCTATGATCACTTCAATGCTTAATATCTCGAAAACTGCCGGGGGATCACCGGGATCATTCCAGCAGATTTAAAGTTTATACATTTGTCTTCATCATAATACAAAAATTACGAAAATCGAAGCATGGAAGTTCTAGATACTTTAGTTTGAAAATTGTAAACAGACGGACTAAAGTCAACACGTCGCGAAGACACGACTAACTTCAATCATGAAAACAAACAAAAACACGTTTCATAATTTCTAAAATATCCATCAAAAACTGATCAAGCAAATGCGTTTAAACATATAATTCATTGATATTACAAAAAGTTTAAAATATTTCAATAAAATGCAAAGATAAGAAGGGAAACTTCAAAAGTTGGAGATAGTTATTTTTAGAAAGTGCAAAATCGTATTAAACATTCAGCAGCGAATATCTCGAAAATGGTGAGTTGGGCAGATAAGGCGTGCAGTTAAAACGAAAGATTAGGCTTTAATCTATGATTTATGAATGATTTATGAATGTATTAGCTATGTAGACTTCAAATATAGTAATAGTTGGCAAGAACTGTAAAATAATATTACAAACTATACATTTTATATCACTCGAAAATACTATTAGTAATTTCAGTGATGCCGTTTTATACACATGGCCTGGAAAGCAGGGCCTTTTTTAACTAATACACTGGGGGCAAATGCCCCCAGCCTCCATGTTGCCCCCAGTGAAGGTCCCTTGTGTGCAAAGTATAAGCAAACTTTATAATTTTGAAGAAAATTATGGTATTATGTAATTTTCAAAATTAGAATTACATCCATCAATTGAGCTTGCTATAGTCAGGCCGCGTTGATCGATATGATTTTTAGACTTAGGACTTTTAGGTACACAGTTCTTCAAAATAACCATTGAAATGAACAAAATAAATTTTAAGTGTTTGATAACTTTTACTATTTACACAAATAAATCACAGTAAATGAGAAATGTAGGTAATAAATAATCTTAAATATAATAGTCTGTTGTTCAAAAATACAAATATAGTTTATTATCCTACTTTAATTATAGTTTGTTGTTGCCAAATTTCTCTTGCCAGATTTCTCCTTGCAGCTTTCAACAATTGGTCCAGCCTTTCAATTTTGCTATCGATTAAGCTTCTTGCTTCCTCAACGGCTGCAGTCAATGGTAGGTAGAACTCATGGGTTTCTTCTTCCTTAAGAAGCAAACACAATGTTTCATCAGTTCATAAAGAAATACAAAATACAAGAAAAAGTGAGAGCATGATTGTATAATCCAAAGAATATTAAAAGACAATTTAATAAACCTCCTTTATTCACAGAATCATTTTCAGTAAGTGTCAATGACATGTTTATCTTCAGCCTATCTTCATGTTCTTTCAGTTCATTATCTAGTATATCAATCTCATCCCTGAAATACACACAGGCATCATAGTCGGCTTTGCAAATCTTTTCCATATCCAATACAGCAACTGCTGGATATCTTTCCTGCAGTAAGGAAAGAGCTCCATATATAGACTTTAATTCAGCGTCGGCCACAGACATATAAGAACAAATGAGGTTGTTTCGTGTGTGCCTAAAAGATATAAACAAAATCTCGACGTTTCGAGCTAAAGCCCTTCGTCAGGAGAAATTAGTAGACAGATAAACACATTACATCAGCTTTTATAGCAACGCTATAAAAGCTGTCACGTGAACAAAATATTAACCAATGAAAATAAAGTAGTCATAACAATCATAACAAAATAGAATTAATATGTAAAGATATAGACTGTGTGCATGCTTCGGCCCGATTATAGGGTCGAAGGCCTGCACAGGCGTTACTATCAAAGCGCTATAAATGTCGTACAAGGGAAGGGAAGAGGGGATATAGAGGAAAGCATATAAGAAGTATTTAAGAGAAAAGAATGAGCTAGATGAAGGAGAGGCGCTCATTGATACCATCAGGCTGAATGGTGCCAAGTTTAAAAATCATGGCCAGAAATTCGCGACATTGAGCTAATTACTACCATGCGTACGCGACGCCATTTTGAATATTTAATTTTCCGCTGGATGTACGGGTTAAGCTACTTGTAACACAATTTACCCTAATACCGAATGTAACCGCAGTCCGCAGTGCAATAATCGAGAAATTCAACCCTTTACGGCAGCAGCCTGAAATTATTCGAAATGTGATGCGCATTAATTTAATCAATTGTTGTTACGTGTAGGATAAAAAGCAAACCGTTTATTAGTGTAATCGTTTTGCTTGACTCGGGCGTTAAAATATTTGGACAAAGCGAAAATATAAATACAATTTCATTAAATTCCCAGTTGTGTAATCACGCGCGTTTAAGATCGGTTTAAGAACAATGAGATAATTTCTATAGTGTCACTTTTTTGGGGGACACCCTGTACAATATATTGTACAATGATGGCAGCAAGACCTAGACGATAACGTGTGAGTTTGGAAAATAGAGAGTGCTTGATAAGAGCATTCAATGATCCAGCCCAAGATTATCTTTCTGTTGCTGATACCATCGGCGTTAACCGCTCGACAGCGAGAGGGATAGTCAGACGACATTTGCAAGAAGGACAGATAGCTGAAAGACCCACCGTTCGATTCAGTGTAAGAAATTGTACTTAGGGATGGCAAACGTATGACTAAACAACAGTATTCTAGTGATTTATGGCCTTTCAAACTCAGGCGAAATTGTATTGTTGACAAATCGCTCAAAATTATTAAACTAATTAAAAATGCAGTACGTTTGATCCTTGATAACTTTGGTGTCGTTGGTTTTGTCTTTATCGGCCGTATACCAGTGGATTCGTCTCACTTTTCTCTTCATTTTGATAGTAGTTTGAACCCAAAATGTTTTATTTTGAGGTTTTAAAGTGCAGTTTTAATAAGCAAAATTGTATTGTTGACAAATCGCTCAAAAATATTACACTAATTAAAAATGCAGTCCGTTTGATCATTGATAACTT
The DNA here is from genome assembly GCA_016169945.1 of Trachythela sp. YZ-2020. Classification (NCBI taxonomy): domain Eukaryota; kingdom Metazoa; phylum Cnidaria; class Anthozoa; order Malacalcyonacea; family Clavulariidae; genus Trachythela; species Trachythela sp. YZ-2020. The sequence goes on from JADLSH010000072.1 coordinate 1,535,199, forward strand.
CGGAATCGTTGGTTTTCACTTTATCGGCCGTATACCAGCGGATTCGTCTCACTTTTCTCTTCATTTTGATAGTATTTTGAGCTCGAAATATTTTATTTTGAAGGTTTTAAAGCGCAGTTTTAATCCTAACTTGCGGCCGACAGGAGAAATGTTAGCGTACTATTTTATATGAGTTTACTTGTAGGCGGAAACGCCAGAAGTTTTATTTTGCAGGGCACCGCATTTTAGTACTGTGTCTGGTTTCAATATTTGTCTCATAGTTTCTGGCAAAGATTGTCTGAGGTTTGCACACTTATATACATAGTGATGTCAAATAATTTTCTTGGTCAGTTTATTTCACTTAAAAAGTATATTTATTAGTTTAGAAACTAAGAACAGGTATTTTTTCCTTTCAGAGGAGCTTGTGTGGTCTATATGTAGGTAATTTTTCGGGAGGGTGTATATTTCTTATAGTATTTTTCCTTGTGAGTAAAACTGCGCTGAACTTAATCACATTTCGGACACGTTTATAAGAGATGGATTACAATTGTTTGCGCAAAATGTGGAACTTCATGAAAAAGGTTATTGTGCTAGAGAAGGATACGCCGTTTTTCGCGACTATTGACGCCTTAGTGAATGGGGCAAGTGTGGATCGGGTCAACACTGAAATGATGGATGTCCGATGGCGTATGTTCAAATTACATCGTCAAATACCAAAAGATGAGCAAAAACAAATCGAACCTTGTGGTCCTTGCTTTGCGAAGCTTATTTTTAAAAATGCCGAACATTAGCAAACAATAATATGCTGACAGGATAAGATAATTAGCGATTATCATATACTTGTCTCTCAACGAACAATTTACTGAACGGTGTTCACTCGGCTCACACACACGTATCTCAGTATCAAATAGAGCTTTTTCTTAGGTTTTTAAGCAGATACATGTAATATTTGCTAATTTCTAGAACACAATGTGTACAAAGATAATGTTATAGTAAAAATATTTTAGTATAGTTGAAATATATAGGAAATAATGGTCTCTTTTGAACGGTTCTCACCACAAAACAGTAAAGGAACTTGATATCTGAATTCTTACTTTATAACGGAAGCGAGAATCGTTGCTCAAAAATCATCTCTCGCATTCTTATATCGTCATCAAAAGTTATAAAATCGTGCAGGCATATCTGATATGCATGATGTCAGTCCTCCATAGCTACCCTGTTAAATATAAGTTGCTAAGAAGTAATTTACAGCACATATAAGGCTTAAATATTTAGGTGAGATTCGTGGTGAGAACCGTCTCGTAGTGAGCTCAATGTCAATGTCATGTGTTTAATCAACAAACCAGTATTTTGTTCTGTAGCCCTTTCCAGCAATCACTGCGCCGACGCGTCTAGGAATACTTAATAGTAAATTAGTGACAATCTACAGAAGTATCTAGCAATGTTTTGGAAACTTTATCATTGAACTCTGTCCATGTTTCATGATTCATTCCTGTGTGTCGAACCTGCATCTGTAAATTGCTCTTAACTATGTGGAAAACATTTTTGACCGGATTGAGGTCAGTTAATGAATAAATCACGTAGAGTTACTGCGTACATGACTGGTCTGTGACCGTTAAATTACTTTTATGGATTATGGCGATGCGTTTACAGACAATCTTTGCCATAATACTTTGGGACAATCTAGCTTCCGTGAAGAAATATAGTTATTGTATATTATAGTATACTACAGATAATCTCGGCTGGCAGCCGTGTAGTATATATTGTAGTGTATTATTAGTATACTGACGTAATCGGCTGGTAGCCGTGTTTTATTGTAGTATATTATAGTATACTACAGATAATCTCGCTGGCAGCCGTGTAGTATATATTGTAGTGTATTATTAGTATACTGACAGGTCCCGTCGGCTGGGCGCCGTGATTGCTTGTAGTAGATTATTGCTGCCGCGTGAAGCGAGGCGGCACACTAATCTCGACCCAGTCTCCCATTCGGATGTATTATGTTCGACAGAATTAATCTCGATTTTGTGAGTATTGTGTCATGATGTCGCCGAGTTTATGACGTAAAATGACGTAGCAGTTCCAAATTGGCATACACAGGGATTTTACGAAAACAATCCGAGTAGGATCAAATAACTGTGTCGAACTCGAAAACACCGCATGAGCGATGTAATTTTGTGGTCTCCAAGCAGTAAAGTAGCGTGTTTACAGTGAGGTCCAAAAGTGACTAGTGAATGCATTTTATATGGTCATATATCTAAGTTTTTGTCAAGAAATAAAGCGGTTTAGTAAAGGTATGTTGACTAACATGGTAGATTTTATTTCTTTTAAAAGTAATATTTTGGTTTTGTTATGATTTACGCTCTACAAAGAGTCAAATTATTAGTAGATACTGATATTAAATATTTATATTAAATGTATAATTTATACATTACGGTAATATAAGACCACAAATTTACTCAAACTCGTTCAAAAATAACGCACCGTTTAGTTAAATTTAGTTTATATTGCACTTGCTTTATTATAAAATGGGTATTCTCATTGAGCATGCTAACAGATGCTGTAATTTACAATTTAAACTTAAGGCAGAAATGCAGAAAACCTGCAAGTCTGGATGTTCAAAATCATGGGAGGATTGAACTGGATTGTAAATTACATACATTTACATATTAAATGTTAACTTCAAAGATTTTTTTTTGTTCAAAAAAAATTTCAAACATACCAAACCATTGGTCCACGTAAGGATCATCCTCGTTCTTGTTAAAATCGACATAACGATGAGCGTCAAATTCGTACGTGAGGTCAAGTTCGTCCATTCTTCACCGGCTGCTGTTACAAATAAATTACAAAAAGAAATCTGGTTTGGAAGCTTAATTAAAGTACAATATAACTCATTATCTATGTTATTGTCCAGGTTTATGCAAAAATGTAGTCCTTCATTATCACGTGTGTATTGTGTTTTCACACAAACAACCAATAGCAATGTTTTGGTTTATAAGCACACAAGCATAAGCACAATGCCTGGTTCACAAGAGTGAGATAAGAGTAAGCAGAAATACATACATACATACATACATACATACATACATACATACATACATACTCTCTAGGGTTTACTTCCTAGGGAAAACTTTCCCTCTAGGGTTTAAAAGTTGACCTGCATAACAACGCAATAACATGCATGCAATAATGAAATATACTGTATGTGTATAATGATGTTATTATTAACTAGAAGTTACTATCGCAAGTGAAGTGCTGCCTTGAGAAAACAAGTTTTTTGAATCGGGCAAATAAACTTGACATAACAAACATGGGTTTCAGGGAGGGCAGGCGTTCTCAATTTTCAGGAGTAACACAATGTTTGAAATTGGGCTTTCCTTTGAAACAAGTACAACCTATTGTGGTCTATCCAATTTCAAAGGTTCACTTTTTTATTATACACCCTATATTGTATAAAAGTCATTAAAAGGGACAATATAAGTTCTGCAAGTTGTAGCATACAATGGCTATGTGTTTATCTGGTTTAATGGTTATGTGGTTTAATGTTTTAATGGTACGTGGTTTAATGGTTATCTGGTTATATGGTTAAGTGGTTATGTGGCTATTTGGATATATGGTTATATGGTTGTGTGGTTATATGGTTATGTGGTTATAAGGTTATATGCTTATATGGCTATATGCTTATATGGTTTAATGGTTATGTGGTTATGTGGTTACGTGGTTATGTGGTTATGTGGCTATTTGGATATATGGTTATATGGTTGTGTGTTTATCTGATTATAACCACATTGTTATGTGTTTACATCGTTATGTGGTTATATGCATATGTGGTTATATGGTTTAATGGTTATATGGTTTAATGGTTATGCGATTATGTGGTTATATGGCTATGTGGTTATGTGGTTATATGGCTATGCGGTTATCTGGTTTAATAGTTATGTGGTTTAATAGTTATGTGGTTATGTAGTTATGTGGTTATATGGTTATATGGTTATGTTGTTATATGGTTTAATGTTTATGTGGTTTAATGGTTATCTGGTTATATGGTTATATGGTTATATAACCATATGGCTATTTGGTTACCTGGTTTAATGGTTATGTGGTTTAATGTTTATGTGGTTATATGGTTATGTGGTTATATGGTTATGTCGTTATATGGTTATGTGGTTATATGGTTATATGGTTATATGCTTATATGGTTTAGAGGTTTAATAGTTATGCGGCTATGTCGTTATGTCGTTATATGGTTTAATGGTTATGTGGTTATATGGTTTTTATGGTTATGTGGTTATATGCTTATGTCGTTATATGGCTATGTGGTTAGCTGGTTTAATGGTTACGTGGTTTAATGTTTATGTGGTTTTGTGGTTATGTGGTAATATGGTTATATGGCTATGTGGTTATATGGTTATGTTGCTATATGGTTATGTGGTTATATGGTTATATGGTTATATGGTTTAATGGTTAAGTGCTTATATGGTTTTGTGGTTATGTGCTAATGTGGTTATAAGGTGATGTGGTTATATGGTTATATGGTTATATGGTTTAATGGTTATATGGTTATATGGTTATGTGGTTATGTGGTTATGTGGCTATGTGGTTAGGTGGTTATATGGTGTAATGGTTATGTGGTTTAATGGTTATGTGGTTATGTGTTTATATGGTTATAAGGTTATATGCTTATATGGTTTAATGGTTTAATGGTTATATGGTTTTGTGTTGATGCGCTTATGTGATTATGTCGTTATGTGGTTATGTGGTCAGGTGGTTAGCACAAATTCTGGGTTTTCGAGCAGAAAATTTGTTGTTCCTTAAATAGGAAAAAAGGGATTTATCTACATGCATGGTATAGGAGGGTTCAAGATGCATATACAGTAGATTATGTGAGATGAATAGTTGGAAATATTCTAAAGAAAAACACTTGTTGATACCAACATGTGATGACTCTTGTCCCATCTACTACAAAGTACTATCCAAACTACTACAATCGACAGGGTGGGAAATATAATTACATAAAAATGGTTCTCAAAATTTGATTGCCTGTTTCCATTGTTTCTTGTTGTGATTAATTTTATAATTAAATATCATATCAAAATATATGTGCATTAGATACAGCTGGAAAAGTGGAAAGGAATTACAGGACTTTCCAGGCTGTGATTTCTTTTTGCAAATTCAGGGTTTTCATGGTTGTTGAGAATTTCTCTCTTTTTTATTTACACTTGTATTTCATCACTGCCCACAATATGCATAACACTACATTTTTACTACACAAAATTATATGTTCTCTTGAATACAGAAAGCTGAAAAATGTGATGTAAAGCACACCAGACAACTTACCCTGAAATGTTGAGGCATTGAATGCATTTTCTCCACTGGGGGTATGGTTTTCACATTCTTCCAAGCATTTATCTATTTTTTCAACAACTGTGTCTGCAATATACAGAACAACAAATTGAAGTTAAAGAGTGTCACAGGCTCAGATAGAATTCAACTCAAAATACAAATCTGTAAATAAATAACAAATTTTACTTCTAAAATTTTCTTCTAAAACTCAGCACTTAGGGGCCGACCATTAGATTTTTGAGGGGGGGGTTGAAGAATTTGGAAAAAAATATCTTACAGACTCAGAAACAAGGAAAAAAAACATTTTACGCGGAAAGTTTGAAAAAAATATATCGTGCAGGAATGATGAGGTTAAAAAATCTTGCAAGTTGAAGTTTTTGTCTACTGAGCTGTATCCATGAAAGTCCAACTTCAGTCTGAACTCTGAAACGTATGAATAGTGTGAAGCCAAAAATAGCAAATAATATAGCCAATCTCATTGCCCAAGCTCATGAAGGCATTCTTGGCTGCCAGTTTCACCACCGCGCAAGGCCAAATATTTTTATTTAACCGAAGAATGCCTTCAAATTCCGCAATGTAGGCTTCACTTTCTGATCTACATGTACATATAGGAATAGCCTTGTGGAATTTGATTACTGTAATGAATGTTTGAAGCGTAATATTCGAGTAACTTTACAAACAGCTAGATTCGAATTCGGCTAAAACAATGCGATGTCGGTTGTATTATAAAAGGTGCACTTCAATAACATTTCTCACGTTGCAACAAGCTTTCACGTTGCTTAAAGGATGTGATAGTAGTTTGACGTTGTGTTGAGCATGACTACGCAGTTGAGAATACTCCTAGGACCACAAATTATTCCAAAATTTCTTTATTTTGAAGGCGCTGACGAGCTGTCGACGTAGTCGAGATCGTTTAAACTCCATAAAGTGTTGGTAAAGTTCCTGGTACGACGCATAATTTAATTTTATGCGTCGTATAACTCGATTAAATTCGACAGGTGAATTATAAAATTCGTCTCAGTCGAATTATCCACCCGATTCAAAAGAATTATCTTCTTAATTTAAAAGTACTTGTGGAGAAAAATTTAAATGTGACCAAAAAAAATATCATGCAATATTCAAGATTCGAAAAAAATCCATGCACATCCTTTCGGTTAAAAGAAAATGCTTGCGCTACTTGGCAGGGAAAAAATGTTTTCCTTCCGAGAGCAATTCTTCCACCCCCCCTCAAAAATCTAATGGTCCGCCCCTTATTTTAAACACTAAAGTCCACTTCTTCAGAAAAACGAGCAATCACTGCGTCAATTGTGGAATTCGAGGTGTTCAACTTCAAAGATTGTTGACAGAAATGGCATCGGATTAATACAATATGACGACGTACAGCCTACAAAAAAGATCAAAATAACGTTTACCTTATAAAATACTGCTCACATAGGTAGATCAATAGTTATTGAAATAGCATGGATGCATTCCAGAAAAAAAATTGAATAACAATGACAAAATATTCGATATTTGCGAGTCGAGCGGGCCATCAGACAACAAAATTGCAGACAGAGCCAGACACTAGCCCAGATATAAAATCTCTAAACAACACGCAAATAACTCCTAAATCTCCTAAAATTCATTCAAAAATACTTTAACGCTTGCTTTAAAGAATAACGCTATTGCTATTAAAGAAGTTTCAAGATTCATTGGGAAAAACAAGTTTGGTGGCTCAATATCTTCCTAAACTATTAGATGCCATTTTGGCAAACGTCGAAATGTCTATGATCACTTCAATGCTTAATATCTCGAAAACTGCCGGGGGATCACCGATCATTCCAGCAGATTTAAAGTTTATACATTTGTCTTCATCATAATACAAAAATTACGAAAATCGAAGCATGGAAGTTCTAGATACTTTAGTTTGAAAATTGTAAACAGACGCGGACTAAAGTCAACACGCCGCGAAGACACGACTAACTTCAATCATGAAAACAAACAAAACACGTTTCATAATTTCTAAAATATCCATCAAAACTGATCAAGCAAATGCGTTTAAACATATAATTCATTGATATTACAAAAAGTTTAAAATATTTCAATAAAATGCAAAGATAAGAAGGGAAACTTCAAAAGTTGGAGATAGTTATTTTTAGAAAGTGCAAAATCGTATTAAACATTCAGCAGCGAATATCTCGAAAATGGTGAGTTGGGCGGATAAGGCGTGCAGTTAAAACGAAAGATTAGGCTTTAATCTATGATTTATGAATGATTTATGAATGTATTAGCTATGTAGACTTCAAATATAGTAATAGTTGGCAAGAACTGTAAAATAATATTACAAACTATACATTTTATATCACTCGAAAATACTATTAGTAATTTCGAGTGATGCCGTTTTATACACATGGCCTGGAAAGCAGGGCCTTTTTTAACTAATACACTGGGGGGGCAAATGCCCCCCCAGCCTCCATGTTTGCCCCCCCAGTGAAGGTCCCTTGTGTGCAAAGTATAAGCAAACTTTATAATTTTGAAGAAAATTATGGTATTATGTAATTTTCAAAATTAGAATTACATCCATCAATTGAGCTTGCTATAGTCAGGCCCGCGTTGATCGATATGATTTTTAGACTTAGGACTTTTTAGGTACACAGTTCTTCAAAATAACCATTGAAATGAACAAAATAAATTTTAAGTGTTTGATAACTTTTACTATTTACACAAATAAATCACAACGGTAAATGAGAAATGTAGGTAATAAATAATCTTAAATATAATAGTCTGTTGTTCAAAAATACAAATATAGTTTATTATCCTACTTTAATTATAGTTTGTTGTTGCCAAATTTCTCTTGCCAGATTTCTCCTTGCAGCTTTCAACAATTGGTCCAGCCTTTCAATTTTGCTATCGATTAAGCTTCTTGCTTCCTCAACGGCTGCAGTCAATGGTAGGTAGAACTCATGGGTTTCTTCTTCCTTAAGAAGCAAACACAATGTTTCATCAGTTCATAAAGAAATACAAAATACAAGAAAAAGTGAGAGCATGATTGTATAATCCAAAGAATATTAAAAGACAATTTAATAACCGACCTTTTTTCACAGAATCATTTTCAGTAAGTGTCAATGACATGTTTATCTTCAGCCTATCTTCATGTTCTTTCAGTTCATTATCTAGTATATCAATCTCATCCCTGAAATACACACAGGCATCATAGTCGGCTTTGCAAATCTTTTCCATATCCAATACAGCAACTGCTGGATATCTTTCCTGCAGTAAGGAAAGAGCTCCATATATAGACTTTAATTCAGCGTCGGCCACAGACATATAAGAACAAATGAGGGTTGTTTCGTGTGTGCCTAAAAGATATAAACAAAATCTCGACGTTTCGAGCTAAAGCCCTTCGTCAGGAGAAATTAGTAGACAGATAAACACATTACATCAGCTTTTATAGCAACGCTATAAAAGCTGTCACGTGAACAAAATATTAACCAATGAAAATAAAGTAGTCATAACAATCATAACAAAATAGAATTAATATGTAAAGATATAGACTGTGTGCATGCTTCGCCCGATTATAGGGTCGAAGGCTCATGCACAGGCGCTATAATTTATCAAAGCGCTATAAATGTCGTACAAGGGAAGGGAAGAGGGATATAGAGGAAAGCATATAAGAAGTATTTAAGAGAAAAGAATGAGCTAGATGAAGGAGAGGCGCTCATTGATACCATCAGGCTGAATGGTGCCAAGTTTAAAAATCATGGCCAGAAATTCGCGACATTGAGCTAATTACTACCATGCGTACGCGACGCCATTTTGAATATTTAATTTTCCGCTGGATGTACGGGTTAAGCTACTTGTAACACAATTTACCCTAATACCGAATGTAACCGCAGTCCGCAGTGCAATAATCGAGAAATTCAACCTCACGGCAGCAGCCTGAAATTATTCGAAATGTGATGCGATTAATTTAATCAATTGTTGTTACGTAGGATAAAAAGCAAACCGCTTATTAGTGTAATCGTTTTGCTTGACTCGGCGTTAAAATATTTGGACGGCGAAAATGTAAATACAATTTCATTAAATTCCCAGTTGTGTAATCACGCCGCTTAAGATCGGTTTAAGAACAATGAGATAATTTCTATAGTGTCACTTTTTTGGGGGACACCCTGTACAATATTGTACAATGATGGCAGCAAGACCTAGACGATAACGTGTGAGTTTGGAAAATAGAGAGTGCTTGATAAGAGCATTCAATGATCCAGCCCAAGATTATCTTTCTGTTGCTGATACCATCGGCGTTAACCGCTCGACAGCGAGAGGGATAGTCAGACGACATTTGCAAGAAGGACAGATAGCTGAAAGACCCACCGTTCGATTCAGTGTAAGAAATTGTACTTAGGGATGGCAAACGTATGACTAAACAACAGTATTCTAGTGATTTATGGCCTTTCAAACTCAGGCGAAATTGTATTGTTGACAAATCGCTCAAAATTATTAAACTAATTAAAAATGCAGTACGTTTGATCCTTGATAACTTTGGTGTCGTTGGTTTTGTCTTTATCGGCCGTATACCAGTGGATTCGTCTCACTTTTCTCTTCATTTTGATAGTAGTTTGAACCCAAAATGTTTTATTTTGAGGGTTTTAAAGTGCAGTTTTAATAAGCAAAATTGTATTGTTGACAAATCGCTCAAAAATATTACACTAATTAAAAATGCAGTCCGTTTGATCATTGATAACTTCGGAATCGTTGGTTTTCACTTTATCGGCCGTATACCAGCGGATTCGTCTCACTTTTCTCTTCATTTTGATAGTATTTTGAGCTCGAAATATTTTATTTTGAAGGTTTTAAAGCGCAGTTTTAATCCTAACGCACGCACCAACTTGCGCCGACAGGAGAAATGTTAGCGTACTATTTTATATGAGTTTACTTGTAGGCGGAAACGCCAGAAGTTTTATTTTGCAGGGCACCGCATTTTAGTACTGTGTCTGGTTTCAATATTTGTCTCATAGTTTCTGGCAAAGATTGTCTGAGGTTTGCACACTTATATACATAGTGATGTCAAATAATTTTCTTGGTCAGTTTATTTCACTTAAAAAGTATATTTATTAGTTTAGAAACTAAGAACAGGTATTTTTTCCTTTCAGAGGAGCTTGTGTGGTCTATATGTAGGTAACTTTTCGGGGAGGGTGTATATTTCTTATAGTATTTTTCCTTGTGAGTAAAACTGCGAACTTAATCACATTTCGGACACGTTTATAAGAGATGGATTACAATTGTTTGCGCAAAATGTGGAACTTCATGAAAAAGGTTATTGTGCTAGAGAAGGATACGCCGTTTTCGCGACTATTGACGCCTTAGTGAATGGGGCAAGTGTGGATCGGGTCAACACTGAAATGATGGATGTCCGATGGCGTATGTTCAAATTACATCGTCAAATACCAAAAGATGAGCAAAACAAATCGAACCTTGTGGTCCTTGCTTTGCGAAGCTTATTTTTAAAAATGCCGAACATTAGCAAACAATAATATGCTGACAGGATAAGATAATTAGCGATTATCATATACTTGTCTGTCAACGAACAATTTACTGAACGGTGTTCACTCGGCTCACACACGTATCTCAGTATCAAATAGAGCTTTTTCTTAGGTTTTTAAGCAGATACATGTAATATTTGCTAATTTCTAGAACACAATGTGTACAAAGATAATGTTATAGTAAAAATATTTTAGTATAGTTGAAATATATAGGAAATAATGGTCTCTTTTGAACGGTTCTCACCACAAAACAGTAAAGGAACTTGATATCTGAATTCTTACTTTATAACGGAAGCGAGAATCGTTGCTCAAAAATCATCTCTCGCATTCTTATATCGTCATCAAAAGTTATAAAATCGTGCAGGCATATCTGATATGCATGATGTCAGTCCTCCATAGCGACCCTGTTAAATATAAGTTGCTAAGAAGTAATTTACAGCACATATAAGGCTTAAATATTTAGGTGAGATTCGTGGTGAGAACCGTCTCGTAGTGAGCTCAATGTCAATGTCATGTGTTTAATCAACAAACCAGTATTTTGTTCTGTAGCCCTTTCCAGCAATCACTGCGCCGACGCTGCCTAGGAATACTTAATAGTAAATTAGTGACAATCTACAGAAGTATCTAGCAATGTTTTGGAAACTTTATCATTGAACTCTGTCCATGTTTCATGATTCATTCCTGTGTGTCGAACCTGCATCTGTAAATTGCTCTTAATTATGTGGAAAACATTTTTGACCGGATTGAGGTCAGTTAATGAATAAATCACGAGAGTTACTGCGTACATGACTGGTCTGTGACCGTTAAATTACTTTTATGGATTATGGCGATGCGTTTACAGACAATCTTTGAACCCAAAATGTTTTATTTTGAGGGTTTTAAAGTGCAGTTTTAAGAAGCAAAATTGTATTGTTGACAAATCGCTCAAAAATATTACACTAATTAAAAATGCAGTCCGTTTGATCATTGATAACTTCGGAATCGTTGGTTTTCACTTTATCGGCCGTATACCAGCGGATTCGTCTCACTTTTCTTCATTTTGATAGTATTTTGAGCTCGAAATATTTTATTTTGAAGGTTTTAAAGCGCAGTTTTAATCCTAACGCACGCACCAACTTGCGCCGACAGGAGAAATGTTAGCGTACTATTTTATATGAGTTTACTTGTAGGCGGAAACGCCAGAAGTTTTATTTTGCAGGGCACCGCATTTTAGTACTGTGTCTGGTTTCAATATTTGTCCCATAGTTTCTGGCAAAGATTGTCTGAGGTTTGCACACTTATATACATAGTGATGTCAAATAATTTTCTTGGTCAGTTTATTTCACTTAAAAAGTATATTTATTAGTTTAGAAACTAAGAACAGGTATTTTTTCCTTTCAGAGGAGCTTGTGTGGTCTATATGTAGGTAATTTTTCGGGGAGGGTGTATATTTCTTATAGTATTTTTCCTTGTGAGTAAAACTGCGCTGTAAACTGTGAACTTAATCACATTTCGGACACGTTTATAAGAGATGGATTACAATTGTTTGCGCAAAATGTGGAACTTCATGAAAAAGGTTATTGTGCTAGAGAAGGATACGCCGTTTTTCGCGACTATTGACGCCTTAGTGAATGGGGCAAGTGTGGATCGGGTCAACACTGAAATGATGGATGTCCGATGGCGTATGTTCAAATTACATCGTCAAATACCAAAAGATGAGCAAAACAAATCGAACCTTGTGGTCCTTGCTTTAAGCTTATTTTTAAAAATGCCGAACATTAGCAAACAATAATATGCTGACAGGATAAGATAATTAGCGATTATCATATACTTGTCTCTCAACGAACAATTTACTGAACGGTGTTCACTCGGCTCACACACGTATCTCAGTATCAAATAGAGCTTTTTCTTAGGTTTTTAAGCAGATACATGTAATATTTGCTAATTTCTAGAACACAATGTGTACAAAGATAATGTTATAGTAAAAATATTTTAGTATAGTTGAAATATATAGGAAATAATGGTCTCTTTTGAACGGTTCTCACCACAAAACAGTAAAGGAACTTGATATCTGAATTCTTACTTTATAACGGAAGCGAGAATCGTTGCTCAAAAATCATCTCTCGCATTCTTATATCGTCATCAAAAGTTATAAAATCGTGCAGGCATATCTGATATGCATGATGTCAGTCCTCCATAGCGACCCTGTTAAATATAAGTTGCTAAGAAGTAATTTACAGCACATATAAGGCTTAAATATTTAGGTGAGATTCGTGGTGAGAACCGTCTCGTAGTGAGCTCAATGTCAATGTCATGTGTTTAATCAACAAACCAGTATTTTGTTCTGTAGCCCTTTCCAGCAATCACTGCACCGACGCTGCCTAGGAATACTTAATAGTAAATTAGTGACAATCTACAGAAGTATCTAGCAATGTTTTGGAAACTTTATCATTGAACTCTGTCCATGTTTCATGATTCATTCCTGTGTGTCGAACCTGCATCTGTAAATTGCTCTTAACTATGTGGAAAACATTTTTGACCGGATTGAGGTCAGTTAATGAATAAATCACGAGAGTTACTGCGCATACATGACTGGTCTGTGACCGTTAAATTACTTTTATGGATTATGGCGATGCGTTTACAGACAATCTTTGCCATAATACTTTGGGACAATCTAGCTTCCGTGAAGAAATATAGTTATTGTATATTATAGTATACTACAGATAATCTCGGCTGGCAGCCGTGTAGTATATATTGTAGTGTATTATTAGTATACTGACAGGTAACGTCGGCTGGTAGCCGTGTTTTATTGTAGTATATTATAGTATACTACAGATAATCTCGGCTGGCAGCCGTGTAGTATATATTGTAGTGTATTATTAGTATACTGACAGGTAACGTCGGCTGGTAGCCGTGTTTTATTGTAGTATATTATTGCTGCCGAGTGAAGCGAGGCGGCACACTAATCTCGACCCAGTCTCCCATTCGGATGTATTATGTTCGACAGAATTAATCTCGATTTTGTGAGTATTGTGTCATGATGTCGCCGAGTTTATGACGTAAAATGACGTAGCAGTTCCAAATTGGCATACACAGGGATTTTACGAAAACAATCCGAGTAGGATCAAATAACTGTGTCGGAACTCGAAAACACCGCATGAGCGATGTAATTTTGTGGTCTCCAAGCAGTAAAGTAGCGTGTTTACAGTGAGGTCCAAAAGTGACTAGTGAATGCATTTTATATGGTCATATATCTAAGTTTTTGTCAAGAAATAAAGCGGTTTAGTAAAGGTATGTTGACTAACATGGTAGATTTTATTTCTTTTAAAAGTAATATTTTGGTTTTGTTATGATTTACGCTCTACAAAGAGTCAAATTATTAGTAGATACTGATATTAAATATTTATATTAAATGTATAATTTATACATTACGGTAATATAAGACCACAAATTTACTCAAACTCGTTCAAAAATAACGCACCGTTTAGTTAAATTTAGTTTATATTGCACTTGCTTTATTATAAAATGGGTATTCTCATTGAGCATGCTAACAGATGCTGTAATTTACAATTTAAACTTAAGGCAGAAATGCAGAAAACCTGCAAGTCTGGATGTTCAAAATCATGGGAGGATTGAACTGGATTGTAAATTACATACATTTACATATTAAATGTTAACTTCAAAGATTTTTTTTTGTTCAAAAAAAATTTCAAACATACCAAACCATTGGTCCACGTAAGGATCATCCTCGTTCTTGTTAAAATCGACATAACGATGAGCGTCAAATTCGTACGTGAGGTCAAGTTCGTCCATTCTTCACCGGCTGCTGTTACAAATAAATTACAAAAAGAAATCTGGTTTGGAAGCTTAATTAAAGTACAATATAACTCATTATCTATGTTATTGTCCAGGTTTATGCAAAAATGTAGTCCTTCATTATCACGTGTGTATTGTGTTTTCACACAAACAACCAATAGCAATGTTTTGGTTTATAAGCACACAAGCATAAGCACAATGCCTGGTTCACAAGAGTGAGATAAGAGTAAGCAGAAATACATACATACATACATACATACATACATACATACATACTCTCTAGGGTTTACTTCCTAGGGAAAACTTTCCCTCTAGGGTTTAAAAGTTGACCTGCATAACAACGCAATAACATGCATGCAATAATGAAATATACTGTATGTGTATAATGATGTTATTATTAACTAGAAGTTACTATCGCAAGTGAAGTGCTGCCTTGAGAAAACAAGTTTTTTGAATCGGGCAAATAAACTTGACATAACAAACATGGGTTTCAGGGAGGGCAGGCGTTCTCAATTTTCAGGAGTAACACAATGTTTGAAATTGGGCTTTCCTTTGAAACAAGTACAACCTATTGTGGTCTATCCAATTTCAAAGGTTCACTTTTTTATTATACACCCTATATTGTATAAAAGTCATTAAAAGGGACAATATAAGTTCTGCAAGTTGTAGCATACAATGGCTATGTGTTTATCTGGTTTAATGGTTATGTGGTTTAATGTTTTAATGGTACGTGGTTTAATGGTTATCTGGTTATATGGTTAAGTGGTTATGTGGCTATTTGGATAAACATATAACCAAATATTAACATATAAACATATAACCAAATAAACATATAACCATATAACCATATAACCATATAACCATGTAACCACATAACCATTAAACCACATAACTATTAAACCGTATAACCACATAACCATATAACAACATAACCACGTAATCACATGACGACATAACCACATAACCATCTAACCATTAAACCATATAACTACATAACGATTACACCATTAAACAATATAACCATATAAACATATAATCATATATAACCACATAACCACATAACCACATAACCACATAGCCACATAACCACATAACCACATAACCACATAACCACATAACCACATAACCATATAACCATTAAACCATATAACCACATAACCATTAAACCATATGACCACATAACCATATAACCACATAACCATATAACCACATAACCACATAACCACATAACCATTAAACCATATAACCATTAAACCATATCACCACACAACCATTAAACCACATAACCATATAACCATATAACCATATAACCACTAAACCATATAACCACATATCCACACAACCACATAACTACATAACCATATAACCATATAACCATATAACCACATAACCATATAACCACATAAACACATAACCACATAACCACATAACCATTAAACCACATAACCATTAAATCATATAACCACTTAACCATATAACTACATAACCTTATAAGCACATGACCATATAACCATTAAACCACATAAACATATAACCATATAACCATATAACCATATAACCATATAATCATATAACCACATGACCACATAAACATATAACCATTAAACCACATAACCACATCACGATTAAACCATTAAACCATATAACCACATAAACATATAATCATATTTAACCATACAACCACATAACCATATAACCATATAATCATTAAACCATATAACCACATAACCACATAACCACATAACCATATAACCATATGAACACATAACCACATAATCAGATAAACATTATCCCATATAACCACATAACCACATAACCACATAACCATATAAATACATAACCATATTACCACATAACCACATGACCATATAACCATTAAACCACATAACCATATAACCACATAACCATATAGCCAAATAACCATATAACCACATAACCACATAACCATATAACCATATACACACATAACCATATAACCACATAACCACATAACCACATAACCATATAACCACATAACCACATAACCACATAAACACATAAACACATAACCATTAAACCATATAACCATTAAACCATATAACCACATAACCATATAAAGACATAACCATATAACCACACAACCAGATAAACATAAACCCACAAAACCATATAACCACATAACAATTAAACCACATAATCATTATACCATATAACCACATAAACATATAAAGACATAACCATATAAACACATAACCACATAATAACATAACCACATAACCATCTAACCATTAAATCATATAACCATATAAGGATAACACCATTAAACCATATAACCACTTAAAATAAAATCATATTTAGCCATATAACCATATTAACATATAAACATATAACCAAATAAACATATAACCATATAACCATATAACCATATAACCACATAACCATTAAACCACATAACTATTAAACCGTATAACCACATAACCATATAACAACATAACCACGTAATCACATAACCACATAACCACATAACGACATAACGACATGACCACATAACCACATAACCATCTAACCATTAAACCATATAACTACATAACGATTACACCATTAAACAATATAACCATATAAACATATAATCATATATAACCACATAACCACATAACCACATAACCACATAGCCACATAACCACATAACCACATAACCACATAACCACATAACCACATAACCACATAACCATATAACCATTAAACCATATAACCACATAACCATTAAACCATATGACCACATAACAATATAACCACATAACCATATAACCACATAACCACATAACCACATAACCATTAAACCATATAACCATTAAACCATATCACCACACAACCATTAAACCACATAACCATATAACCATATAACCACTAAACCATATAACCACATATCCACACAACCACATAACTACATAACCATATAACCATATAACCACATAACCATATAACCACATAAACACATAACCACATAACCACATAACCATTAAACCACATAAACATTAAATCATATAACCACTTAACCATATAACTACATAACCTTATAAGCACATGACCATATAACCATTAAACCACATAACCATATAACCATATAACCACATAACCACATAACCATATAAACACGTAACCATATAACCATTAAACCATATAACCACATAACCACATAACCATTAAATCATATAACCATGCATATAACGATTACACCATTAAACCATATAACTATATAAACATATATTCATATATAACCATATAACCACATAACCACATAACCATATAACCATATAACCATATAACTATATAACCATATAATCATATAACCACATGACCACATAAACATCTAACCATTAAACCACATAACCACATCACGATTAAACCATTAAACCATATAACCATTTAAACATATAATCATATTTAACCATACAACCACATAACCATATAACCATATAACCATATAACCATTAAACCATATAACCACATAACCACATAACCATATAACCATATAAACACATAACCACGTAATCAGATAAACATTATCCCATATAACCACATAACCACATAACCACATAACCACATAACCATATAAATACATAACCATATTACCACATAACCACATGACCATATAACCATTAAACCACATAACCATATAACCACATAACCATATAGCCAAATAACCATATAACCACATAACCACATAGCCATATAACCATATACACACATAACCATATAACCACATAACCACATAACCACATAACCACATAACCATATAACCATATAACCAGATAACCACATAACCACATAACCACATAAACACATAACCATTAAACCATATAACCATTAAACCATATAACCACATAACCATATAAAGACATAACCATATAACCACACAACCAGATAAACATATACCCACAATACCATATAACCACATAACAATTAAACCACATAATCATTATACCATATAACCACATAAACATATAAAGACATAACCATATAAACACATAACCTCATAATAACATAACCACATAACCATCTAACCATTAAATCATATAACCATATAACGATAACACCATTAAACCATATAACCACTTAAAATATAATCATATTTAGCCATATAACCATATAAACATATAAACATATAACCAAATAAACATATAACCATATAACCATATAACCATATAACCACATAACCATTAAACCACATAACTATTAAACCGTATAACCACATAACCATATAACAACATAACCACGTAATCACATAACCACATAACCACATAACGACATAACGATATGACCACATAACCACATAACCATCTAACCATTAAACCATATAACTACATAACGATTAAACCATTAAACAATATAACCATATAAACATATAATCATATATAACCACATAACCACATAACCACATAACCACATAGCCACATAACCACATAACCACATAACCACATAACCACATAACCACATAACCACATAACCATATAACCACATAACCAGTAAACCATATAACCATATAACCATATAACCATATAACCACATAACCACATAACCACATGACCACATAACCACATAACCATTAACCACATAACCACATAACCATTAAACCACATAACCATTAAACCATATAACGACATAATCATATAACTACATAAACTTATAAGCACATAACCACATGACCATATAACCAATAAACCACATAACCATATAACCATATAACCATATAACCATATAACCATATAATCATATAACCACATGACCACATAAACATATAACCATTAAACCACATAACCACATCACGATTAAACCATTAAACCATATAACCACATAAACATATAATCATATTTAACCATACAACCACATAACCATATAACCATATAATCATTAAACCATATAACCACATAACCACATAACCACATAACCATATAACCATATGAACACATAACCACATAATCAGATAAACATTATCCCATATAACCACATAACCACATAACCACATAACCATATAAATACATAACCATATTACCACATAACCACATGACCATATAACCATTAAACCACATAACCATATAACCACATAACCATATAGCCAAATAACCATATAACCACATAACCACATAACCATATAACCATATACACACATAACCATATAACCACATAACCACATAACCACATAACCATATAACCACATAACCACATAACCACATAAACACATAAACACATAACCATTAAACCATATAACCATTAAACCATATAACCACATAACCATATAAAGACATAACCATATAACCACACAACCAGATAAACATAAACCCACAAAACCATATAACCACATAACAATTAAACCACATAATCATTATACCATATAACCACATAAACATATAAAGACATAACCATATAAACACATAACCACATAATAACATAACCACATAACCATCTAACCATTAAATCATATAACCATATAAGGATAACACCATTAAACCATATAACCACTTAAAATAAAATCATATTTAGCCATATAACCATATTAACATATAAACATATAACCAAATAAACATATAACCATATAACCATATAACCATATAACCATATAACCACATAACCATTAAACCACATAACTATTAAACCGTATAACCACATAACCATATAACAACATAACCACGTAATCACATAACCACATAACCACATAACGACATAACGACATGACCACATAACCACATAACCATCTAACCATTAAACCATATAACTACATAACGATTACACCATTAAACAATATAACCATATAAACATATAATCATATATAACCACATAACCACATAACCACATAACCACATAGCCACATAACCACATAACCACATAACCACATAACCACATAACCACATAACCACATAACCATATAACCATTAAACCATATAACCACATAACCATTAAACCATATGACCACATAACAATATAACCACATAACCATATAACCACATAACCACATAACCACATAACCATTAAACCATATAACCATTAAACCATATCACCACACAACCATTAAACCACATAACCATATAACCATATAACCACTAAACCATATAACCACATATCCACACAACCACATAACTACATAACCATATAACCATATAACCATATAACCACATAACCATATAACCACATAAACACATAACCACATAACCACATAACCATTAAACCACATAAACATTAAATCATATAACCACTTAACCATATAACTACATAACCTTATAAGCACATGACCATATAACCATTAAACCACATAACCATATAACCATATAACCACATAACCACATAACCATATAAACACGTAACCATATAACCATTAAACCATATAACCACATAACCACATAACCATTAAATCATATAACCATGCATATAACGATTACACCATTAAACCATATAACTATATAAACATATATTCATATATAACCATATAACCACATAACCACATAACCATATAACCATATAACCATATAACTATATAACCATATAATCATATAACCACATGACCACATAAACATCTAACCATTAAACCACATAACCACATCACGATTAAACCATTAAACCATATAACCATTTAAACATATAATCATATTTAACCATACAACCACATAACCATATAACCATATAACCATATAACCATTAAACCACATAACCACATAACCACATAACCACATAACCATATAACCATATAAACACATAACCACGTAATCAGATAAACATTATCCCATATAACCACATAACCACATAACCACATAACCACATAACCATATAAATACATAACCATATTACCACATAACCACATGACCATATAACCATTAAACCACATAACCATATAACCACATAACCATATAGCCAAATAACCATATAACCACATAACCACATAACCATATAACCATATACACACATAACCATATAACCACATAACCACATAACCACATAACCATATAACCATATAACCAGATAACCACATAACCACATAACCACATAAACACATAACCATTAAACCATATAACCATTAAACCATATAACCACATAACCATATAAAGACATAACCATATAACCACACAACCAGATAAACATATACCCACAATACCATATAACCACATAACAATTAAACCACATAATCATTATACCATATAACCACATAAACATATAAAGACATAACCATATAAACACATAACCTCATAATAACATAACCACATAACCATCTAACCATTAAATCATATAACCATATAACGATAACACCATTAAACCATATAACCACTTAAAATATAATCATATTTAGCCATATAACCATATAAACATATAAACATATAACCAAATAAACATATAACCATATAACCATATAACCATATAACCACATAACCATTAAACCACATAACTATTAAACCGTATAACCACATAACCATATAACAACATAACCACGTAATCACATAACCACATAACCACATAACGACATAACGATATGACCACATAACCACATAACCATCTAACCATTAAACCATATAACTACATAACGATTAAACCATTAAACAATATAACCATATAAACATATAATCATATATAACCACATAACCACATAACCACATAACCACATAGCCACATAACCACATAACCACATAACCACATAACCACATAACCACATAACCACATAACCATATAACCACATAACCAGTAAACCATATAACCATATAACCATATAACCATATAACCGCATAACCACATAACCACATGACCACATAACCACATAACCATTAAACCACATAACCATTAAACCACATAACCATTAAACCATATAACGACATAATCATATAACTACATAAACTTATAAGCACATAACCACATGACCATATAACCAATAAACCACATAACCATATAACCATATAACCACATAACCATATAACCACATAACCATATAAACATATAACCATATAACCATATAACTATATAACCATTAAACCATTTAACCACATAACCACATAAGCATATCACCATATAACTACATAACCATATAACCACATAATCACATAACCACATAACCACATAACCAGTGAACCACATAACAATTAAAACATATAACCATATAACCACATAACCATATAACCATATAAACATTAAACCACATAACAAAATAACCATTAAACCATATAACCAGATAACCACATAAACATATAACCATATAACCATTAAACCATATAACCACATAACAGCATAACCATTATACCACATAACCATTAAACCATATAACACATAAACATATAACGACATAACTATTAAACCATATAACCACATAACCATTAAACCACATAACCATATAACCATATAACCATATAAACACATAACCATTAAACCATATAACACATAAACATATAACGACATAACTATCAAACCATATAACCACATAACCGTGTAATGACATAACCATATAACCACATACCACATATCCACATAACCACATAACCATTAAACCACTTAACCATTAAACCATAATACCACATAACCATATAACCACATAACCATATAACCATTAAAACGTATAACCACATAACCACAAAACCATATAACCATGTAATCACATAACCACATAACCACATAACCATTAAACCACATAATAATTATACCATATAATAACATAAAGATATAACCACATAACCACATAATAACATAGCCAAATAACCATCTAACCATTAAATCATATAACCATATAACGATAACACGATTAAACCATATAACCATATAAACATATAATCATATATAACCATGTAACCATATAACCATACAACAATATAACAATATAACTATATAACCATATAACCACATAACCATTAAACCACATAACTATTAAACCATATAACCACATAATCGTGTACTGACATAACCATATAACCACATACCACATATCCATATAACCACATAACCACATATCCACATAACCATTAAACCACATAACCATATAACCACATAACCATATATAACCATTAAACCATATAACCACATAAACACATAACCATATAACAATATAACCATATAATAACATAACCATATAACCACATAACCACATAATCATATAACCACATAACCACATAACCACATCAACACATAACCATTAAACCACATAACCATTAAACCATATAACCACATAACCATATACCCACAAAACCACATAACCACATAACCATTAAACCACATAATAATTATACCATGTAACCATATAAAAATATAACGACATAACCATATAACCACATAACTACATAATAACATAACCATCTAATCATTAAATCATATAACCGTATAACGATTACACCATTAAACCATATAAACCTATAAACATATAATCATATATAACCATATAACCATATAGCCATATAACCATATAACCATATAACCAAATAATCATATAACCATATAACCATATAACCATATAACCACATGACCATATAACCACATAACCACATAACCCCATAACCCCATAACCACTTAACCACATAACCACATAACCATTAAACCATATAACGACATAACCACATAACAATATAAACATATAACTACATAACCATATAACCACATAACAACATAACCATATAATCACACAACCATATAACCATTAAACCATATAACCACATAACCACATAACCATATAACTACATAACCACATAACCGTACAACCACAAAACCACATAACGACATAACCACATAACCATATAATCATATAACCACTTAACCATATAACCATATAACCATTAAACCACATAACAAAATAATCATTAAACCATATAACCAGATAACCACATAACCATATAACCATATAACCATATAACCATTAAACCATATAACCACATAACCGCATAACCATTAAACCACATAACCATTAAACCATATAACACATAAACATATAACGACATAACTATTAAACCATATAACCACATAACCATTAAACCACATAACCATATAACCACATACCACATATCCACACAACCACATAACCATTAAACCACTTAACCATTAAACAATAATACCACATAACCATATAACCACATAACCATATAAGCATTAAAATGTATAACCACATAACCACATAACCATATAACCATGTAATCACATAAACACATAACCACATAACCATTAAACCAAATAATAATTATACCATATAATAACATAAAGATATAACCACATAACCACATAATAACATAACCAAATAACCATCTAACCATTAAATCATATAACCATATAACGATAGCACCATCAAACCATATAACCATATAAACATATAATCATATATAACCATGTAACCATATAACCATACAACCATATAACAATATAACTATATAACCATATAACCACATAACCATTAAACCACATAACTATTAAACCATATAACCACATAACCATTGAACCACATAACCATTAAAGCATATAACCATATAACCACATAACCGTATGACCATTAAACCATATTACCATATAACCACATATACATATAACCACATACGACATTACCATATAACCACATAACCATATAACCATATAACCATTAAACCACATAAACACAAAACAATTAAACCATATAACCAAATAACCACATAACCATATAACCATTAAAGCATATAACCACAATCCACATAACCATATAACCACATAACGACGTAACCATATATTCACATAACCATTAAACCACATAACCATTAAACCATATAACACATAAACATATAGCGACATAACTCTTAAACCATATAACCACATAACCGTGTAATGACAAAACCATATAACCACATATCACATATCTACACAACCACATAACCATTAAACCACCTAACCATTAAACCATATAATCACATAACCATATAACGACATAACCACGTAACCACATAACCACACAACCACATAACGACATAACGACATAACCACATGACCACATAACCACATAACCTTCTAACCATTAAACAATATAACCACAAAACGATTACACCATTAAACCATATAACCATATCAACATATAATCATATATAACCACAAAACAACATTATCACAGAACCACATAACCACATAACCATATAACCACATAACCATTAAACCATATAACCATATAACCATATAACCATATAACCACTTAACCATATAACTACATAGCCATATAACCACATGACCACATAACCAAATAACCACATAACCATTAAACCACATAACCATTAAACCATATAACGACATAATCATATAACTACATAACCTTATAAGCACATAACCACATGACCATATAACCAATAAACCACATAACTATATAACCATATAACCACATAACCATATAACCACATAACCATATAACCATTAAACCATATAACCACATAACCACATAACCATATAACCATATAACCATGTAACCACATAACTATATAACCATTAAACCATATAACCACATAACCACATAAGCATATCACCATATAACTACATAACCATATAACCACATAATCACATAACCACATAACCACATAACCATATAACCAGTAAACCACATAACAATTACACCATATAACCATATAACCACATAACCATATAACCATTAAACCATATAACCACATAACCGCATAACCATTAAACCGCATAACCATTAAACCATATAACACATAAAAATATAACGACATAACTATTAAACCATATAACCACATAACCGTGTAATGACATAACCATGTAACCGCATACCACATATCCACATAACCACATAACCATTAAACCACTTAACCATTAAACCACATAATCATTATACCATATAACCACATAAACATTTAACGACATGACCATATAACCACATAACCACATAATAACATAACGACATAACCATCTAACCATTAAATTATATAACCATATAACGATAACACCATTAAACCATATAACCATATAAACATATAATCATATATAACCATATAACCATATAAACATATAAACATATAACCAAATAACCATATAACCATATAACCATATAACCATATAACCACATAAACATTAAACCACATAACTATTAAACCGTATAACCACATAACCATATAACAACATAAACACGTAACCACATAACCACATAACCACATAACCACATAACCACATAGCGACCTAAAGACATGACCACATAACCACATAACCATCTAACCATTAAACCATATAACTACATAACGATTACACCATTAAACCATATAACCATATAACCATATAATCATATATAACCACATAATCACATAACCACATAACCACATAACCACATAGCCACATAACCACATAATCACATAACCACATAACCATATAACCATTAAACCATATAACCACATAACCATTAAACCATATAACCATATAACCATATACCATTAAACCATATAACCACATATCCACACAACCACATAAATACATAACCATATAACCATATAACCATATAACCACATAGCCATATAACCACATAAACACATAACCACATAACCACATAACTATCAAACCACATAACCATTAAATCATATAACCACTTAACCATATAACTACATAACCTTATAAGCACATGACCATATAACCATTAAACCACATAACCATATAACCATATAACCACATAACCATACAAACACGTACCCATATAACCATTAAACCATATAACCACATAACCACATAACCATTAAATCATATAACCATGCATATAACGATTACACCATTAAACCATATAACCATATAAACATATATTCATATATAACCATATAACCACATAACCACATAAACATATAACCATATAACCATATAACCATATAACCATATAATCATATAACCACATGACCACATAAACATATAACCATTAAACCATATAACCACATCACGATTAAACCATTAAACCATATAACCACATAAACATATAATCATATTTAACCATACAACCACATAACCATATAACCATATAACCATTAAACCATATAACCACATAACCACATAAGCATATCACCATATAACTACATAACCATATAACCACATAATCACATAACCACATAACCACATAACCATATAACCAGTAAACCACATAACAATTAAACCATATAACCATATAACCACATAACCATATAACCATTAAACCATATAACCACATAACCGCATAACCATTAAACCGCATAACCATTAAACCATATAACACATAAAAATATAACGACATAACTATTAAACCATATAACCACATAACCGTGTAATGACATAACCATGTAACCGCATACCACATATCCACATAACCACATAACCATTAAACCACTTAACCATTAAACCACATAATCATTATACCATATAACCACATAAACATTTAACGACATGACCATATAACCACATAACCACATAATAACATAACGACATAACCATCTAACCATTAAATTATATAACCATATAACGATAACACCATTAAACCATATAACCATATAAACATATAATCATATATAACCATATAACCATATAAACATATAAACATATAACCAAATAACCATATAACCATATAACCATATAACCATATAACCACATAAACATTAAACCACATAACTATTAAACCGTATAACCACATAACCATATAACAACATAAACACGTAACCACATAACCACATAACCACATAGCGACCTAAAGACATGACCACATAACCACATAACCATCTAACCATTAAACCATATAACTACATAACGATTACGCCATTAAACCATATAACCATATAACCATATAATCATATATAGACATATCATAATAACCACATAACCACTTAACAACATAGCCACATAACCACATAATCACATAACCACATAACCATATAACCATTAAACCATATAACCACATAACCATTAAACCATATAACCATATAACCATATACCATTAAACCATATAACCACATATCCACACAACCACATAAATACATAACCATATAACCATATAACCATATAACCACATAGCCATATAACCACATAAACACATAACCACATAACCACATAACTATCAAACCACATAACCATTAAATCATATAACCACTTAACCATATAACTACATAACCTTATAAGCACATGACCATATAACCATTAAACCACATAACCATATAACCATATAACCACATAACCATACAAACACGTACCCATATAACCATTAAACCATATAACCACATAACCACATAACCATTAAATCATATAACCATGCATATAACGATTACACCATTAAACCATATAACCATATAAACATATATTCATATATAACCATATAACCACATAACCACATAAACATATAACCATATAACCATATAACCATATAACCATATAATCATATAACCACATGACCACATAAACATATAACCATTAAACCATATAACCACATCACGATTAAACCATTAAACCATATAACCACATAAACATATAATCATATTTAACCATACAACCACATAACCATATAACCATATAACCATTAAACCATATAACCACATAACCACATAACCACATAACCATATAACCATATAAACACATAACCACATAATCAGATAAACATTATCCCATATAACCACATAACCACATAACCATATAAATACATAACCATATTACCACATAACCACATGACCATATAACCATTAAACCACATAACCATATAACCACATAACCATATAGCCAAATAACCATATAACCACATAACCACATAACCATATAACCATATACACACATAACCATATAACCACATAACCACATAACCACATAACCATATAACCACATAACCACATAACCACATAAACACATAAACACATAACCATTAAACCATATAACCATTAAACCATATAACCACATAACCATATAAAGACATAACCATATAACCACACAACCAGATAAACATAAACCCACAAAACCATATAACCACATAACAATTAAACCACATAATCATTATACCATATAACCACATAAACATATAAAGACATAACCATATAAACACATAACCACATAATAACATAACCACATAACCATCTAACCATTAAATCATATAACCATATAACGACAACACCATTAAACCATATAACCACTTAAAATATAATCATATTTAGCCATATAACCATATTAACATATAAACATATAACCAAATAAACATATAACCATATAACCATATAACCATATAACCATATAACCACATAACCATTAAACCACATAACTATTAAACCGTATAACCACATAACCATATAACAACATAACCACGTAATCACATAACCACATAACCACATAACGACATAACGACATGACCACATAACCACATAACCATCTAACCATTAAACCATATAACTACATAACGATTACACCATTAAACAATATAACCATATAAACATATAATCATATATAACCACATAACCACATAACCACATAACCACATAGCCACATAACCACATAACCACATAACCACATAACCACATAACCACATAACCACATAACCATATAACCATTAAACCATATAACCACATAACCATTAAACCATATAACCATATAACCACATAACCACATAACCATATAACCATGGTAAATACACAATGTAAATTTATGATAAATACAGTGCACATTTGGTCTAGACATGCTTGCTGTTCTGCCAACGGGCTTTGGGAAAAGCTTAATCTTTCAAATGTTTACAATAGCCAAATCGAAGCTAGAGATTTTAGATGGCGGTACTCAATAGTGTAGTATTGTGGTATGTCCTTTGGAGAGCATTATGAAAGACCAGATCGATTGCTGAAGCACAGTCTCTTGGAATGACTGCATGTTCACTTACTGATACGAAATTAGCCGAAGTATCTCAGAATGCACCACAACTTCTTCTAAGTTCCAAACTACAAAAATTGCAGAACCGGGCGACTAGAGTCATTACGAGGTCCAGCTACGATGCTAACGCTGGAGTGCTTCTTGATACTTCGTGCTTGGATAACCTGTCATTAAGACGCAAAAAGTTTAAGGCTGGTTTGATGTTTAAAACGCTCAAAGGTAATACACCTACCTATCTACAAAATCTTTTTTCAGTTCGTGGCTCAGAGTACAATTTCAAGTTAAATCTGCCTAAGCCACGAATTAATTATCTGAAGTTTTCAATATAGTGGAGCACAATTGTGGAATAGTATCCCTGAAAATATACGAATGCTTCAATCATTTGCACAGTTCCGAAAAGCTGTAGATAAATATTATACTAATTTAAATGAACTCCCACACGGCAATCTTGTAAACCAGTAGATCCTAATTTTTTTTTGCCATGCATGCTTTGTTTTGTAAATTATGTTATACTGAAGATTTTTACCGTGTTAAAATAAATTTTAATTGTATTGTATTGTTTGCAAGCGAACACCTACAGCGATGTTCAGGCACATCATTCCGGAGCGTTAGCGCTCAATCATCACTAATTTCTGCAGCGTTTTTTCATTGGTTATTTGAAGAGGTGTTACTATAATTTCCAGTCGTATTTGTTTTAGCCTTGTCTCGTTTATGAATAGGATTTGGGCAGGCGTTCATTTCGCCTCTCCCTTCGCTTTTTCACCTCCCCCCTAACTTCTCACCTAGCGCGCGCTCTCAAAAAAAAGCGCGCGCTCTAAACAAAACTCCCTCCCCCACAATTGAACGCCTGCCACGCAGGCTAGTACATGCCTTACGTGAAAGGGTTTTCTTCCGTAATGGCCTCAAGGAATGCACTGCTGTGTTTTTTAGCAAGATAATATCATTTACACTGCCTGTTCTTCGCTTACTCAAGTTATATGGTATTAACAGTATGGTGCTAATGACTGAGTATATTTACCAGTATCCCAGGCCTTATGTATTGGAACACGCTATCAGCTCCTAAAATTGAAATGATGTTATGAAATCAATACTTGTAATCTTTGCGCGGTGAGAAATATTGTTTATGTTCAGGGCTGTACCTAGTGGAAGGGGAAAGGTGCATCAGCGCCTTACCAGTATATATTCCCCGAGCCGGCGCGAAGCCACAGAGTAGATACAGATCTAGACAGAGGTCTCACTTCAGGCCAAATGCGTAACCGACCGTTATTCTGTTGCTATTCTTTCTGACGATGATTTTAAAAGAGTCGAAAATTTACAGTCTTTCAAACTTGTCTTGTTTTATTCATATTTTGAAATTCAAAATGACATTATTCTCCGGAATTTATTTTTTCTTTATTTTCTTAAATTGTCGGCCGGCCGCCATGTTCCTAGCCAGTGCGGTAACGAGAGGCTTTCACCCTCCCGAACAAGATGGCGGCCGTTATTTTCGGAAAATAACCGGCATAAGAAAGCCTTGTTATTTTGATTAACAACATTTTTGCGCTATTTTTACGTCTAAAAATGCCCGCCATTTTAAATGTTTTCGGGGTGACAGCCTCTACTTAGCGCACTGGCTTTTTATAGTTGTAGTTTTTTGTCACATAAGACTGCTATTCAACTACAATTTTTGGCTAGCGTTTATATTCATACTGTCATATTAATTAAGAACGTTTTTCATGTACACTGCACCACTCCCAAACATCAAAGAGTCATATATCTGTAAAAATTGATGTGTAATAATTCTAGTGGCAAAACAAAAATCCTCTTAATCCCGTTTACAATTAACAAATCTTTACGCGCGTTCCAGGTAAATCTAGTTTATAATCTACAATCCAGTAAATAGTTTCACGCCTAATTTTGCAAAAATTATAATTACACGCGGGCACTATAAAGCTCGCGGCACAGCCCGTCACACATGAAATTTATTTAGTCTTGTTAACCTGAACCAATCACTCCAGATTAGCTTTGACTTACCTCCGGTTGGCGTGCTCGTTGAAGGCTAGAAAAATAGATCCACATGATAAAATGACTTCGATAATGTTAAACATACAGGAAGGTTGTTCACGCTAGCTTTGTGTATTGATTTGAATATTGTACAATATTATATATTGTGTTATTTACTTTTATCATTATTTTAGTATTTAGTGGGTCAAAAGATAAAAATACATATCTTATGTTACAATTTATACAATATATCTAACCATGCACATTAGGTAAATTAGTAGTTTAAATTTACAAAGGTAAGCAATTAATCTATAGCTAAGTCATACTTGAATACTATAAGCGGTTTATATAAGGAGTTCTTAAATCGTTCCGTTCTAGTTTTAGGCTTGTGGCTGCTTTTCTTCCTTAATTATATAAGTGATAGTGAGTTTCTTTAGTACGCGGCATTAACGCAATTTGAATGGGGGAAACCGGGGGGGAGGCATTAATAATGCACTGAACATCACTCATCGTTCTACGGTTTTGGCCAAGATTGTAGCCTTAAGAAGAGTTACCAGCATAAAGTTCAACCTGGACCCGTGTAAAACGCCCCGGAGAGTCGGGTGGTCAAGAGCGTCATACTACTTTCGAACCTTAAATGTTAAATGTACTTACGTGCAGGCCACTGTCGATCATTGCTGACGATCTGAAAAAAGAAATAGAGAATTTAGTACGTGGTAACAATTAACAGAATTTTTCACAACTGTGTTTTATGTAATATATCATACACGAGAAGGAGTTTATCATAGTTATTTGAAACTCCGAAAAGTGTGTTGAAAAACAAGGTGCTAGCCGAGTTTTTTAACATACTTTGGGGTGTTTTAAATAGAGAATAATACATGGGTGCGTGGAAATACCAGATTTATTTCGAGTGTTGAACATGATATCTCACGAGTGAGCGCAGCGAGTTTTATCAGTGCTCGAAGTTATCAGTTTTATCAGTGCTCGAAATCTCTATAAAGCACTATACTTTATATAATAAATCACTATATGGTTACGTCGTTATGTGGTTATACAATTATGTGGTTTTGTGGTTATATGGCTTAATGGTTATATGGTTATATGGTTTAATAGTTATGTGGTTATATGGTTTAATGGTTATATGGTTATGTGGTTATGTGGTTATATGGTTACGTAGTTATATGGTGATATGATCATGTGGTTATGTGGTTATATGGTTTAATGGTTATATGGTTATGTGGTTATATGGTTATGTGGTTATATGGTTATATGGTTATATGGTTATATGGTTATATTGTTATATGGTTATATGGTTATATGGTTATATGGTTATCTGGTTATATGGCTATATGGTTATATGATTATATGGTTATTTGGTCATACGGTTATATGGTTATATGGTTATATGGTTATATGGTTATATGGTTATATGGTTATATGGTTATGTTTATATGGTTATATGGTTTAATGGTTTAATGGTTATGTGGTTATATGGTTTAGTGGTTATATGGTTATGTGGTTATGTGGTTATGTGGTGATGTGGTTGTTTGGTTAAATGGTTATGTGGTTATCTGGTTATTTGGTTATGTCGTGATGTGGTTATGTGATTATATGGTTATGTGGTTATGTGGTTATATGGTTATGTCGTTATTGGTTATATGGTTATGTGGGTTTGTGGTTATGTGGTTATATGGTTTTATGGTTGTATGGTTATATGGTTGTGTCGTTATGTGGTTATATGGTTATGTGGTTATGTGGTTATGTGGTTATGTGGTTTTGTGGTTATATGGGAATATGGTTTAATTGTTATGTGGTTTAATGGTTATGTGGTTTAATGGTTATGTGGTTATGTGTTTATGTGATTATGTGGTTGAATGGTTATGTAGTTATATGGTGATATGCTTATGAGGTTATGTGGTTATGTGGTTATATGGTTTAATGGTTATCTGATTATGTGGTTACATGGTTATATGATTATGTGGTTATGTGGTTATGTGGTTATGTGATTATGTGGTTATGTGGTTATGTGGTTATGTGGATATGTGGTACGCGGTTATATGGTTATGTCATTACACGGTTATGTGGTTATATGGTTTAATCGTTATGTCGTTATATGTTTATGTGTTATATGGTTTAAATGTTATGTGGTTTAATCGTTATGCGGTTATGTGGTTATATAGTTTAATGGTTATATGGTTATGTGGTTATATGTTTATATGGTTTAATGGTTATATGTTTATATGGTTTAATGGTTATATGGTTATATAATTATGTGGTTTAATGGTTATGTGGTTATGTGGTTGTATGGTTATGTGGTTATGTGGTTATGTGGTTATGTGGTTATATATGATTATATGTTTATATGGTTATGTGATTATGTGGTTATATTGTTAAGTAGTTATATGGTGATATGCTTATGTGTCTATATGGTTTAATGGTTACATGGCTATGTGGTTATATGGTTATATGGTTATATGGTTATGTGGTTATGTGGTTATATGGTTTAATGCTGGTATGGTTATGTGGTTATATGGTTATATGGTTATGTGGTTTAATGGTTATATGGTCATGTGGTTATGTGCTTATAAGGTTATGTAGTTATATGATTATATCGTTATATGGTTTAATGGTTATGTGGTTTAATGGTTATGTGGTTATGTGGTTATGTGGTCATGTGGTTATATGATTATGTGGTTATATGGTTATATGGTTATGTGGTTATATGGTTATATGGTTATATGGTTCAATGGTTATGTGGTTATATGGTTATGTGGTTATGTATAAATATATGTTGATATGGTTATATGGTTTAATGGTGTAATCGTTGTGTGGTTATATGGTTTAATGGTTAGATGGTTACGTGGTTATGTGGTCATGTGGTTATGTCGTTATATAGTTATGTGGTTTTGTGGTTATGTGGTTACGTGGTTATGTCGTTATATGGTTATGTGATTATATGGTTTAATGCTTAAGTGGTTTAATGTTTATGTGGTTTAATGGTTATGTGGTTATATGGTTACGTCGTTATGTGGTTATACAGTTATGTGGTTTTGTGGTTACATGGTTTAATGGTTATATGGTTATGTGGTTATTTGGTTATATGCTTTAATGGTTATGTGGTTATGTGGTTTAATGGTTATATGGTTATATGATCATGTGGTTACGTGATTATATGGTTATGTCGGTATGTGGTTATATAGTTATGTAGTTATATGGTGATATGCTTATGTCTTTATATGGTTATGTGGTTATATTGTTTAATGGTTATATGGTTATGCGGTTATATGGTTAATGGTTATGTGGTTTAATGGTCATGTGGTTATATGGTTATGTGGTTATGTGGTTATGTGGTTATATGGTTATGTAGTTATATGGTGATATGATCATGTGGTTATATGGTAATGTGGTTATATGGTTATTTGTTTATATGGTTATATGGTTATATGGTTATATGGTTATATGTTTATCTGGTTATATGGTTATACGGTTATATGGTTATATGGTCATACGGTTATATGGTTATATGGTTATATGGTTATGTTTATATGGTTATCTGGTTTAATGGTTTAATGGTTATGTGGTTATATGGTTTAGTGGTTATATGGTTGTGTGGTTATGTGTTTATGTGGTTATGTGGTTATGTGGTGATGTGGTTGTTTGGTTAAGGGGTTATGTGGTTATCTGGTTATTTGGTTACATGGCTATGTCGTGATGTGGTTATGTGATTATATGGTTATGTGGTTATGTGGTTATATGGTTATGTCGTTATATGTTTATGTGTTATACGGTTATGTCGTTATATGTTTATGTGTTATATGGTTTAATGGTTATGTGGTTTAATGGTTATGTGGTTATGTTGTTATATGGTTACATCGTTATGTGGTTATATGGTTATGTGGTTATGTGGTTATATGGTTTAATGGTTATATGTTTATATGGTTATATGGTTATATGGTTATATAGTTATGTCGTTTAATGGTTATGTGGTTGTATGGTTATGTGGTTATGTGGTTATGTGGTTATGTGGTTATGTGGTTATGTGGTTATATATGATTATATGTCTAGGCCTATATGGTTTTATGGTTTGATGGTGTAATCGTTATGTGGTTATATGGTTATATGGTTATCTGGTTATATGGTTACACGGTTATATGGTTATATGGTCATACGGTTATATGGTTATATGGTTATATGGTTATATGGTTATATGGTTATAAGGTTATATGGTTATATGGTTATATGGTTATATGTTTATATGGTTATATGGTTTAATGGTTATGTGGTTATGTGGTTATATGGTTTATTGGTTATATGGTTATGTGGTTATGTGGTTATGTGGTTATGTGGTTATGTGGTTATGTGGTGATGTGGTGATGTGGTTGTTTGGTTAAGTGGTTATCTGGTTATCTGGTTATTTGGTTACATGGTTATGTCGTGATGTGGTTATGTGATTATATGGTTATGTGGTTATGTGGTTATATGGTTATGTCGTTATTGGTTATGTGGTTATGTGGTTATGTGGGTTTGTGGTTACGTGGTTATATGGTTTTATGGTTGTATGGTTATGTGGTTATATGGTTATATGGTTGTGTCGTTATGTGGTTATATGGTTATGTGGTTATGTGTTTATGTGGTGATATGGTTTTCTGGTTATATGGTTATGTGGTTTTATGATTATATGGCTATGTGGTTATGTGGTTATGTGGTTTTGTGGTTATATGGGAATATGGTATAATTGTTATGTGGTTTAATGGTTATGTGGTTATGTGTTTATGTGATTATGTGGTTATATGGTTGTGTCGTTATGTGGTTATATGGTTATGTGGTTATGTGTTTATGTGGTGATATGGTTTTTTGGTTATATGGTTATGTGGTTATATGGTTCTATGGCTATGTGGTTATGTGGTTATGTGGTTTTGTGGTTATATGGGAATATGGTATAATTGTTATGTGGTTTAATGGTTATGTGGTTATGTGTTTATGTAATTATGTGGTTAAATGGTTATGTAGTTATGTGGTTATATGGTTTAATGGTTATATGGTTATGTGATTATATGGTTATGTCGTTATGTGGTTATATGGTTATGTAGTTATATGGTGATATGCTTATGTCTTTATATGGTTATGTGGTTATATTGTTTAATGGTCATATGGTTATGCGGTTATATGGATTAATGGTTATGTGGTTTAATGTCCATGTGGTTATGTGGTTGTGTGGTTATGTGGTTATGTGGTTATATGGTTATGTAGTTATATGGTGATATGATCATGTGGTTATATGGTTATGTGGTTATATGGTTATTTGGTTATATGGTTATATGGTTATATGGTTATATGGTTATATTGTTATCTGGTTATATGGTTATACGGTTATATGGTTATATGGTCATACGGTTATATGGTTATATGGTTATATGGTTATATGGTTATATGGTTATAAGGTTATATGGTTATATGGTTATATGGTTATGTTTATATGGTTATATGGTTTAATGGTTTAATGGTTATGTGGTTATATGGTTGAGTGGTTATATGGTTATGTGGTTATGTGTTTATGTGGTTATGTGGTTATGTCGTGATGTGGTTGTTTGGTTAAGTGGTTATGTGGTTATCTGGTTATTTGGTTACATGGTTATGTCGTGATGTGGTTATGTGATTATATGGTTATGTGGTTATATGGTTATGTCGTTATATGTTTATGTGTTATACGGTTTATTTTATTTTTTTTATTTTTATTTTTTATTTTTTTATTTTAACAGATTTATTTGGATCAAATAATTACAGTATATGTTGACTATGTAGAAATATAACGATAAAAATATTTACATTTGCTAAGAGAAACTTTCGTTAGTGAGTGATCCAAAATGGCAAGGTACGAACGGGACTCTAGGAATAGGACCCATGCAAGGCACCTGCCAGCAAAGTTGCAAAATTATGATGTTCACTATATATATGTTGCCAAATTAAGTATATATGTTACCAAATTTACTAAAAACTTATAGTCAAAGATCAAAGAGCCTATGAAAAGGAGAAATTAATGAGTGAGAAAAGAGAGGGGAGAAGAAAGGGAGAAGGTAGACAAAAAGAGAAACATGAAAAAGACAGACAGACAGACAGACAGACAGACAGACAGACAGACAGACAGACAGACAGACAGACAGACAGACAGACAAACAGACAGACAGACCTACGTCCTATGGCAAGGACAGTCGCGTACCAAAGACCATGTACATGGTAATTCAGCATCGTAGACTGTGTGAACAAGATGGGAGTATTTGGTGTTAAGAAAGTTCTTAAAAGAAATAGGACTGGAAAAAGTATCAGGATGAATCTCTTTACACACACTATTCCATGGTTTAACTATACGGTTAAAGTATGATGATTTAAACGTAGTAGT
Organism: Trachythela sp. YZ-2020; assembly: GCA_016169945.1. Classification (NCBI taxonomy): domain Eukaryota; kingdom Metazoa; phylum Cnidaria; class Anthozoa; order Malacalcyonacea; family Clavulariidae; genus Trachythela; species Trachythela sp. YZ-2020. The sequence continues at coordinate 1,574,001 of JADLSH010000072.1, forward strand.
TTTACACAAAGGTGTTTGTAGGATAACACGACCGATCTGACTGAGTCGGGTACGGCCATGATTAACGAAAGAGACGTAATCGTTAATGTTAAGGTTAATGTGGCCGTACAATGCCTTGAAAAAGAAAACAAGGTCTTTGATTTCTCTGTCGTAGCAAAGAGGTAGAAGTTCCAATGCCAGTAGTCGTTGTGTGTATGACATCCCGCAACTTTTGGTTTTTAAAATCCACTTAGTTGCCCTCCTTTGAACCCTCTCGACCTTCTCATTTAGTTGTCTACTCTGAACTGGAGACCATACTTGCGTTGCGTAACATAACTGCGATTTGACGATGGAAAGGTAAAGAGTACGCCTGATGTTGGTATCCGTTAAAGATGGACAAGTTCTCTTGAGCAAACCAAGCAATTTGTTGGCTTTCGAAGTTATTTCATTCACATGGGTGTCCCACAAAAGTTTACTAGGTACTGTGACTACGAGATCTTTCTCCTCTTCAAATTTCAACAACTGTTCCGAATCTAGAGTGTAAACATAGGAAATTGGAGTTTTCTTACGTGTGATAGATAATGCTTTGCATTTTGAAGCATTGAATGTGATGTTGTTTTCATTACTCCAGTCATCTAGGTTGGTTAAAGCTTGTTGTAGCTGATCACAGTCACTAACCGATGTTATCGTTTTGTAAACCTTTGTATCATCTGCGAATAGGGCGGACATTGTTCCTTTAGGTACGACCTCGGGAGCATCGTTGATGAAGATGACAAACAGCATTGGTCCTAGGATACTACCTTGCGGCACTCCTGACGTAACAGGGCTCCATTGTGAAGCGACGCCATCCACCACGACTCTTTGACGCCGGTTATTTAAATAATCAGTGAACCAATCTAAAAGTCTACCTGTCACTCCATAGGTTTTAAGTTTTCTGAGAAGAATAGAGTGATCCACCGAGTCGAAAGCTTTAGCAAAGTCAAGGTACAAAATATCAGTTTGGGTGTTCTTATCAAGTTTTTGTCCAATAGAATGAAGTGATGAGAGAAGTTGTGTAACACAAGAGCGGTTTCTAAGAAATCCGTGTTGATTTGGAGTAATGAGATGCAAGACATGCTGATAAAATCTGTTATACACGCAGCGTTCCAAGACTTTGCTAATTATGGGGAGGAGTGAGATTGGTCGATAATTTTCTGCCGGTTCTTTCTGTTTCTTTTTGTGTATGGGCGTGACATTTGCGGATTTCCACTTCGAGGGAACTTGACCAGATACCAGTGAATGATTGAAGATATCACAAAGGCTTGGCGCGATTTGTTGGTGACATTCCTTCAAAAGTCTAGAAGGGATACCGTCAGGGCCACATGCCTTTGACGTATGCAAACCGTTCAAGCATTCTGCAACTTCATCCACGTTAACGGTAACATCAGATAATACCAGTTCAGTCCTCAATGGAATAGAGTTATTAACATCTGTTTGGGTGTTAAATCGCGGAGGTGTGAAAACAGAGCAGAAGTACGAGTTAAAAAGCTCAGCTTTGTGGGCAGCAGTCTTGGCCGTGACACCTTTGTACGAAATTTCTTTATTTGAGCTAACACGATGATGGAATATAGATTTGTGATAGTTCCAGAATAATTTCGGGTTTTCTCGAAATGAAACTTTGACTTTGGCAAGATATTCACGGTATTTTCGTCTGACTAAGTACTTGATGGATTGACTCAATGTTCGCAGATTATGTTTACGAGTGTCAGACTTGGACTGTCGAAATTTCTTCAAAGCTGCGTATTTCTTTCGAATGAGATGCCGTACTTCTCCGTCGATCCAAGGTGGTGAGTTAATGTCCTTAACATGTTTCACTGGAATAAAATTATTAGCATGCGTCAGAAACCATTCCTTCCAACGAGACCAGTGATCATCAATGTTGTCTGGAGGAGTATCGTCAAATGGTGTGTTTGAAAGAGACTTGCGCAGTTCTTCAAAATTTCCGCGCCTGTAATCAAACACTGTACGTCTAATAGGTTTAGCCCAAGAGAACATTTGTTCAATCTTAAACACTAAGATGTGATGGTCAGTTGGAAAACTATATTGTTCGGGGGTAGACGCTGATACACCTCTGATTATTTCAGGACAGTTGCACAAACGTAGGTCAAGTTTGTTCCCACCGCGATGCGTCGGACCAGTAATTAGTTGTTCAAGAAAATAATCGGCGAATAGTTCACAGAATTTCTCTTCCAGCTGTCCTCCAATTTTGGTGGGACTTGGTTGATCGAGTGTCCAGTCAATTGCAGGGAGATTAAAGTCGCCAACTAGAAGAACACAGCTAGATTCTGGAATATTTGCAAGGGATGAGTTCAGATGTTGTATATCATCCAAAGAAGAACTTGGAGGCCGATAGTAAGTATACAAAATGATGGATTGATTATTAGGTTGGGAAAGTTCAACTACGACAAGTTCAATACTATTTACTTCAAGATCAGCTCGACGTTTTACGCTGATAGTGTCTTTAACAGCAACTAGGACACCTCCACCATTTCTCCCCACTCTGTCTCGACGGAAGATGAAATATCCTTTCAACAGCTCGCTGTCAAGGACCGAATTATTAAGCCAAGTTTCGCATACACTAACAACGTCGTAGTCACCCCTATAAACCAATTGCTGAAATAAGGAAATTTTGCAAACTTTGGAAGGATCGTTGTCATGAACCTCAACGAATGCTTTAAGACTTCTGGAGTTGAAATAAAGACACTCAAGTCCCCTTAGAGAGCTATCATTTCGCGTGGGCGAACGTCCGAGTACTCGTGTTGGTGGTAAGATGTCAGGCAGATGTCTTGACTGAGTAGTCATAGTGGGACCTGGATTGGTAGCAATATCACCAGCAAGAAGTACCAACAAAAATATATGGGATTTTTTATGCTTTATTTCAAACTCCAAGCCATATCGGTGTTTACGAGGGAGGTTGGATTTCCTTAAAATACTGTCTCTTGTTGACGTCCAAAGGTTACAAATGCGATCAGAGATGATTGTAAGTTCTGATGCGATGCGAATATCAGAAGTTGGTAGTTTTGCGAGACGCACAAGTTCAGGCTTCGATATGTTCTCGATATTATGTATTCCAAATAAGGTCAACCACAGGAGGAGTATAGAGTAGCTTGATTTGAAGTTACTCATGATGTTTATCAAATAACGGGAAGTCCCCTATTTGTAATTTAATATTACTAGAATTCAGTTGTTGGGTTAAAAGGTCGATAGTAAGTTCATACGCGACAGTACATTAATACAACATCAAAACTAAAAAATTACGGGCAAAAAATTGCACCACGAAGAAAGATAATTAACTCAAAATGTCACGAGTAAACAGACAAACACGATTCCAATGTTGAAACTTGACTTTAAATGAAATAAACACGAAGACAGGTACATAAAGATGTTGCCATGACGAATGACGCTAGACGCAGATAATTCAAAAAAAATCCCAACGGTCACAATTTAAAAAAAACGCGTATTATTTAAATTTTGTATAACACCAAGACACCAAAACTTGACACAATAACAGTAACAAAGTACGTAGTTCACGGAGAAAATTTGGAACAAATCCAGTAAACAGAAGACAAGATACTGTCCAACAAGCCAAATTTCACGATATGTAATGTCAGACATTGGAACACGACAGACGACGACGGTAATAAAAATCCAAAATATATACGTAAATTTATGAACAAACAGCACAAAAGATCCCCCAAAAGAGTTCCAAGAGCTTTATGTTTAATTTAATACCAAATTAGTATCACTCCAAAGAAAAAAAAAGGTAGAATTATTTAAAAATTTACAGACACCGCTACCTGACGGAGCACTAGTGATTATGTCGTTATATGTTTATGTGTTATATTGTTTAATGGTTATGTGGTTTAATGGTTATGTGGTTATGTGGTTATATGGTTACATCGTTATGTGGTTATATGGTTATGTGGTTATGTGGTTATATGGTTTAATGGTTATATGTTTATATGGTTATATTGTTATATGGTTATATGGTTATATAGTTATGTGGTTTAATGGTTATGTGGTTATATGGTTATGTGGTTATGTGGTTATGTGGTTATTTTATTATATATGATTATATTTTAATATGGTTTTATGGTTTAATGGTGTAATCGTTATGTGGTTATATGGTTTAATGGTTAGATGGTTATGTAGTTATGTGGTTGTGTCGTTATGTGATTATGTGGTTACGTCGTTATGTCGTTATATGTTTATGTGTTATATGGTTTAATGGTTATGTGGTTTAATCGTTATGCGGTTATGTGGTTATATAGTTTAATGGTTATATGGTTATGTGGTTATATGTTTATACGGTTTAATGGTTATGTTGTTATGTGGTTTAATGGTTATATGGTTATATGGTTATGTGGTTATATGGTTATATGGTTTAATTGTTATGTGGTTTACTGGTTATGTGGTTATGTGGTTATGTGATTATGTGGTTATATTGTTATGTAGTCATATGGTGATATGCTTATGTGGTTATATGGTTTAATGGTTATATGGTTATGTGGTTATATGTTTATATGGTTATGTTGTTATGTGGTTATATGGTTTAATGGTTATATGGTTATGTGGTTATATGGTTATGTGGTTATATGGTTATATGGTTATGTGGTTTAATGGTTATATGGTCATGTGGTTATGTGCTTATAAGGTTATGTAGTTATATGATTATGTCGTTATATGGTTTAATGGTTATGTGGTTTAATGGTTATGTGGTTATGTGGTTATGTGATCATGTGGTTATATGGTTATGTGGTTATATGGTTATATGGTTATGTGGTTATATGGTTATATGGTTATATGGTTATATGGTTATATGGTTTAATGGTTATGTGGTTATATGGTTATGTGGTTATGTGGTTATGTATGAATATATGTTGATATGGTTATATGGTTTAATGGTGCAATCGTTATGTGGTTATATGGTTTAATGGTTAGATGGTTATGTGGTTATGTGGTCATGTGGTTATGTGGTTATGTCGTTATGTGGTTTTGTGGTTATGTGGTTACGTGGTTATGTCGTTATATGGTTATGTGATTATATGGTTTAATGGTTAAGTGGTTTAATGTTTATGTGGTTTAATGGTTATGAGGTTATATGGTTACGTCGTTATGTGGTTATACAGTTATGTGGTTTTGCGGTTATATGGTTTAATGGTTATATGGTTATGTGGTTATTTGGTTGTATGGTTTAATTGTTTTGTGGTTATGTGGTTTAATGGTTATATGCTTACATGGTTATGTGGTTATATGTTTATGTGGTTATATGGTAATATGGTTTAATGGTTTAATGGTTATACGGTTATGTGGTTATATGGTTATATGCTTTAATGGTTATGTGGTTATGTGGTTTAATGGTTATATGGTTATATGGTTATGTGGTTATATGATTATATGGTTATGTCGTTATGTGGTTTTGTGGTTATACGGTTATCTGATAATGTAGTTATATGGTTATGTGGTTATGTGGTTATGTGGTTATATGGTTTAATGGTTATATGGTTATGTGATTATATGGTTATGTCGTTATGTGGTTATATGGTTATGTAGTTATATGGTGATATGCTTATGTCTTTATATGGTTATGTGGTTATATTGTTTAATGGTTATATGGTTATGCGGTTATATGGATTAATGGTTATGTGGTTTAATGGTCATGTGGTTATGTGGCTATGTGGTTATGTGGTTATGTGGTTATGTGGTTATATGGTTATGTAGTTATATGGTGATATGATCGTGTGGTTATATGGTTATGTGGTTATATGGTTATTTTGTTATATGGTTATATGGTTATATGGTTATATGGTTATATGGTTATATGGTTATATGGTTATCTGGTTATATGGTTATATGGTTATATGGTTATACGGTTATATGGTTATATGGTCATACGGTTATATGGTTATATGGTTATATGGTTATATGGTTATATGGTTATAAGGTTATATGGTTATATGGTTATATGGTTATGTTTATATGGTTATATGGTTTAATGGTTTAATGGTTATGTGGTTATATGGTTTATTGGTTATATGGTTATGTGGTTATGTGGTTATGTGGTTATGTGGTGATGTGGTTAGATGGTTATGTCGTTATTGGTTATGTGGTTATGTGGTTATGTGGTGATATGGTTTTTTGGTTATATGGTTATGTGGTTATATGGTTATATGGTTTAATGGTAATCTGGTTACGTGGTTATGTGGTTTAATGGTTTAATGGTTATATGGTTATATGGTTATGTGGTTATATGGTTATATGGTTATGTGGTTATGTTGTTATGTCGTTTTGTGGTTATATGGGAATATGGTTTAATTGTTATGTGGTTTAATGGTTATGTGGTTATGTGTTTATGTGATTATGTGGGTAAATGGTTATGTAGTTATATGGTGATATGCTTATGAGGTTATGTGGTTATGTGGTTATGTGGTTATGTGGTTACATGGTTATGTATGAATATATGTTTATATGGTTTAATGGTGTAATCGTTATATGCATGATTATATGATTTAACGGTTATGTGGTTATATGGTTTAATGGTTATACGGTCATGTGTTTATATGGTTATGTGGTTATATGGTTATATGGTTATGTGGTTTAATGATTATATGGTCATGTGCTTATAAGGTTATGTAGTTATATGCTTATGTGGTTATATGATTTAATGGTTATGTGGTTTAATGGTTATATTGTTATATGGTTATATGGCTATATGGTTATATGGTTATATCGTTATATGGTTATATGGTTATATGGTTATGTGGTTATATGGTTATATGATTATATGGTTATACGGTTATATGGTTATATGGTTATATGGTTATATGGTTTTAAGGTTATATGGTTATATGGTTATATGGTTATGTTTATATGGTTATATGGTTTAATGGTTTAATGGTTATGTGGTTATATGATTTAGTGGTTATATGGTTATATGGTTATGTGGTTATGTGGTTATGTGGTTATGTGGTTGTGTGGTTAAGTGGTTATGTGGTTATCTAATTATTTGGTTACATGGTTATGTCGTTATGTCGTGATGTGGTTATGTGATTATATGGTTATGTTGTTATGTGGTTATATGGATATGTCGTTATATGTTTATGTGTTATATGGTTATGTCGTTATATGTTTATGTGTTATATGGTTTAATGGTTATGTGGTTTAATGGTTATGTGGTTTATTTGGTTATATGGTTATATCGTTATGTGGTTATATGGTTTTTTGGTTATGTGGTTACGTGGCTTAATGGTTATATGGTTATGTGGTTATATGGTTATATTGTTATATGGTTTAATGGTGATGTATTAATGTGGTTTAATGGTTATATGGTTATGTGGTTATTGGTTATATGGTTATGTGGTTATGTGGGTTTGTGGTTATGTGGTTATATGATTTTATGGTTGTATGGTTATGTGGTTATATCGTTATGTCGTTATGTGGTTATATGGTTATGAGGTTATGTGGTTATGTGGTGATATGGTTTTTTGGCCATATGGCTATGTGGTTATATTGTTACATGGCTTAATGGTTATATGGTTATGTGGTTATGTGGTTATGTGGTTTTGTGGTTATATGGGAATATGGTTTAATTGTTATGTGGTTTAATGGTAATGTTGTTATGTGTTTATGTGATTATGTGGTTAAATGGTTATGTAGTTATATGGTGATACGCTTATGAGGTTATGTGGTTATGTGGTTATATTGTTTAATGGTTATCTGGTTATATTGTTATATGGTTATGTGGTTATGTCGTTATATGGTTCAAAGTTTATATGGTTATATGGTTATGTGGTTATGTGGTTATGTGGTTATATGGTTATATATGAATATATGTTTATATGGTTATATGGTTTAATGGTGTAATCGTTATATGCATGGTTATATGATTTAATGGTTATGTGGTTATGTGGTTATGTGGTTATATGGTTTAATGGTTATATGGTTATGTGTTTATACGGTTATGTGGTTATATGGTTATATGGTTATGTGGTTTAATGGTTATATCGTCATGTGCTTATAAGGTTATGTAGTTATATGGATATGTGGTTATATGATTTAATGGTTATGTGGTTTAATGATTATGTGGTTATGTGGTTATGTGGTTATGTGGTTATATGGTTATGTGGTTATATGGTTATATGGTCATATGGTTATGTGGTTATGTGGTTGTGTGGATATGTGGTTATATGGTTTAATGGTTATATGGTTATATGGTTATATGGTTATATGGTTATATGATTACATGGCTTAATGGTTATGTGGTTATATGGTTTAATGGTTATATGGTTATGTGGTTATGTGTTTATGTGGTTATGTGGCTATGTGGTTATGTGGTTATTTGGTTATGTGGTTATGTGGTCATATATGATTATATGTTTATATGGTTATATGGTTTAATGGTGTAATCGTTATGTAGTTATATGGTTTAATGGTTAGATGGTTATGTGGTCATGTCGTTATGTCGTTATGTGGTTATGTGGTTATGTGGTTACGTGGTTATGTTGTTATATGGTTATGTGGTTATACGGTTTAATAGTTATGTGGTTTAATGATTATGTGGTTATATGGTTATATGGTTATTTGGTTACATGTTTATATGTTTATATGGTTATATGGTTATATATGATTATATGTTTATATGGTTATATGGTTTAATGGTGTTATCGTTATATGGTTATATGATTTAATGGTTAGATGGTTATGTGGTTTTGTTATTATGCGGCTATGTGGTTATATGGTTCCGTCTTTATATGTTTATGTGGTTATATGGTTTTGTGGGTATATGTTTATCTGGTTGTGTGGTTATATGGTTATTACTTTATATGGTTATTTGGTTATATGGTTTAATGGTTATATGGTTTAATGGTTATGTGTTTATGTGGTTATGTGGTTATGTGGTTATGTGGTTATGTGGTTATATGGTTATGTGGTTATATGTTTATGTGGTTATATGGTTATGTGGTTTAATGGTTATATGGTCATGTGGTTATGTGGTTATATGGGTATGTGGTTATGTGGTTATGTGGTTATGTGGTTATGTGGTTATGTGGTTATGTGGGATAATGTTTATCTGATTATGTGGTTATGTGGTTATATGGTTATATGGTTATATGGTTATGTGGTTATGTGGTTATATGGTTTAATGGTTATATGGTTATATGGTTATATATTTATATGGTTATATGGTTATATGGTTATGTGGTTGTATGGTTAAATATGATTATATGTTTATATGGTTATATGGTTTAATGGTGTAATCGTGATGTGGTTATGTGGTTTAATGGTTAGATGTTTATGTGGTTATGTGGTCATGTTGTTGTGTCGTTATGTCGTTATGTGGTTATGTGGTTATTTGGTTATTTGGTTATGTGGTTACGTGGTTATGTCGTTATATGTTTATGTGGTTATATGGTTTAATGGTTAAATGGTTTAATGGTTATATGGATATGTGGATATGTGGTATGTGGTTAAATGGTTATGTCATTAAACGGTTATATGGTTTAATTGTTATGTGGCTTAATGATTGTGTGGTTATGTGGTTATAAAGTTATATTGTTTAATGGTTATGTGGTTATTTGGTGTAATGGTTATATGGTTATGTGGTTATATGGTTATGTAGTTATATGGTTATGTAGTTATGAACTATTATATGGTTTAATGGTTATATGTTTATGTGGTTATTTGGTTATATGGTTATATGGTTATATGGTTATGTGGTTATGTGGTTATATGGTTATATGGTTATGTGGTTTAATGGTTATATGGTCATGTGGTTATGTGCTTATAGGGTTATGTAGTTATATGATTAAGTCGTTATATGGTTTAATGGTTATGTGGTTCAATGGTTATGTGGTTTAGTGGTTATGTGGTTATGTGGTTATGTGGTCATGTGGTTATATGGTTATGTGGTTATATGGTTATATGGTTATATGGTTATATGGTTATATGGTTATATGGTTGTATGGTTTAATGGTTATGTGGTTATATGGTTATGTGGTTATGTGGTTATGTGGTTATGTGGTTATGTGGTTATATGGTTATGTGGTTATGTGGTTATGTGGTTATGTATGAATATATGTTGATATGGTTATATGGTTTAATGGTGTAATCGTTATGTGGTTATATGGTTTAATGGTTAGATGGTTAAGTGGTTATGTGGTCATGTGGTTGTGTCGTTATGTCGTTATGTGGTTTTGTGGTTATGTGGTTACGAGGTTATGTCGTTATATGGTTATGTGGTTATGAACTATTATATGGTTTAATGGTTATATGTTTATGTGGTTATTTGGTTATATGGTTATATGGTTATATGGTTATGTAGTTATGTGGTTGTATGGTTATATGGTTATGTGGTTTAATGGTTATATGGTCAGGTGGTTATGTGCTTATATGGTTATGTAGTTATATGATTATGTCGTTATATGATTTAATGGTTATGTGGTTTAATGGTTATGTGGTTATGTGGTCATGTGGTTATATGGTTATGTGGTTATATGGTTATTTGGTTATGTGGTTATATGGTTATATGGTTATATGGTTATATGGTTATGTGGTTATGTGGTTATGTGGTTATGTATGAATATATGTTGATATGGTTATATGGTTTAATGGTGTAATCGTTATGTGGTTATATGGTTTAATGGTTAGATGGTTATGTGGTTATGTGGTCATGTGGTTATCTCATTATGCCGTAATGTGGTTTTGTGGTTATGTGGTTACGTGGTTATGTCGTTATATGGTTATGTGATTATATGGTTTAATGGTTAAGTGGTTTAATGTTTATGTGGTTATATGGTAATATGATTTAATGGTTATACGGTTATGTGGTTGTATGGTTATATGCTTTAATGGTTATGTGGTTATGTGGTTTAATGGTTATATGGTTATATGGTTACGTGGTTATATGATTATATGGTTATGTGGTTATGTCGTCATGTGGTTTTGTGATTATACGGTTATCTGATAATGTAGTTATATGGTTATATGGTTATGTGGTTATGTGGTGATATGCTTATGTCTTTATATGGTTATGTGGTTGTATTGTTTAATGGTTATATGGTTATGCGGTTATATGGATTAATGGTTATGTGGGTTAATGGTTATGTGGTTATATGGTTTAGTGGTTATATGGTTATATGGTTATGTGGTTATGTGGTTATGTGGTTATGTGGTTGTGTGGTTAAGTGGTTATGTGGTTATCTAATTATTTGGTTACATGGTTATGTCGTTATGTCGTGATGTGGTTATGTGATTATATGGTTATGTTGTTATGTGGTTATATGGTTATGTCGTTATATGTTTATGTGTTATATGGTTATGTCGTTATATGTTTATGTGTTATATGGTTTAATGGTTATGTGGTTTAATGGTTATGTGGTTATGTGGTTATATGGTTATATCGTTATGTGGTTATATGGTTATTTGGTTAAATGGTTACATGGTTTAATGGTTATATGGTTATGTGGTTATATGGTTATATTGTTATATGGTTTAATGGTTATGTATTAATGTGGTTTAATGGTTATATGGTTATGTGGTTATTGGTTATATGGTTATGTGGTTATGTGGTTATGTGGGTTTGTGGTTATGTGGTTATATGATTTTATGGTTGTATGGTTATGTGGTTATATCGTTATGTCGTTATGTGGTTATGTGGTTATATGGTTATGAGGTTATGTGGTTATGTGGTGATATGGTTTTTTGGTTATATGGTTATGTGGTTATATTGTTATATGGTTTAATGCTTATGTGGTTATGTGGTTATGTGGTTTAATGGTTATATGGTTATGTGGTTATATGGTTATATGGTTATGTGGTTATGTGGTTTTGTGGTTATATGGGAATATGGTTTAATTGTTATGTGGTTTAATGATTATGTTGTTATGTGTTTATGTGATTATGTGGTTAAATGGTTATGTAGTTATATGGTGATACGCTTATGAGGTTATGTGGTTATGTGGTTATATGGTTTAATGGTTATCTGATTATGTGGTTACATGGTTATATGGTTATGTGGTTATGTCGTTATATGGTTATATATGAATATATGTTTATATGGTTATATGGTTTAATGGTGTAATAGTTATATGCATGGTTATATGATTTAATGGTTATGTGGTTATGTGGTTATATGGTTATATGGTTTAATGGTTATATGGTTATGTGTATATATGGTTATTGGTTATATCGTTATATGGTTATGTGGTTTAATGGTTATATGGTCATGTGCTTATAAGGTTATGTAGTTATATGGTTATGTGGTTATATGATTTAATGGTTATGTGGTTTAATGGTTATGTGGTTATGTGGTTATGTGGTTATATGATTATGTGGTTATATGGTTATATGGTCATATGGTTATGTGGTTATGTGGTTGTGTGGATATGTGGTTATATGGTTTAATGATTATATGGTTATATGGTTATATGGTTATATGGCTTAATGGTTATGTGGTTATATGGTTTAATGATTATATGGTTATGTGGTTATGTGGTTATGTGGTTATGTGGCTATGTGGTTATGTGGTTATGTGGTTATGTGGTTATGTGGTTATGTGGTTATGTGGTTATGTGGTCATATATGATTATATGTTTATATGGTTATATGGTTTAATGGTGTAATCGTTATGTAGTTATATGGTTTAATGGTTAGATGGTTATGTGGTCATGTCGTTATGTCGTTATGTGGTTATGTGGTTATGTGGTTACGTGGTTATGTTGTTATATGGTTATGTGGTTATACGGTTTAATAGTTATGTAGTTTAATGGTTATGTGCTTATATGGTTATGTGGTTATGTGGTTATGTGGTTATGTGGCTATGTGGTTATTTGGTTATGTGGTTATGTGGTTATGTGGTTATGTGGTTATGTGGTCATATATGATTATATGTTTATATGGTTATATGGTTTAATGGTGTAATCGTTATGTAGTTATATGGTTTAATGGTTAGATGGTTATGTGTTCATGTCGTTATGTCGTTATGTGGTTATGTGGTTATGTGGTTACGTGGTTATGTTGTTATATGGTTATGTGGTTATACGGTTTAATAGTTATGTAGTTTAATGGTTATGTGCTTATATGGTTATATGGTTATATGATTATATGTTTATATGGTTATATGGTTTAATGGTGTAATCGTTATGTAGTTATATGGTTTAATGGTTAGATGGTTATGTGGTCATGTCGTTATGTCGTTATGTGGTTATGTGGTTATGTGGTTACGTGGTTATGTTGTTATATGGTTATGTGGTTATACGGTTTAATAGTTATGTAGTTTAATGGTTATGTGGTTATATGGTTTAATGGTTATATGGTTATGTGGCTATATGTTTATATGGTTATGTGGTTATGTGGTTATATGGTTTAATGGTTATATGGTTATTTGGTTATATGGTTATGTGGTTATATGGTTATATGGTTATGTGGTTTAATGGTTATATGGTCATGTGGTTTTGTGCTTATAAGGTTATGTAGTTATATGATTATGTCGTTATATGGTTTAATGGTTATGTGGTTTAATGGTTATGTGGTTATGTGGTTATGTGGTCATGTGGTCATGTTCTTATATGGTTATGTGGTTATATGGTTATATGGTTATGTGGTTATATGGTTATATGGTTTAACGGTTTAATGGTTATGTGGTTATGTGGTTACGTCGTTATGTCGTTATATGTTTATGTGTTATATGGTTTAATGGCTATGTGGTTTAATCGTTATGCGGTTATGTGGTTATATAGTTTAATGGTTATATGGTTATGTGGTTATATGTTTATATGGTTTAATGGTTATGTTGTTATGTGGTTTAATGGTTATATGGTTATATGGTTATGTGGTTATATGGTTATATGGTTTAATTGTTATGTGGTTTACTGGTTATGTGGTTATGTGGTTATGTGATTATGTGGTTATATTGTTAAGTAGTCATATGGTGATATGCTTATGTGGTTATATGGTTTAATGGTTATATGGTTATGTGGTTATATGGTTATATGGTTATGTTGTTATGTGGTTATATGGTTTAATGGTTATATGGTTATGTGGTTATATGGTTATGTGGTTATATGGTTATATGGTTATGTGGTTTAATGGTTATATGGTCATGTGGTTATGTGCTTATAAGGTTATGTAGTTATATGATTATGTCGTTATATGGTTTAATGGTTATGTGGTTTAATGGTTATGTGGTTATGTGGTTATGTGGTTATGTGGTCATGTTCTTATATGGTTATGTGGTTATATGGTTATATGGTTATGTGGTTATATGGTTATATGGTTATGTGGTTATATGGTTATATGGTTTAACGGTTTAATGGTTATGTGGTTATGTGGTTACGTCGTTATGTCGTTATATGTTTATGTGTTATATGGTTTAATGTCTATGTGGTTTAATCGTTATGCGGTTATGTGGTTATATAGTTTAATGGTTATATGGTTATGTGGTTATATGTTTATATGGTTTAATGGTTATGTTGTTATGTGGTTTAATGGTTATATGGTTATATGGTTATGTGGTTATATGGTTATATGGTTTAATTGTTATGTGGTTTACTGGTTATGTGGTTATGTGGTTATGTGATTATGTGGTTATATTGTTATGTAGTCATATGGTGATATGCTTATGTGGTTATATGGTTTAATGGTTATATGGTTATGTGGTTATATGGTTATATGGTTATGTTGTTATGTGGTTATATGGTTTAATGGTTATATGGTTATGTGGTTATATGGTTATGTGGTTATATGGTTATATGGTTATGTGGTTTAATGGTTATATGGTCATGTGGTTATGTGCTTATAAGGTTATGTAGTTATATGATTATGTCGTTATATGGTTTAATGGTTATGTGGTTTAATGGTTATGTGGTTATGTGGTTATGTGGTTATATGGTTATATGGTTATGTGGTTATATGGTTATATGGTTTAACGGTTTAATGGTTATGTGGTTATGTGGTTTTATGTCGTTATATGTTTATGTGTTATATGGTTTAATGTATGTGGTTATATAGTTTAATGGTTATATGGTTATGTGGTTATATGTTTATATGGTTTAATGGTTATGTTGTTATGTGGTTTAATGGTTATATGGTTATATGGTTATGTGGTTATATGGTTATGTGGTTATGTGGTTATGTGGTTATGTTATATGGTTTAATGGTTATATGGTTATGTGGTTATATGGTTATATGGTTATGTTGTTATGTGGTTATATGGTTTAATGGTTATATGGTTATGTGGTTATATGGTTATGTGGTTATATGGTTATATGGTTATGTGGTTTAATGGTTATATGGTCATGTGGTTATGTTATAGGATTATGTCGTTATATGGTTTAATGGTTATGTGGTTTAATGGTTATGTGGTTATGTGGTTATGTGGTCATGTGGTTATATGGTTATGTGGTTATATGGTTATATTGTTATGTGGTTATATGGTTATATGGTTATATGGTTATGTGGTTATATGGTTATGTGGTTATGTGGTTATGTGGTTATGTATGAATATATGTTGATATGTTGATATGGTTATATGGTTTAATGGTGTAATCGTTATGTGGTTATATGGTTTAATGGTTAGATGGTTATGTGGTTATGTGGTCATGAGGTTATGTGGTTATGTCGTTATGTGGTTTTGTGGTTATGTGGTTACGTGGTTATGTCGTTATATGGTTATGTGATTATATGGTTTAATGGTTAAGTGGTTTAATGTTTATGTGGTTTAATGGTTATGTGGTTATATGGTTACGTCGTTATGTAGTTATACAGTTATGTGGTTTTGTGGTTATATGGTTTAATGGTTATATGGTTATGTGGTTATTTGGTTATATGGTTTAATTGTTTTGTGGTTATGTGGTTTAATGGTTATATTCTTACATGGTTATGTGGTTATATGTTTATGTGGTTATATGCTAATATGGTTTAATGGTTATACGGTTATGTGGTTATATGGTTATATGCTTTAATGGTTATGTGGTTATGTGGTTTAATGGTTATTTGGTTATATGGTTATGTGGTTATATGATTATATGGTTATGTCGTTATGTCGTTATGTGGTTTTGTGGTTATACGGTTATCTGATTATGTAGTTATATGGTTATGTGGTTATGTGGTTATATGGTTCAATGGTTATATGGTTACGTGATTATATGGTTATGTCATTATGTGGTTATATGGTTATGTAGTTATATGGTGATATGCTTATGTCTTTATGTGGTTATGTGGTTATATTGTTTAATGGTTATATGGTTATGCGGTTATATGGATTAATGGTTATGTGGTTTAATGGTTATGTGGTTATGTGGTTATGTGGTTATATGGTTATGTAGTTATATGGTGATATGCTCGTGTCTTTATATGGTTATGTGGGGATATTGTTTAATGGCTATATGGTTATGCGGTTATATGGATTAATGGTTATGTGGTTTAATGGTTATGTGGTTATGTGGTTATGTGGTTATATGGTTATGAGGTTATGTGGTTATGTGGTGATATGGTTTAATTGTTATATGGTTATGTAGTTATATGGTTATATGGTTTAATGATTATGTGGTTATGTGGTTATGTGGTTTAATGGTTATATGGTTATGTGGTTATATGGTTATATGGTTATGTGGTTTTGTGGCTATATGGAATATGGTTTAATTGTTATGTGGTTTAATGGTTATGTTGTTATGTGTTTATGTGATTATGTGGTTAAATGGTTATGTAGTTATATGGTGATACGCTTATGAGGTTATGTGGTTATGTCGTTATATGGTTTAATGGTTATCTGATTATGTGGTTACATGGTTATATGGTTATGTGGTTATGTCGTTATATGGTTTAAAGTTTATATGGATATATAGTTATTTGGTTATGTGGTTATGTGGTTATATGGTTATATATGAATATATGTTTATATGGTTTAATGGTTATATGGTTATGTGTTTATATGGTTATGTGGTTATATGGTTATATGGTTATGTGGTTATGTGGTTATGTGGTTGTGTGGATATGTGGTTATATGGTTTAATGGGTATATGGTTATATAGTTATGTGGTTTTGTGGTTATGTGGTTATATGGTTATATATGAATATATGTTTATATGGTTATATGGTTTAATGGTGTAATCGTTATATGCATGGTTATATGATTTAATGGTTATGTGGTTATATGTTTATGTGGTTATATGGTTTAATGGTTATATGGTTATGTGTTTAAATGGTTATGTGGTTATATGGTTATATGGTTATGTGGCTATGTGGTTATGTGGTTATGTGGTTATATATGATTATATGTTTATATGGTTATATGGTTTAATGGTGTAATCGTTATGTAGTTATATGGTTTAATGGTTAGATGGTTATGTGGTTATATGGTTTAATGGTTAT
The DNA here is from genome assembly GCA_016169945.1 of Trachythela sp. YZ-2020. Classification (NCBI taxonomy): domain Eukaryota; kingdom Metazoa; phylum Cnidaria; class Anthozoa; order Malacalcyonacea; family Clavulariidae; genus Trachythela; species Trachythela sp. YZ-2020. The sequence continues at coordinate 1,591,386 of JADLSH010000072.1, forward strand.
GTGGTTATATGGTTTAATGGTTATATGGTTATGTGGTTATGTGGTTATGTGGTTATGTGGTTATGTGGTTATGTGGTTATGTGGTTATGTGGCTATGTGGTTATGTGGTTATGTGGTTATGTGGTTATATATGATTATATGTTTATATGGTTATATGGTTTAATGGTGTAATCGTTATGTAGTTATATGGTTTAATGGTTAGATGGTTATGTGGTTATGTGGTTATGTGGTTATGTGGTTATGTGGTTATGTGGTTATGTGGTTATGTGGTTATGTGGTTATATGGTTGTGGTTATATGGTTTAATGGTTATGTGGTTATATGTGGTTATGTGGTTATATGGTTATATGGTTATGTGGTTATGTGGTTATATGTTTATGTGGTTATATGGTTATATGGTTATATGGTTATATGGTTATATGGTTATATGGTTATGTGGTTATATGGTTTAATGGTTATGTGGTTATATGGTTATGTGGTTATGTGGTTTATGTGGTTATGTGGTTATGTGGTTATATGGTTATGTGGTTATATGGTTATGTCTTTATATGTTTATGTGGTTATATGGTATAATGATTATGTGGTTTAATTGTTATGCACTGTTAATTTCAAGGAGTTATTTTAACTCCGCCATAGGAGTCAAAATTACTCCTTGTGGGAGAGTAAAAATTTTGGAGTAAAATCTACTCCGAAAATGGAGTTAAAACTACTCCATTTCGGTACGCATTCCAGAATTTACTCCACTGGGAGTCATTTTAACTCCACTGAAGGAGTAAAACTTACTCCAGCAAAGGAGTAGAAATAATGGAGTAATTTTTACTCCTTAATATTACTCTAGGAGTCGTTTTAACTCCTGAATTTTACCGCGGCCAAAGTTATTTAACTCCAACATTATGAGATTATTTCACTGGGCGTAGGGACTAGTTAAGATATTTGCTAGTGATACAAAATTAAGAAGCAAGAAGTTCCTGCTATTTAATTAGCTGACGAAGTATTATTATTATTATTATTATTATTATTAAATCAATTAAATAAAATAAAATTTAGCTCCGGTAACGTCGCGAAGTGGGACGTTATAGGCTTTATACATTCTTTACTGTTAAACCGCGAGCGGTGATCGAAGCCGGGTCTGTCGTGAATCGCCAACGTACTTTTCTCGTTATATTCCCTCAAAGTCAATGGATTTATTTACATTTTTGGATTGGATTGATATTTTTTCTGCTGAGAAGAATGCTTCCCTCTGTTAACTAAACAAGTGGAAACACTCGTGTCTGCACCAATCAACGCGTTAGGGATGTATCACGTGTTATAGTAATTTGATTCTATATTCACATCATGCGCCAAATTCGATATTTTTAATATTTTGCTACAAAAGTTCAAGGAGAGGAGAGTTTTACTCAAATTTTCTTTTATATATATTCACGAAAACCGGACAAATTTCACGGACTTTGTTGCGAAGGTATGTTTATTGTTATTTGCTATTTTGTGTACGATTATTTACTCGATAGGTGGTTATATTTTCTATTGAAGACTGTATACAAATCACTTCGACGCACTGAGGTCAAAATGAAATCGTCTTGAGTTGTATACAGTAAATTTTCGAGTAATTTCTTCTAGCAGAAGTATATAACTTAGTTTATTGTTTCAAATTTTGATTTAGGCAATTGACGGTCTGATTGAGAGTGCTGCCGCTGCTGTGTAAAGACAAACGCGGTTAAAGTGCCTGAAGGTAAGACGAATATTCCCATGTTTTGTTGCCATTTTAATTTGTATATAAGATTTAGTATTCGTATGGCGAATAGTTAGGTATTCAAATTGTTTTATAACCAGTGATCTACTGGGACTAATCTGTATATGTAATAATTTTTAATAGTAGATGATTTTTGCATAAAATTGAAGTTAATTCATTATATATTTGAGAATATTTTTGTAATAACATGACCTTGCTTTATACATGGAGATAGATTTCCTTTAGCAGGGTTAGTGACCAAGAGAGTCATAGAAAGCAAGGGTTTACATGATTTAGGTGATGCTACTGACACAGTTATGTTACCTCGGTTAAGGAAAACACTGCATGGTCATGAAGCATGCTGTATTTGAAAATGACACGGCTTAGGTGATATTGCTTAAAATATTCACCAGGTTGATATGCATACCATATTGACATTCATACCAAATATAATATATGAATTGAAGGGTTTGTAGATGGAAAATTATTGAGTGTAAAGTATATACATTTATTAGACCTAACCAGGAACAGCTGCGAAAAATGCAACTATAGGTCCCTGGCAGGAATTGAATCTGCGGCCCTGCGATTCCGGTGCAGCGCTCTAACCAACTGAGCTACAGAGGCCAGTTGTCCATTGTATATAATTTACACTCAATAATTTTCCATCTACAAAACCCTTCAATTATTATTCTATCGGGTGAGATGCCAACAAAATCTAGATATTTACCCACAACTTAACATGGCAGTACCCTAGTATATATACATGAACTTGTGGTTAGAGCTCGACAACTGGACTCTGTAGCTCAGTTGGTTAGAGCGCTGCATCGGAATTGCAGGGCCGCGGATTCAATTCCTGCCATGGACCTATAGTTGCATTTTTTGCAGCTGTTCCTGGTTAGGTGTAATAAATTTATATAATTTACACTCAATAATTTTCCATCTACAAAACCCTTCAATTATTATTCTATCGGGTGAGATGCCAACAAAATCTAGATATTTACCCACAACTTAACATGGCAGTACCTAGTATATATACATGAACTTGTGGTTAGAGCTTGACAACTGGACTCTGTAGCTCAGTTGGTTAGAGCGCTGCACCGGAATCGCAGGGCCGCAGATTCAATTCCTGCCAGGGACCTATAGTTGCATCATTGAAATCATTGATGTCGGAAACTTATGTGAGGCTTAATCTTTGCAGCTGCCTTAGCCTGTAAAGCAAGCCCTCATTGAAGCTGAAAGAGTAAACATGAAAGCCGGGTATTACAGGAGACCCTCGTTCCTCTTTCTGCTCCAAGATGGTCTGCTATGCACGCTACAGCTGGCTCGGCCACTAGATGTCATATGAACTATATGCAGTATCCGGCCGGATAATCAGGTCAGATCTGTTTCAACTATCCGGTGCATCCCTATTGTCAAAGCCCATGTGCCAGTATAGTTTGTTTAATAAATGTTTGCTGATTCATTAGCTCACAAATCAATATAAGTGCTTGAGATTTCTATAAACCAATAATCTTCTGCTGCTGTTTTATTAACCTTATATTTTTTCTTATAGGGATTGTTTTAATGAATTCATACAGTAATATCCTGATGCTGAAGTTGATTGAAGTTTAATACTACCACTATAATCAAGTCAATATCATGGCATCCTACTTCATTGTCAATATTGGAAATGTTATTCATTTGTTGGAGAGCATAATATATGGAATACCAAGCAAAGCAAGGAGATGAGTGGCCAACTAGTGGTATACTACTTGTTTAGTACTAAAATTCTACCAATTGACCCACATAACATTATGATAATGCTGTGAACACTACAAGCATGTTATAACCATGATACCATAACCGACATATCATGATGTCGAGCCTAACAATGTAAATAACTAGAGCAAATTGCATGCCTGTTGTGTATCTCATATTTTGCTGAGAAAATACATTATTTTGACCTTAAAATGTTTTTATTGATTTCTAACTTTAATTAAGAGCCCTTCCTTACTCTAATCTATAGGAGTTATTTTGACTCCCAAATTGGAGTAAAGGGAAAAGGTACAGAATTAGGTACTCCTTTTGTGGAGTAAACTTTACTCCAGTTTTTTAACTCCATTTCTGGAGTAATTTTTACTCCATTCTTAGAGTAGTTTTTACTCCTACTGGAGTAAATTTCACTCCACTTATGGAGTACAATTTACTCCAAAATTGGAGTTAAAAAACTGGAGTAAAATTTACTCCAGAAAAGGAGTCATTCTGTACCTTTTTTTTTTACTCCACTTTTGGAGTTAAAATAACTCCTTGAAATTAACAGTGTGTGGTTATGTGGTTTAATGGTTATATGGTTGAATGGTTATGTGTTTATGTGGTTATGTGTTTATGTGGTTATATGGTTATGTGGTTATGTGGTTATGTGGTTATATGGTTATGTGTGTATATGGTTATATGGTTATGTGGTTATGTGGTTATATGGTTATTTGGCTATATGGTTATGTGGTTATATGGTTATGTGGTTTAATGGTTATATGGTCATGTGGTTATGTGGTAATATGGTTATTTATTTATATGGTTATGTGGTTATTTGGTTATGTGGTTATATGGGATAATGTTTATCTGATTATGTGGTTATGTGGTTATATGGTTATATGGTTATATGGTTATGTGGTTATGTGGTTATATGGTTTAATGGTTATATGGTTATATGGTTACATGGCTATATGGTTATATGGTTATATATGATTATATGTTTATAGGTTTATATGGTTTAATGGTGTAATCGTTATATGGTTATATGATTTAATGATTAGATGGTTATGTTATTATGTAGTTATGTGGTTATATGGTTATGTCGTTATATTTTTATATGGTTACATGGTATAATTATTATGTGGTTTAATGATTATGTGGTTATGTGGTTTTGTGGGTATATGGTTATGTGGTTATATGGTTTAATGGTTATGTGGTTTAATGGTTATGTGTTTATGTGGTTATGTGGTTATATGATTATGTGGTTATGTGGTTATATGGTTTAATGGTTATATGGTTATGTGGTTATGTGGTTATAAGGTTATGTTATTATATGGTTATATTGTTATATGGTTATGTGGTTATATGGTTTAATGGTTATATGGTTATGTGGTTATATGGTTTAATGGTTATGTGGTTTAATGGTTATGTGTTTATGTGGTTATGTGGTTATGTGGTTATATGATTATGTGGTTATGTGGTTATATGTTTATGTTATCCCCGAGCCGGCGCGAAGCGCCGTGCGAGGGTACTAATTCCGCTCGGAGATTTACACCCGGGTATGTGAAAACATTGTGGAATGCAAAGTCGTCCGCCATTTTTTTTTGTCATGGACGGGACGGTTTTGTAAGTTATGCGCATGCGCAAGTTCAAGCCGAGAGAAGACTTCCATCACAGACCATTTTGCAAACCTTTTTCAAAAATAGTTTTGCACTCATTTTTATAAGTAAGTCTCTATGTAAGTAAACAAGATAAATGAAAATTACGTAGAGGACAAATTAACAAGAGGAAAAACAGTCGAAAGACCGAAAAAGGAGCGTTTTAAACAGGCAAGTGTCTATTTTGCATGTTTGCTTTGCCGATTTTTTAACATAGCATGCAGTATAGTTTGTGAATTTGAAAATGTGTAGATCATTCTGCGTGGTCAATACAACATTGATTGATCGTTAAGAGCATTTTAGTATCGATTCAAATATGTTATAGAAAAATAAAAAACATTAAATCTCAAGAACTTCATTGCAAAAGCAAGTGCGAAGTATAAAAATACTCCTCGAAAAGCAGTTGAAGTTTTTTGAAAATTTCGAAACGTTTTGTGAACGTCTAAGGCTGAATGTTACAGTAAATAAAAGCTAAAAGAGTACATAATAGCATATACCCACTTTATATAGTTGGCAATTGATAATTTTATAGTTAAAAACAAAACAATATTTTGTACAAATTAAAATATAAAAAATATACAATGTTGCGTGTTACCATGGTTACATGTCGACTCAGTACTTCATGTTACAATAACGTTTGGGGAGTAAATTGTTTGGTTCAAATGGGCGAGGGGTTCTGCATGCATGTATTTCTAGTTATATGGCTATATTGTTATATGGTTATGTGGTTATGTGGTTATATGGTTTAATGGTTATATGGTTATGTGGTTATATGGTTATGTGGTTTAATGGTGTTATCGTTATATGGTTATATGATTTAATGGTTAGATGGTTATGTTATTATGTGGTTATGTGGTTATATCTTTATGTTATTATATGGCATATTTATTATGTGGTTTAATGGTTATGTGGTTATGTGGTTATGTGATTACATGGTTATATGGTTATGTGTTAATACGGTTTAATGGTTATATGGTTATGTGGTTATATGGTTATGTGGTATTATGGCTTAATGGTTAAGTGCTTTAATGGTTATGTGGTTATGTGGATATGTGGTATGTGGTTATATGGTTATGTCATTACACGGTTATGTGGTTATATGGTTTGATAGTTATGTCGTTATATGTTTATGTGTTATATGGTTTAATGGTTATGTGTTTATATGGTTATATGGTTATATGGTTATATGGTTATGTGGTTTAATGGTTATGTAGTTATATGGTTTAATAGTTATGTGGTTTAATGGTTATGTGGTTATGTGGTTATGTGGTCATGTGGTTATATGGTTATGTTGTTATATGGTTATATGATTATGTGGTTATGTCGTTGTATGGTTTAATGGTTATGTGGTTATATGGTTAGGTGGTTATGTGGTTATGTGGTTATATATGATTATATGTTTATATGGTTATATGGTTTAATCGTGTAATCGTCATGTGGTTATGTGGTTATATGGATATGTGGTATGTGGTTATATGGTTATGTCATTACACGATTATGTGGTCATATGGTTTAATGGTTATGTGGTTATATGGTTATATAGTTATATGGTTGTATGGTTATATGGTTACATGGTTATATATGATTATATGTTTATATGGTTATATGGTTTAATTGTGTTATCGTTATATGGTTATATGATTTAATGGTTAGATGGTTATTTGGGTATGTTATTATGTGGTTATGTGGTTATATCTTTATGTTATTATATGGTATAATTATTATGTGGTTTAATGGTTATGTGGTTATGTGATTACATAGTTATATGGTTATGTGGTTATGTGGTTATACGGTTTAATGGTTATATGGTTATGTGGTTATGTGGTTATATGGTTATGTGGTATTATGGCTTAATGGTTAAGTGGTTTAATGGTTATGTGGTTATGTGGATATGTGGTATGTGGTTATATGATTATATCATTACACGGTTATGTGGTTATATTGTTTGATAGTTATGTCGTTATATGTTTGTGTGTTATATGGTTTGATGGTTATGTGTTTATATGGTTATATGGTTATATGGTTATGTGGTTTAATGGTTATGTGGTTATATGGTTTAATAGTTATGTGGTTTAATGGTGATGTGGTTATGTGGTTATGTGGTCATGTGGTTATATGGTTATGTGGTTATATGATTATGTGGTTATGTCGTTGTGTGGTTTAATGGTTATGTGGTTATATGGTTATGTGGGTATGTGGTTATGTGGTTATATATGATTATATGGTTATATGGTTTAATCGTGTAATCGTTATGTGGTTATATGGTTTAATGGTTAGATGGGTATGTAGTTATTTGGTTATGTCGTTATGTGGTTATGTGGTTACGTGGTTATGTCGTTATATGGTTATGTGGTTATGTGGTTATATGGTTTAATGGTTAAGTGGTTTAATGGTTATGTGGTTATGTGGATATGTGGTATGCGGTTATATGGTTATGTCATTACACGGTTATGTGGTTATATGGTTTCTTTATCGTCTTTCGCCTTGAGCCGTAATTACAATCGGTTGTTTCAAATGTAAATATCGCCAGACGTGTTTATTCTCTGGCAACAGGACATAAATTTATGATAAATACAGTGCATATTTTCATAATTTCTATTTTACTACATATAGTAAGTGATGTAAACAGCCTAAAATATTTTATTTTTATTGTAATAACACTGTCACGGTGAGTTTTATAATATTCAATCTAATACATCTATAATCAACTACTTCAATTTGTTAAATTGCTTGAATATTCACTCTCCTGCTATAACCACATAACCATATAACCATTAAACCATATAACCACATAACCATATAACCATATAACCATATAACCATATAACCATATAACCATATAACCATATAACCACATAACCATATAACCATTAAACCATATAACCACATAAGCATATCACCATATAACTACATAATAATATAACCACATAATCACATAACCACATAACCACATAACCAGTAAACCACATAACAATTAAACCATATAACCATATAACCACATAACCATATAACCATATAACCATTAAACCACATAACCACATAACCATTAAACCATATAAACATATAACCACATAACCATATAACCATTAAACCATATAACCACATAACCACATAACCATTAAAACCACATAACCATTAAACCATATAACACATAAACATATAACGACATAACTATTAAACCATATAACCACATAACCGTGTAATGACATAACCATATAACCACGTACCACATATCCACATAACCACATAACCATTAAACCACTTAACCATTAAACCATATAACCACATAACCATATAACCATATAACCATATAACCATATAACCATTAAACCGTATAACCACATAACCACATAACCATATACCAACAAAACCACATAACCATTAAACCACATAATAATTATACCATATAATAACATATAGATAAAACGACATAACCATATAACCATATAACCATATAACCATATAACCATATAACGAAAACACCATTAAACCATATAACCATATAAACATATAATCATATATAACCATGTAACCATATAACCATACAACCATATAACCATATAACTATATAACCATATAACCACATAACCATTAAACCACATAACTATTAAACCATATAACCACATAACCGTGTAATGACATAACCATATAACCACATACCACATATCCATATAACCACATAACCACATAACCACATAACCACATAACCATATAACCACATAACCATATAACCACATAACCATATAACCATTAAACCATATAACCACATAACCACATAACCATATAACAATATAACCATATAATAACATAACCATATAACCAAATATCCACATAACCACATAACCACATAAACACATAACCATTAAACCACATAACCATTAAACCATATAACCACATAACCATATAACGACATAACCATATAACCATATAACCACATAACCATATAACCACATAACCATATAACCATTAAACCATATAACCACATAACCACATAATCATATAACCACATAACCACATAACCACATAAACACATAACCATTAAACCACATAACCATATAACCACACAACCACATAACCATATACCCACAAAACCACATAACCACATAACCATTAAACCACATAATAATTATACCATGTAACCACATAAAGATATAACGACATAACCATATAACCACATAACTACATAATAACATAACCATCTAACCATTAAATCATATAACCATATAACGATTACACCATTAAACCATATAAACCTATAAACATATAATCATATAATCATATATAACCATATAGCCGTATAACCACATAACCATATAACAAATAACCATATAACCATATAACCATATAACCATATAACCATATAATCATATAACCATATAACCATATAACCACATGACCATATAACCACATAACCACATAACCACATAACCACATAACCACATAACCACATAACCACATAACCATTAAACCATATAACGACATAACCACATAACCATATAACGACATAACGACATAACGACATAACGACATAACCGCATGACCACATAACCACATAACCATCTTACCATTAAAACATAAAACCACATAACGATTACACCATTAAACCATATAACCATATCAACATATAATCATATATAACCACATAGCCACATAACCACATAACCACATAACCACACAACCATATAACCACATAACCATTAAACCATATAACCATATAACCATATAACCATATAACCACATAACCATATAACCACATGACCACATAACCACATAACCACATAACCACATAACCATTAAACCACATAACCATTAAACCATATAACGACATAATCATATAACTACATAAACTTATAAGAACATAACCACATGACCATATAACCAATAAACCACATAACCATATAACCATATAACCACATAACCATATAACCACATAACCATATAAACATATAACCATATAACCACATAACTATATAACAATTAAACCATATAACCACATAAACACATAAGCATATCACCATATAACAACATAACCATATAACCACATAATCACATAACCACATAACCACATAACCACATAACCAGTGAACCACATAACAATTAAACCATATAACCATATAACCACATAACCATATAACCATATAAACATTAAACCACATAACAAAATAACCATTAAACCATATAACCATATAACCACATAACCATATAACCATTAAACCATATAACCACATAACCGCATAACCATTAAACCACATAACCATTAAACCATATAACACATAAACATATAACGACATAACTATTAAACCATATAACCACATAACCGTGTAATGACATAACCATATAACCATAACCATATACCACATAACCACATAACCACTAAACCACTAAACCACTTAACCATTAAACCATATAACCACATAACCATATAAGGACATAACCACGTAACTACTAAACCACATAACGACATAATCACATAACTACATAACCATCTAACCATTAAACCATATAACCATATAAACATATAATCATATATAACAACATAACCACATAACCATATAAGCACATAACCATTAAACCACATAACGATATAACCATATAACCATATAAACAGATAACTATTAAACCATATAACCACATAACCACATAATCATATAACCATATAACAACATAACCATATAACCACATAATCATTAAACCATATAATCACATTACCATTAAACCATTAAACCATATAACTAAATAACTATATAACCATATAACCGTATAACCATATAATCATATAACCATATAACAATATACCCTCATAACCACATAACCACACAACAACATAACCACATAACTTCTCAACCATATAACCATATAACCACATAAACATTACACCATATAACCATATAACCATATAACCACATATCCATATAACCATTAAACCATATAATCACATAACCACAAAACCACATAACCGTATAACCATATAACCATATAACCATATAACCACATAACCATATAACCATTAAACCACATAACCATATAACCACATAACCATATAACCATTAAACCGTATAACCACATAACCACATAACCATATAACCATGTAATCACATAACCACATAACCATTAAACCACATAATAATTATACCATATAATAACGTAAAGATATAACCACATAACCACATAATAACATAACCAAATAACCATCTAACCATTAAATCATATACCCATATAACGATAACACCATTAAACCATATAACCATATAATCATATAATCATATATAACCATGTAACCATATAACCGTACAACCATATAACCATATAACTATATAACCATATAACCACATAACCATTAAACCACATAACTATTAAACCATATAACCACATAATCGTGTAATGACATAACCATGTAACCACATACCACATATCCATATAACCACATAACCACATATCCACATATCCATTACACCACATAACCATATAACGACATAACTATATAACCATTAAACCATATAACCACATAACCATATAACCATATAACAATATAACCATATAATAACATAACCATATAACCACATAACCACATAATCATATAACCACATAACCACATAACCACATAAACACATAACCATTAAACCACATAGACATTAAACCATATAACCACATAACCATATAACCACATAACCATATAACCATTAAACCATATAACCACATAACCACATAACTTTATAACAATATAACCATATAATAACATAACCATATAACCACATAACCACATAATCATATAACCACATAACCACATAACCACATAAACACATAACCATTAAACCACATAACCATTAAACCATATAACCACATAACCATATAACGACATAACCGTATAACCATATACCACATAACCATATAACCATTAAACCAAATAACCACATAACCACATAATCATATAACCACATAACCACATAACCACATAAACACATAATCATATAACCACATAACCACATAACCACATAAACACATAACCATTAAACCACATAACCATTAAACCATATAACCACATAACCATATACCCACAAAACCACATAACCACATAACCATTAAACCACATAATAATTATACCATGTAACCACATAAAAATATAACGACATAACCATATAACCACATAACTACATAATAACATAACCATCTAATCATTAAATCATATAACCATATAACGATTACACCATTAAACCATATAAACTTATAAACATATAATCATATATAACCATATAACCATATAGCCATATAACCATATAACCATATAACCAAATAACCATATAACCATATAACCATATAACCATATAACCATATAACCATATAATCATATAACCATATAACCATATAACCACATGACCATATAACCACATAACCACATAACCCCATAACCACATAACCACATAACCACATAACCATTAAACCATATAACGACATAACGACATAACCATATAAACATATAACTACATAACCATATAATCAGAACGACATAACCATATAATCACACAACCATATAACCATTAAACCATATAACCACATAACCATATAACTACATAACCACATAACCGTATAACCACAAAACCACATAACGACATAACCACATAAACATATAATCATATAACCACATAATCATATAACCATATAACCATTAAACCACATAACCACATAACCATTAAAGCATATAACCGTATAACCACATAACCGTATAACCGTTAAACCATATTACCATATAACCACATAAACATATAACCACATACGACATAACCATATAACCACATAAGCATATAACGACATAACTATTAAACCATATAACCACATAACCGTGTAATGACATAACCATATAACCGCATACCACATATCCACATAACCACATAACCACTAAACCACTTAACCATTAAACCATATAACCACATAACCATATAAGGACATAACCACGTAACCACATAACGACATAACCATATAACTACATAACCATCTAACCATTAAACCATATAACCATATAAACATATAATCATATATAACAACATAACCACATAACCATATAAGCGCATAACCATTAAACCACATAACGATATAACCATATAACCATATAAACAGATAACTATTAAACCATATAACCACATAACCACATAACCACATAATCATATAACCATATAACAACATAACCATATAACCACATAATCATTAAACCATATAATCACATTACCATTAAACCATTAAACCATATAACTAAATAACTATATAACCATATAACCGTATAGCCATATAATCATATAACCATATAACAATATACCCTCATAACCATATAACCACACAACAACATAACCACATTACTTCTTAACCATATAACCATATAACCACATAAACATTACACCATATAACCATATAACCATATAACCACATCTCCATATAACCATTAAACCATATAATCACATAACCACAAAACCACATAACCGTATCACCATATAACCATATAACCATATAACCAGATAACCAGATAACCATTAAACCACATAACCATATAACCACATAACCATATAACCATTAAACCGTATAACCACATAACCACATAACCATATAACCATGTAATCACATAACCACATAACCACATAATCATTAAACCACATAATAATTATACCATATAATAACGTAAAGATATAACCACATAACCACATAATAACATAACCAAATAACCATCTAACCATTAAATCATATAACCATATAACGATAACACCATTAAACCATATAACCATATAATCATATAATCATATATAACCATGTAACCATATAACCCTACAACCATATAACCATATAACTATATAACCATATAACCACATAACCATTAAACCACATAACTATTAAACCATATAACCACATAATCGTGTAATGACATAACCGTATAACCATATAACCACATAACCATATAACCATTAAACCACATAATCATTAAACCATATAACCACATAATCATATAACCACATAACCACATAACCACATAAACACATAACCATTAAACCACATAACCATTATACCATATAACCACATAACCATATAACCACATAACCACATAACCATTAAACCACATAATAATTATACCATGTAACCACATAAAAATATAACGACATAACCATATAACCACATAACTACATAATAACATAACCATCTAATCATTAAATCATATAAACATATAACGATTACACCATTAAACCATATAAACCTATAAACATATAATCATATATAACCATATAACCATATAGCCATATAACCATATAACCATATAACCATATAACCATATCACCATATAATCAAATAACCATATAACCATATAACCACATGACCATATAACCACATAACCACATAACCCCATAACCACATAACCACATAACCACATAACCATTAAACCATATAACGACATAACCACATAACCATATAAACATATAACTACATAACCATATAAACACATAACGACATAACCATATAATCACACAACCATATAACCATTAAACCATATAACCACATAACCACATAACCATATAACTACATAACCACATAACCGTATAACCACAAAACCACATAACGACATAACCACATAACCATATAATCATATAACCACATAACCATATAACCATATAACCACATAACCACATAACCATTAAAGCATATAACCATATAACAACATAACCGTATAACCGTTAAACCATATTACCATATAACCACATAAACATATAACCACATACGACATAACCATATAACCACATAACCGTGTAATGACATAACCACATAACCACATAACCATTAAACCACCTAACCATTAAACCATATATTCACATAACCATATAACGACATAACCACGTAATCACATAATCACAAAACCACATAACGACATAACGACATAACCACATGACCACATAACCACATAACCATCTAACCATTAAACCATATAACCACATAACGATTACACCATTAAACCATATAAACATATCAACATATAATCATATATAACCACATAACCACATAACCACATGACCACATAACCATATAACCACATAACCATAAAACCATATAACCATATAACCATATAACCATATAACCACATAACCATATAACCACATGACCACATAACCACATAACCATTAAACCACATAACCATTAAACCACATAACCATTAAACCATATAAAGACATAATCATATAACTACATAACCTTATAAGCACATAACCACATGACCATATAACCAATAAACCACATAACCATATAACCATATAACCACATAACCATATAACCACATAACCATATAAACATATAACCACATAACCACATAACTATATAACCATTAAACCATATAACCACATAACCACATAAGCATATCACCATATAACTACATAACCATATAACCACATAATCACATAACCACATAACCACATAACAACATAACCACATAACCACATAACCACATAACCAGTGAACCACATAACAATTAAACCATATAACCATATAACCACATAACCATATAACCATATAACCATTAAACCACATAACAAAATAACCATTAAACCATATAACCAGATAACCACATAACCATATAACCATATAACCATTAAACCATATAACCACATAACCGCATAACCATTTAACCACATAACCATTAAACCATATAACACATAAACATATAACGACATAACTATTAAACCATATAACCACATAACCATATAACCATATAACCATATAACCATATAACCATATAACCATATAACCATTAAACCATATAACACATAAACATATAACGACATAACTATCAAACCATATAACCACATAACCGTGTAATGACATAACCATATAACCACATACCACATATCCACATAACCACATAACCATTAAACCACTTAACCATTAAACCATAATACCACATAACCATATAACCACATAACCATATAACCATTAAAACGTATAACCACATAACCACAAAACCATATAACCATGTAATCACATAACCACATAACCACATAACCATTAAACCACATAATAATTATACCATATAATAACATAAAGATATAACCACATAACCACATAACCAAATAACCATCTAACCATTAAATCATATAACCATATAACGATAACACGATTAAACCATATAACCATATAAACATATAATCATATATAACCATGTAACCATATAACCATACAACAATATAACAATATAACTATATAACCATATAACCACATAACCATTAAACCACATAACTATTAAACCATATAACCACATAATCGTGTAATGACATAACCATATAACCACATATCACATATCCATATAACCACATAACCACATATCCACATAACCATTAAACCACATAACCATATAACCACATAACCATATATAACCATTAAACCATATAAACACATAACCATATAACAATATAACCATATAATAACATAACCATATAACCACATAACCACATAATCATATAACCACATAACCACATAACCACATCAACACATAACCATTAAACCACATAACCATTAAACCATATAACCACATAACCATATACCCACAAAACCACATAACCACATAACCATTAAACCACATAATAATTATACCATGTAACCACATAAAAATATAACGACATAACCATATAACCACATAACTACATAATAACATAACCATCTAATCATTAAATCATATAACCGTATAACGATTACACCATTAAACCATATAAACCTATAAACATATAATCATATATAACCATATAACCATATAGCCATATAACCATATAACCATATAACCAAATAATCATATAATCATATAACCATATAACCATATAACCATATAACCACATGACCATATAACCACATAACCACATAACCCCATAACCACTTAACCACATAACCACATAACCATTAAACCATGTAACGACATAACCACATAACAATATAAACATATAACTACATAACCATATAACCACATAACGACATAACCATATAATCACACAACCATATAACCATTAAACCATATAACCACATAACCACATAACCATATAACTACATAACCACACAACCGTACAACCACAAAACCACATAACGACATAACCACATAACCATATAATCATATAACCACTTAACCATATAACCATATAACCATTAAACCACATAACAAAATAACCATTAAACCATATAACCAGATAACCACATAACCATATAACCATATAACCATTAAACCATATAACCACATAACCGCATAACCATTTAACCACATAACCATTAAACCATATAACACATAAACATATAACGACATAACTATTAAACCATATAACCACATAACCATTAAACCACATAACCATATAACCACATACCACATATCCACACAACCACATAACCATTAAACCACTTAACCATTAAACAATAATACCACATAACCATATAACCACATAACCATATAACCATTAAAACGTATAACCACATAACCACATAACCATATAACCAAGTAATCACATAAACACATAACCACATAACCATTAAACCAAATAATAATTATACCATATAATAACATAAAGATATAACCACATAACCACATAATAACATAACCAAATAACCATCTAACCATTAAATCATATAACCATATAACGATAACACCATCAAACCATATAACCATATAAACATATAATCATATATAACCATGTAACCATATAACCATACAACCATATAACAATATAACTATATAACCATATAACCACATAACCATTAAACCACATAACTATTAAACCATATAACCACATAACCATTGAACCACATAACCATTAAAGCATATAACCATATAACCACATAACCGTATGACCATTAAACCATATTACCATATAACCACATATACATATAACCACATACGACATTACCATATAACCACATAACCATATAACCATATAACCATTAAACCACATAAACACAAAATAATTAAACCATATAACCAAATAACCACATAACCATATAACCATTACACCATATAACCACAAAACCACATAACCATATAACCACATAACGACGTAACCATATATTCACATAACCATTAAACCACATAACCATTAAACCATATAACACATAAACATATAGCGACATAACTCTTAAACCATATAACCACATAACCGTGTAATGACAAAACCATATAACCACATATCACATATCTACACAACCACATAACCATTAAACCACCTAACCATTAAACCATATAATCACATAACCATATAACGACATAACCACGTAACCACATAACCACACAACCACATAACGACATAACGACATAACCACATAACCACATAACCTTCTAACCATTAAACCATATAACCACATAACGATTACACCATTAAACCATATAACCATATCAACATATAATCATATATAACCACAAAACAACATTATCACAGAACCACATAACCACATAACCATATAACCACATAACCATTAAACCATATAACCATATAACCATATAACCATATAACCACTTAACCATATAACTACATAGCCATATAACCACATGACCACATAACCAAATAACCACATAACCATTAAACCACATAACCATTAAACCATATAACGACATAATCATATAACTACATAACCTTATAAGCACATAACCACATGACCATATAACCAATAAACCACATAACTATATAACCATATAACCACATAACCATATAACCACATAACCATATAACCATTAAACCATATAACCACATAACCACATAACCATATAACCATATAACCATGTAACCACATAACTATATAACCATTAAACCATATAACCACATAACCACATAAGCATATCACCATATAACTACATAACCATATAACCACATAATCACATAACCACATAACCACATAACCATATAACCAGTAAACCACATAACAATTACACCATATAACCATATAACCACATAACCATATAACCATTAAACCATATAACCACATAACCGCATAACCATTAAACCGCATAACCATTAAACCATATAACACATAAACATATAACGACATAACTATTAAACCATATAACCACATAACCGTGTAATGACATAACCATGTAACCGCATACCACATATCCACATAACCACATAACCATTAAACCACTTAACCATTAAACCACATAATCATTATAGCATATAACCACATAAACATTTAACGACATAACCATATAACCACATAACCACATAATAACATAACGACATAACCATCTAACCATTAAATTATATAACCATATAACGATAACACCATTAAACCATATAACCATATAAACATATAATCATATATAACCATATAACCATATAAACATATAAACATATAACCAAATAACCATATAACCATATAACCATATAACCATATAACCATATAACCACATAAACATTAAACCACATAACTATTAAACCGTATAACCACATAACCATATAACAACATAAACACGTAACCACATAACCACATAACCACATAACCACATAGCGACATAAAGACATGACCACATAACCACATAACCATCTAACCATTAAACCATATAACTACATAACGATTACACCAGTAAACCATATAACCATATAAACATATAATCATATATAACCACATAATCACATAACCACATAACCACATAACCACATAACCACATAATCACATAACCACATAACCATATAACCATTAAACCATATAACCACATAACCATTAAACCATATAACCATATAACCATATACCATTAAACCATATAACCACATATCCACACAACCACATAAATACATAACCATATAACCATATAACCATATAACCACATAGCCATATAACCACATAAACACATAACCACATAACCACATAACCATTAAACCACATAACCATTAAATCATATAACCACTTAACCATATAACTACATAACTTTATAAGCACATGACCATATAACCATTAAACCACATAACCATATAACCATATAACCACATAACCATATAAACACGTACCCATATAACCATTAAACCATATAACCACATAACCACATAACCATTAAATCATATAACCATGCATATAACGATTACACCATTAAACCATATAACCATATAAACATATATTCATATATAACCATATAACCACATAACCACATAAACATATAACCATATAACCATATAACCATATAACCATATAATCATATAACCACATGACCACATAAACATATAACCATTAAACCACATAACCACATCACGATTAAACCATTAAACCATATAACCACATAAACATATAATCATATTTAACCATACAACCACATAACCATATAACCATATAATCATTAAACCATATAACCACATAACCACATAACCACATAACCATATAACCATATGAACACATAACCACATAATCAGATAAACATTATCCCATATAACCACATAACCACATAACCACATAACCATATAAATACATAACCATATTACCACATAACCACATGACCATATAACCATTAAACCACATAACCATATAACCACATAACCATATAGCCAAATAACCATATAACCACATAACCACATAACCATATAACCATATACACACATAACCATATAACCACATAACCACATAACCACATAACCATATAACCACATAACCACATAACCACATAAACACATAAACACATAGCCATTAAACCATATAACCATTAAACCATATAACCACATAACCATATAAAGACATAACCATATAACCACACAACCAGATAAACATAAACCCACAAAACCATATAACCACATAACAATTAAACCACATAATCATTATACCATATAACCACATAAACATATAAAGACATAACCATATAAACACATAACCACATAATAACATAACCACATAACCATCTAACCATTAAATCATATAACCATATAACGATAACACCATTAAACCATATAACCACTTAAAATATAATCATATTTAGCCATATAACCATATTAACATATAAACATATAACCAAATAAACATATAACCATATAACCATATAACCATATAACCACATAACCATTAAACCACATAACTATTAAACCGTATAACCACATAACCATATAACAACATAACCACGTAATCACATAACCACATAACCACATAACGACATAACGACATGACCACATAACCACATAACCATCTAACCATTAAACCATATAACTACATAACGATTACACCATTAAACAATATAACCATATAAACATATAATCATATATAACCACATAACCACATAACCACATAGCCACATAACCACATAACCACATAACCACATAACCACATAACCACATAACCACATAACCATATAACCATTAAACCATATAACCACATAACCATTAAACCATATAACCATATAACCACATAACCATATAACCACATAACCATATAACCACATAACCATTAAACCATATAACCACATAACCATATAACCATATAACCACATAACCATATAACCACATAACCACATAGACATGGAGCTCCCTTATATTTTCATATGTTAAGAAAAATTCGACATGGAGCTCCCTTATATTTTCATATGTTAAGATAAATTCGACATGGATGTCCCTTATATTTTCATCTGCTAAGAAATATTCGACATGGAGCTCCCTTATATTTTCATATGTTAAGAAAAATTCGACATGGAGCTCCCTTATATTTTCATATGCTAAGAAAAATTCGACATGGAGCTCCCTTATATTTTCATATGCTAAGAAAAATTCGACATGGAGCTCCCTTATATTTTCATATGCTAAGAAAAATTCGACATGGAGCTCCCTTATATTTTCATATGCTAAGAAAAATTCGACATGGAGCTCCCTTATATTTTCATATGCTAAGAAAAATTCGACATGGAGCTCCCTTATATTTTCATATGCTAAGAAAAATTCGACATGGAGCTCCCTTATATTTTCATATGCTAAGAAAAATTCGACATGGGGCTCCCCTATATTTTCATATGTTAAGAAAAATTCGACATGGAGCTCCGTTACATTTTCATACATAAGACAAATTCGACATGGAGCTCCCTTATATTTTCATATGCTAAGAAAAATTCAACATGGAGCTCCCTTATATTTTCATATGTTAAGAAGAATTCGACATGGAGCTCCGTTATATTTTCATATGCTAAGAAAAATTCGACATGGAGCTCCCTAATATTTTCATATGCTAAGAAGAATTCGACATGGAGCTCCTTATAATTTCATATGCTAAGAAATATTCGACATGGAGCTCCTTGATATTTTCATATCTTAAGAAAAATTCGACATGGAGCTCCGTTATATTTTCATATGCTAAGAAAAATTCGACATGGAGCTCCCTTATATTTTCATATGCTAAGAAAAATTCGACATGGAGCTCCCTTATATTTTCATATGCTAAGAAGAATTCGACATGGAGCTCCTTATATTTTCATATGCTAAGAAAAATTCGACATGGAGCTCCCTTATATTTTCATATGCTAAGAAAAATTCGACATGGAGCTCCCTTATATTTTCATATGCTAAGAAAAATTCGACATGGAGCTCCCTTATATTTTCATATGCTAAGAAAAATTCGACATGGAGCTCCCTATATTTTCATATGCTAAGAAAAATTCGACATGGAGCTCCCTTATATTTTCATATCCAAGAAAAATTCGACATGGAGCTCCTTTATTTTCATATGCTAAGAAAAATTCGACATGGAGCTCCCTTATATTTTCATATGCTAAGAAAAATTCGACATGGAGCTCCCTTATATTTTCATATGCTAAGAAAAATTCGACATGGAGCTCCCTTATATTTTCATATGCTAAGAAAAATTCGACATGGAGCTCCCCTATATTTTCGTATCCTAAGAAATTCGACATGGAGCTCCCTTATATTTTCATATGCTAAGAAAAATTCGACATGGAGCTCCCTTATATTTTCATATGCTAAGAAAAATTCGACATGGAGCTCCCTTATATTTTCATATGCTAAGAAAAATTCGACATGGAGCTCCCTTATATTTTCATATGCTAAGAAAAATTCGACATGGAGCTCCCTTATATTTTCATATGCTAAGAAAAATTCGACATGGAGCTCCCTTATATTTTCATATGCTAAGAAAAATTCGACATGGAGCTCCCTTATATTTTCATATGCTAAGAAAAATTCGACATGGAGCTCCCTTATATTTTCATATGCTAAGAAAAATTCGACATGGAGCTCCCTTATATTTTCATATGCTAAGAAAAATTCGACATGGAGCTCCCTTATATTTTCATATGCTAAGAAAAATTCGACATGGAGCTCCCTTATATTTTCATATGCTAAGAAAAATTCGACATGGAGCTCCCTTATATTTTCATATGCTAAGAAAAATTCGACATGGAGCTCCCTATATTTTCATATGCTAAGAAAAATTCGACATGGAGCTCCCTTATATTTTCATATGCTAAGAAAAATTCGACATGGAGCTCCCTTATATTTTCATATGCTAAGAAGAATTCGACATGGAGCTCCTTATAATTTCATATGCTAAGAAAAAATCGACATGGAGCTCCCTTATATTTTCATATGCTAAGAAAAATTCGACATGGAGCTCCCTTATATTTTCATATGCTAAGAAAAATTCGACATGGAGCTCCCTTATATTTTCATATGCTAAGAAAATTCAAGATGGAGCTCCCTTATATTTTCATATGCTAAGAAAAATTCGACATGGAGCTCCCTTATATTTTCATATGCTAAGAAAAATTCGACATGGAGCTCCCTTATATTTTCATATGCTAAGAAAAATTCGACATGGAGCTCCCTTATATTTTCATATGCTAAGAAAAATTCGACATGGAGCTCCCTTATATTTTCATATGCTAAAAAAAATTCGACATGGAGCTCCCCTATATTTTCGTATGCTAACAAAATTCGACATGGAGCTCCCTAATATTTTCATATGCTAAGAAAATTCAACATGGAGCTCCCTTATATTTTCATATGCTAAGAAAAATTCGACATGGAGCTCCCTTATAATTTCATATGCTAAGAAAAAATCGACATGGAGCTCCCTTATATTTTCATATGCTAAGAAAAATTCGACATGGAGCTCCCTTATATTTTCATATGCTAAGAAAAATTCGACATGGAGCTCCCTTATATTTTCATATGCTAAGAAAAATTCGACATGGACCTCTCCTATATTTGTATATGCTAACAAAATGAAAAATTCGACATGGAGCTCCCTTATATTTTCATATGCTAAGAAAAATTCGACATGGAGCTCCCTTATATTTTCATATGCTAAGAAAAATTCGACATGGAGCTCCTTATATTTTCATATGCTAAGAAAAATTCGACATGGAGCTCCCTTATATTTTCATATGCTAAGAAAAATTCGACATGGAGCTCCCTTATATTTTCATATGCTAAGAAAAATTCGACATGGAGCTCCTTATATTTTCATATGCTAAGAAGAATTCGACATGGAGCTCCCTTATATTTTCATATGCTAAGAAAAATTCGACATGGAGCTCCCTTATATTTTCATATGCTAAGAAGAATTCGACATGGAGCTCCTTATATTTTCATATGCTAAGAAAAATTCGACATGGAGATCCTTATATTTTCATATGCTAAGAAAAATTCGACATGGAGCTCCCTTATATTTTCATATGCTAAGAAAAATTCGACATGGAGCTCCCTTATATTTTCATATGCTAAGAAAAATTCGACATGGAGCTCCCTTATATTTTCATATGCTAAGAAAAATTCGACATGGAGCTCCCTTATATTTTCATATGCTAAGAAAAATTCGACATGGAGCTCCCTATATTTTCATATGCTAAGAAAAATTCGACATGGAGCTCCCTTATATTTTCATATGCTAAGAAAAATTCGACATGGAGCTCCCTTATATTTTCATATGCTAAGAAAAATTCGACATGGAGCTCCCTTATATTTTCATATGCTAAGAAAAATTCGACATGGAGCTCCCTTATATTTTCATATGCTAAGAAAAATTCGACATGGAGCTCCCTTATATTTTCATATGCTAAGAAGAATTCGACATGGAGCTCCTTATATTTTCATATGCTAAGAAAATTCAAGATGGAGCTCCCTTATATTTTCATATGCTAAGAAAAATTCGACATGGAGCTCCCTTATAAATTCATATGCTAAGAAAAAATCGACATGGAGCTCCCTTATATTTTCATATGCTAAGAAAAATTCGACATGGAGCTCCCTTATATTTTCATATGCTAAGAAAAATTCGACATGGAGCTCCCTTATATTTTCATATGCTAAGAAATTCGACATGGAGCTCCCTTATATTTTCATATGCTAAGAAAAATTCGACATGGAGCTCCCTTATATTTTCATATGCTAAGAAAAATTCGACATGGAGCTCCCTTATATTTTCATATGCTAAGAAAATTCGACATGGAGCTCCCTTATATTTTCATATGCTAAGAAAAATTCGACATGGAGCTCCCTTATATTTTCATATGCTAAGAAAAATTCGACATGGAGCTCCCTTATTATATCTAAGAAAAATTCGAAATGGAGCTCCTTATATTTTCATATGCTAAGAAAAATTCGACATGGAGCTCCCTTATATTTTCATATGCTAAGAAAAATTCGACATGGAGCTCCCTTATATTTTCATATGCTAAGAAAAATTCGACATGGAGCTCCCTTATATTTTCATATGCTAAGAAAAATTCGACATGGAGCTCCCTTATATTTTCATATGCTAAGAAAAATTCGACATGGAGCTCCGTTATAATTTCATATGCTAAGAAAAATTCGACATGGAGCTCCCTTATATTTTCATATGCTAAGAAAAATTCGACATGGAGCTCCCTTATATTTTCATATGCTAAGAAGAATTCGACATGGAGCTCCTTATATTTTCATATGCTAAGAAAAATTCGACATGGAGCTCCCTTATATTTTCATATGCTAAGAAAAATTCGACATGGAGCTCCCTTATATTTTCATATGCTAAGAAAAATTCGACATGGAGCTCCCTTATATTTTCATATGCTAAGAAAAATTCGACATGGAGCTCCCTTATATTTTCATATGCTAAGAAAAATTCAACCTGGAGCTCCCTTATATTTTCATAAGCTAAGAAAATTTGGACATGGAGCTCCCCTATATTTGCATATGCTCAGGAGAATTCGACAAGGAGCTCCCTTATATTTTCATATGCTAAGAAAAATTCGACATGGAGCTCCCTTATATTTTCATATGCTAAGAAAAATTCGACATGGAGCTCCCTTATATTTTCATATGCTAAGAAAAATTCGACATGGAGCTCCCTTATATTTTCATATGCTAAGAAAAATTCGACATGGAGCTCCCTTATATTTTCATATGCTAAGAAAAATTCGACATGGAGCTCCTTATATTTTCATATGCTAGGAAATTCGACATGGAGCTCCCTTATATTTTCATATGCTAAGAAAAATTCGACATGGAGCTCCCTTATATTTTCATATGCTAAGAAAAATTCGACATGGAGCTCCCTTATATTTTCATATGCTAAGAAAAATTCGACATGGAGCTCCCTTATATTTTCATATGCTAAGAAAAATTCGACATGGAGCTCCCTTATATTTTCATATGCTAAGAAAAATTCGACATGGAGCTCCCTTATATTTTCATATGCTAAGAAAAATTCGACATGGAGCTCCCTTATATTTTCATATGCTAAGAAAAATTCGACATGGAGCTCCTTATATTTTCATATGCTAAGAAAAATTCGACATGGAGCTCCCTAATATTTTCATATGCTAAGAAAATTCAACATGGAGCTCCCTTATATTTTCATATGCTAAGAAAAATTCGACATGGAGCTCCCTTATAATTTCATATGCTAAGAAAAATTCGACATGGAGCTCCCTATATTTTCGTATCCTAAGAAAAATTCCACATGGAGCTGCCTTATATTTTCATATGCTAAGAAAAATTCGACATGGAGCTCCCTTATATTTTCATATGCTAAGAAAAATTCGACATGGAGCTCCCTTATATTTTCATATGCTAAGAAAAATTCGACATGGAGCTCCCTTATATTTTCATATGCTAAGAAAAATTCGACATGGAGCTCCCTTATATTTTCATATGCTAAGAAAAATTCGACATGGAGCTCCCTTATATTTTCATATGCTAAGAAAAATTCGACATGGAGCTCCCTTATATTTTCATATGCTAAGAAAAATTCGACATGGAGCTCCTTATATTTTCATATGCTAAGAAAAATTCGACATGGAGCTCCCTTATATTTTCATATGCTAAGAAGAATTCGACATGGAGCTCCCTTATATTTTCATATGCTAAAAAAAATTCGACATGGAGCTCCCCTATATTTTCGTATGCTAACAACATTCGACATGGAGCTCCCTAATATTTTCATATGCTAAGAAATTCAACATGGAGCTCCCTTATATTTTCATATGCTAAGAAAAATTCGACATGGAGCTCCCTTATATTTTCATATGCTAAGAAAAAATCGACATGGAGCTCCCTTATATTTTCATATGCTAAGAAAAATTCGACATGGAGCTCCCTATATTTTCATATGCTAAGAAAAATTCGACATGGAGCTCCCTTATATTTTCATATGCTAAGAAAAATTCGACATGGAGCTCCCTTATATTTTCATATGCTAAGAAAAATTCGACATGGAGCTCCCTTATATTTTCATATGCTAAGAAAAATTCGACATGGAGCTCCCTTATATTTTCATATGCTAAGAAAAATTCGACATGGAGCTCCCTTATATTTTCATATGCTAAGAAGAATTCGACATGGAGCTCCTTATAATTTCATATGCTAAGAAAAAATCGACATGGAGCTCCCTTATATTTTCATATGCTAAGAAAAATTCGACATGGAGCTCCTTATAATTTCATATGCTAAGAAAAATTCGACATGGAGCTCCCTTATATTTTCATATGCTAAGAAAAATTCGACATGGAGCTCCCTTATATTTTCATATGCTAAGAAAAAATCGACATGGAGCTCCCTTATATTTTCATATGCTAAGAAAAATTCGACATGGAGCTCCCCTATATTTTCGTATCCTAAGAAAATTCGACATGGAGCTCCCTTATATTTTCATATGCTAAGAAAAATTCGACATGGAGCTCCCTTATATTTTCATATGCTAAGAAAAATTCGACATGGAGCTCCCTTATATTTTCATATGCTAAGAAAAATTCGACATGGAGCTCCCTTATATTTTCATATGCTAAGAAAAATTCGACATGGAGCTCCCTTATATTTTCATATGCTAAGAAAAATTCGACATGGAGCTCCCTTATATTTTCATATGCTAAAAAAATTCGACATGGAGCTCCCTTATATATTTTCATATGCTAAGAAAAATTCGACATGGAGCTCCCTTATATTTTCATATGCTAAGAAAAATTCGACATGGAGCTCCTTATATTTTCATATGTTAAGAAAAATACGAGATGGAGCTCCCTTATATTTTCATCCGCTAAGAAAAATTCGACATGGAGCTCCTTATATTTTCATATGCTAAGAAAAATTCGACATGGAGCTCCCTTATATTTTCATATGCTAAGAAAAATTCGACATGGAGCTCCCTTATATTTTCATATGCTAAGAAAAATTCGACATGGAGCTCCCTTATATTTTCATATGCTAAGAAAAATTCGACATGGAGCTCCCTTATATTTTCATATGCTAAGAAAAATTCGACATGGAGCTCCCTTATATTTTCATATGCTAAGAAAAATTCGACATGGAGCTCCCTTATATTTTCATATGCTAAGAAAAATTCGACATGGAGCTCCCTTATATTTTCATATGCTAAGAAAAATTCGACATGGAGCTCCCTTATATTTTCATATGCTAAGAAAAATTCGACATGGAGCTCCCTTATATATTTTCATATGCTCAGAAAAATTCGACATGGAGCTCCCATATATATTTTCATATGCTAAGAAAAATTCGGCATGGAGCTCCGTTATATTTTCATATGCTAAGAAAAATTCGACATGGAGCTCCCTTATATTTTCATATGCTAAAAAAATTCGACATGGAGCTCCCTATATAATTCATATGCTAAGAAAAATTCGACATGGAGCTCCTTATATTTTCATATGCTAAGAAAAATTCGACATGGAGCTCCCTTATATTTTCATATGCTAAGAAAATTCGACATGGAGCTCCCTTATATTTTCATATGCTAAGAAAAATTCGACATGGAGCTCCCTTATATTTTCATATGCTAAAAAAAATTCGACATGGAGCTCCCTTATATTTTCATATGCTAAGAAAAATTCGACATGGAGCTCCCTTATATTTTCATATGCTAAACAAATTCGACATGGAGCTCCCCTATATTTTCGTATGCTAAGAAAAATTCGACATGGAGCTCCCTAATATTTTCATATGCTAAGAAGAATTCGACATGGAGCTCCCTTATATTTTCATATGCTAAGAAAAATTCGACATGGAGCTCCCTTATATTTTCATATGCTAAGAAAAATTCGACATGGAGCTCCCTTATATTTTCATATGCTAAGAAAAATTCGACATGGAGCTCCGTTATAATTTCATATGCTAAGAAAAATTCGACATTGAGCTCCCTTATATTTTCATATGCTAAGAAAAATTCGACATGGAGCTCCTTATATTTTCATATGCTAAGAAAAATTCGACATGGAGCTCCCTTATATTTTCATATGCTAAGAAAAATTCGACATGGAGCTCCCTTATATTTTCATATGCTAAGAAAAATTCGACATGGAGCTCCCTTATATTTTCATATGCTAAGAAAAATTCGACATGGAGCTCCCTTATATTTTCATATGCTAAGAAAAATTCGACATGGAGCTCCCTTATATTTTCATATGCTAAGAAAAATTCGACATGGAGCTCCCTAATATTTTCATATGCTAAGAAGAATTCGACATGGAGCTCCCTATATTTTCATATGCTAAGAAAAATTCGACATGGAGCTCCCTTATATTTTCATATGCTAAGAAAAATTCGACATGGAGCTCCCTTATATTTTCATATGCTAAGAAAAATTCGACATGGAGCTCCCTTATATTTTCATATGCTAAGAAGAATTCGACATGGAGCTCCTTATAATTTCATATGCTAAGAAAAAATCGACATGGAGCTCCCTTATATTTTCATATGCTAAGAAAAATTCGACATGGAGCTCCCTTATATTTTCATATGCTAAGAAAAATTCGACATGGAGCTCCCTTATATTTTCATATGCTAAGAAAAATTCGACATGGAGCTCCCTTATATTTTCATATGCTAAGAAAAATTCGACATGGAGCTCCCCTATATTTTCGTATGCTAACAAAATTCGACATGGAGCTCCCTAATATTTTCATATGCTAAGAAAAATTCGACATGGAGCTCCCTTATATTTTCATATGCTAAGAAAAATTCGACATGGAGCTCCTTATATTTTCATATGCTAAGAAAAATTCGACATGGAGCTCCCTTATATTTTCATATGCTAAGAAAAATTCGACATGGAGCTCCCTTATATTTTCATATGCTAAGAAAAATTCGACATGGAGCTCCCTTATATTTTCATATGCTAAGAAAAATTCGACATGGAGCTCCCTTATATTTTCATATGCTAAGAAAAATTCGACATGGAGCTCCCTTATATTTTCATATGCTAAGAAAAATTCGACATGGAGCTCCCCTATATTTTCATATGCTAAGAAAAATTCGACATGGAGCTCCCTTATATTTTCATATGCTAAGAAAAATTCGACATGGAGCTCCCTTATATTTTCATATGCTAAGAAAAATTCGACATGGAGCTCCCTTTATTTTCATATGTTAAGAAAAATTCGACATGGAGCTCCCTAATATTTTCATATCCTAAGAAAAATTCGACATGGAGCTCCCCTATATTTTCATATACCAAGAAAAATTCGACATGGAGCTCCCTCATATTTTAATATGCTAAGAAAAATTCGACATGGAGCTCCCTTATATTTTCATATGCTAAGAAAAATTCGACATGGAGCTCCCTTATATTTTCATATGCTAAGAAAAATTCGACATGGAGCTCCCTTATATTTTCATATGCTAAGAAAAATTCGACATGGAGCTCCTTATATTTTCATATGCTAAGAAAAATTCGACATGGAGCTCCCTTATATTTTCATATGCTAAGAAAAATTCGACATGGAGCTCCCTTATATTTTCATATGCTAAGAAAAATTCGACATGGAGCTCCCTTATATTTTCATATGCTAAGAAAAATTCGACATGGAGCTCCGTTATATTTTCATATGCTAAGAAAAATTCGACATGGAGCTCCCTTATATTTTCATATGCTAAGAAAAATTCGACATGGAGCTCCCTTATATTTTCATATGCTAAGAAAATTCAAGATGGAGCTCCCTTATATTTTCATATGCTAAGAAAAATTCGACATGGAGCTCCCTTATAAATTCATATGCTAAGAAAAAATCGACATGGAGCTCCCTTATATTTTCATATGCTAAGAAAAATTCGACATGGAGCTCCCTTATATTTTCATATGCTAAGAAAAATTCGACATGGAGCTCCTTATATTTTCATATGCTAAGAAAAATTCGACATGGAGCTCCCTTATATTTTCATATGCTAAGAAAAATTCGACATGGAGCTCCCTTATATTTTCATATGCTAAGAAAAATTCGACATGGAGCTCCCTTATATTTTCATATGCTAAGAAAAATTCGACATGGAGCTCCCTTATATTTTCATATGCTAAGAAAAATTCGACATGGAGCTCCCTAATATTTTCATATGCTAAGAAAAATTCGACATGGAGCTCCCCTATATTTTCATATGCTAAGAAAAATTCGACATGGAGCTCCCTTATATTTTCATATGCTAAGAAAAATTCGACATGGAGCTCCCTTATATTTTCATATGCTAAGAAAAATTCGACATGGAGCTCCCTTATATTTTCATATGCTAAGAAAAATTCGACATGGAGCTCCCTTATATTTTCATATGCTAAGAAAAATTCGACATGGAGCTCCCTTATATTTTCATATGCTAAGAAAAATTCGACATGGAGCTCCCTTATATTTTCATATGCTAAGAAAAATTCGACATGGAGCTCCCTTATATTTTCATATGCTAAGAAAAATTCGACATGGAGCTCCCTTATATTTTCATATGCTAAAAAAATTCGACATGGAGCTCCCCTATATTTTCGTATGCTAAGAAAAATTCGACATGGAGCTCCCTTATATTTTCATATGCTAAGAAAAATTCGACATGGAGCTCCCCTATATTTTCGTATGCTAAGAAAAATTCGACATGGAGCTCCCTTATATTTTCATATGCTAAGAAAAATTCGACATGGAGCTCCTTATATTTTCATATGCTAACAAAATTCGACATGGAGCTCCCTAATATTTTCATATGCTAAGAAAATTCAACATGGAGCTCCCTTATATTTTCATATGCTAAGAAAAATTCGACATGGAGCTCCTTATATTTTCATATGCTAAGAAAAATTCGACATGGAGCTCCCTTATATTTTCATATGCTAAGAAAAATTCGACATGGAGCTCCCTTATATTTTCATATGCTAAGAAAAATTCGACATGGAGCTCCCTTATATTTTCATATGCTAAGAAAAATTCGACATGGAGCTCCTTATATTTTCATATGCTAAGAAAAATTCGACATGGAGCTCCCTTATTTTCATATGCTAAGAAAAATTCGACATGGAGCTCCCCTATATTTTCATATGCTAAGAAAAATTCGACATGGAGCTCCCCTATATTTTCATATGCTAAGAAAAATTCGACATGGAGCTCCCTTATATTTTCATATGCTAAGAAAAATTCGACATGGAGCTCCCTTATATTTTCATATGCTAAGAAAAATTCGACATGGAGCTCCCTTATATTTTCATATGCTAAGAAAAATTCGACATGGAGCTCCCTTATATTTTCATATGCTAAGAAAAATTCGACATGGAGCTCCCTTATATTTTCATATGCTAAGAAAAATTCGACATGGAGCTCCCTTATATTTTCATATGCTAAGAAAAATTCGACATGGAGCTCCTTATATTTTCATATGCTAAGAAAAATTCGACATGGAGCTCCCTTATATTTTCATATGTAAGAAAAATTCGACATGGAGCTCCTTATATTTTCATACGCTAAGAAAAATTCGACATGGAGCTCCCTTATAATTTCATATGCTAAGAAAAATTCGACATGGAGATCCTTATATTTTCATATGCTAAGAAAAATTCGACATGGAGCTCCCTTATATTTTCATATGCTAAGAAAAATTCGACATGGAGCTCCCCTATATTTTGGTATGCTAAGAAAATTCGACTTGGAGCTCCCTTATTATATTTTCGTATGCTAACAAAATTCGACATGGAGCTCCCTAATATTTTCATATGCTAAGAAAATTCAACATGGAGCTCCCTTATATTTTCATATGCTAAGAAAAATTCGACATGGAGCTCCCTTATATTTTCATATGCTAAGAAAATTCGACATGGAGCTCCCTTATATTTTCATATGCTAAGAAAATTCAAGATGGAGCTCTCTTATATTTTCATATGCTAAGAAAATTCGACATGGAGCTCCCTTATATTTTCATATGCTAAGAAAAATTCGACATGGAGCTCCCTTATATTTTCATATGCTAAGAAAAATTCGACATGGAGCTCCCCTATATTTTCGTATCCTAAGAAAATTCGACATGGAGCTCCCTTATATTTTCATATGCTAAGAAAAATTCGACATGGAGCTCCCTTATATTTTCATATGCTAAGAAAAATTCGACATGGAGCTCCCTTATATTTTCATATGCTAAGAAAAATTCGACATGGAGCTCCCTTATATTTTCATATGCTAAGAAGAATTCGACATGGAGCTCCTTATAATTTCATATGCTAAGAAAAATTCGACATGGAGCTCCCTTATATTTTCATATGCTAAGAAAAATTCGACATGGAGCTCCCTTATATTTTCATATGCTAAGAAAAATTCGACATGGAGCTCCCTTATATTTTCATATGCTAAGAAAAATTCGACATGGAGCTCCCTAATATTTTCATATGCTAAGAAGAATTCGACATGGAGCTCCCTTATATTTTCATATGCTAAGAAAAATTCGACATGGAGCTCCCTTATATTTTCATATGCTAAGAAAAATTCGACATGGAGCTCCCTTATATTTTCATATGCTAAGAAAAATTCGACATGGAGCTCCCCTATATTTTCGTATGCTAAGAAAAATTCGACATGGAGCTCCCATATATTTTCATATTGTAAGAAAATTCGTCTTGGATCTTCCTTATATTTTCATATGCTAAAAAAATTCGACATGGAGCTCCCCTATATTTTCATATGCTAAGAAAAATTCGACATGGAGCTCCCTTATATTTTCATATGCTAAGAAAAATTCGACATGGAGCTCCCTTATATTTTCATATGCTAAGAAAATTCAAGATGGAGCTCCCTTATATTTTCATATGCTAAGAAAAATTCGACATGGAGCTCCCTTATATTTTCATATGCTAAGAAAAAATCGACATGGAGCTCCCTTATATTTTCATATGCTAAGAAAAATTCGACATGGAGCTCCTTATATTTTCATATGCTAAGAAAAATTCGACATGGAGCTCCCTTATATTTTCATATGCTAAGAAAAATTCGACATGGAGCTCCCTTATATTTTCATATGCTAAGAAAAATTCGACATGGAGCTCCCTTATATTTTCATATGCTAAGAAAAATTCGACATGGAGCTCCGTTATATTTTCATATGCTAAGAAAATTCGACATGGAGATCCTTATATTTTCATATGCTAAGAAAAATTCGACATGGAGCTCCCTTATATTTTCATATGCTAAGAAAAATTCGACATGGAGCTCCCTTATATTTTCATATGCTAAGAAAAATTCGACATGGAGCTCCCTTATATTTTCATATGCTAAGAAAAATTCGACATGGAGCTCCCCTATATTTTCGTATGCTAACAAAATTCGACATGGAGCTCCCTAATATTTTCATATGCTAAGAAAAATTCGACATGGAGCTCCCACATATTTTCATATGCTCAGAAAATTTCGACATCGAGCTCCCTTTTATTTTCATATGCTAAGAAAAATTCGACATGGAGCTCCCCTATATTTTCGTATGCTAAGAAAAATTCGACATGGAGCTCCCTATATTTTCATATGCTAAGAAAATTCGACATGGAGCTCCGTTATATTTTCATATGCTAAGAAAAATTCGACATGGAGCTCCCTTATATTTTCATATGCTAAGAAAAATTCGACATGGAGCTCCTTATATTTTCATATGCTAAAAAAATTCGACATGGAGCTCCCCTATATTTTCATATGCTAAGAAAATTCGACATGGAGCTCCCTATATTTTCATATGCTAAGAAAAATTCGACATGGAGCTCCCTTATATTTTCATATGCTAAGAAAATTTCGACATGGAGCTCCCTTATATTTTCATATGCTAAGAAAAATTCGACATGGAGCTCCCTTATATTTTCATATGCTAAGAAAAATTCGACATGGAGCTCCCTTATATTTTCATATGCTAAGAAAAATTCGACATGGAGCTCCCTTATATTTTCATATGCTAAGAAAAATTCGACATGGAGCTCCCCTATATTTTCGTATGCTAACAAAATTCGACATGGAGCTCCCTAATATTTTCATATGCTAAGAAAAATTCGACATGGAGCTCCCTTATATTTTCATATGCTAAGAAAAATTCGACATGGAGCTCCCTTATATTTTCATATGCTAAGAAAAATTCGACATGGAGCTCCTTATATTTTCATATGCTAAGAAAAATTCGACATGGAGCTCCTTATATTTTCATATGCTAAGAAAAATTCGACATGGAGCTCCCTTATATTTTCATATGCTAAGAAAAATTCGACATGGAGCTCCCTTATATTTTCATATGCTAAGAAAATTCGACATGGAGCTCCCTTATATTTTCATATGCTAAGAAAAATTCGACATGGAGCTCCCTTATATTTTCATATGCTAAGAAAAATTCGACATGGAGCTCCCTTATATTTTCATATGCTAAGAAAAATTCGACATGGAGCTCCCTATATTTTCATATGCTAAGAAAATTCGACATGGAGCTCCCTTATATTTTCATATTGTAAGAAAAATTCGACATGGAGCTCCCTTATATTTTCATACGGTAAGAAAAATTCGACATGGAGCTCCTTTATATTTTCATGCGCTAAGAAAAATTCGACATGGAGCTATCCTATATTTTCATATGCTAAGAAAAATTCGCCATGTAGCTCCCTTATATTTTCATATGCTAAGAAAAATTCAACATGGAGCTCCCTTATATTTTCATAAGCTAAGAAAATTTCGACATGGAGCTCCCTTATATTTTCATATGCTAAGAAAAATTCGACATGGAGCTCCCTTATATTTTCATATGCTAAGAAAATTCGACATGGAGATCCTTATATTTTCATATGCTAAGAAAAATTCGACATGGAGCTCCCTATTATTTTCATATGCTAAGAAAATTCAACATGGAGCTCCCTTATATTTTCATATGCTAAGAAAAATTCGACATGGAGCTCCCTAATATTTTCATATGCTAAGAAAAATTCGACATGGAGCTCCTTATATTTTAATATGCTAAGAAAAATTCGACATGGAGCTCCCTTATATTTTCATATGCTAAGAAAAAATCGACATGGAGCTCCCTTATATTTTCATATGCTAAGAAAAATTCGACATGGAGCTCCCCTATATTTTCATATGCTAAGAAAAATTCGACATGGAGCTCCCTTATATTTTCATATGCTAAGAAAAATTCGACATGGAGCTCCTTATATTTTCATATGCTAAGAAAAATTCGACATGGAGCTCCCCTATATTTTCATATGCTAAGAAAAATTCGACATGGAGCTCCCTTATATTTTCATATGCTAAGAAAAATTCGACATGGAGCTCCCTTATATTTTCATATGCTAAGAAAAATTCGACATGGAGCTCCCTTATATATTTTCATATGCTCAGAAAAATTCGACATGGAGCTCCCATATATATTTTCATATGCTAAGAAAAATTCGACATGGAGCTCCCCTATATTTTCATATGCTAAGAAAAATTCGACATGGAGCTCCCTTATATTTTCATATGCTAAGAAAAATTCGACATGGAGCTCCCTTATATTTTCATATGCTAAGAAAAATTCGACATGGAGCTCCCTTATATTTTCATATGCTAAGAAAAATTCGACATGGAGCTCCCATATATTTTCATATGCTAAGAAAATTCGACATGGAGCTCCCTTATATTTTCATATGCTAAGAAAAATTCGACATGGAGCTCCCTTATATTTTCATATGCTAAGAAAAATTCGACATGGAGCTCCCTTATATTTTCATATGCTAAGAAAATTCGACATGGAGCTCCCTTATATTTTCATATGCTAAGAAAAATTCGACATGGAGCTCCCTTATATTTTCATATGCTAAGAAAAATTCGACATGGAGCTCCATTATATTTTCATATGCTAAGAAAAATTCGACATGGAGCTCCCTTATATTTTCATATGCTAAGAAAAATTCGACATGGAGCTCCCTTATATTTTCATATGCTAAGAAAAATTCGACATGGAGCTCCTTATATTTTCATATGCTAAGAAAAATTCGACATGGAGCTCCCTTATATTTTCATATGCTAAGAAAAATTCGACATGGAGCTCCCTTATATTTTCATATGCTAAGAAAAATTCGACATGGAGCTCCCTTATATTTTCATATGCTAAGAAAAATTCGACATGGAGCTCCCCTATATTTTCATATACCAAGAAAAATTCGACATGGAGCTCCCTCATATTTTAATATGCTAAGAAAAATTCGACATGGAGCTCCCTTATATTTTCATATGCTAAGAAAAATTCGACATGGAGCTCCCTTTTATTTTCATATGCTAAGAAAAATTCGACATGGAGCTCCCTTATATTTTCATATGCTAAGAAAAATTCGACATGGAGCTCCCCTATATTTTCATATGCTAAGAAAAATTCGACATGGAGCTCCCTTATATTTTCATATGCTAAAAAAATTCGACATGGAGCTCCCTTATATTTTCATATGCTAAGAAAAATTCGACATGGAGCTCCGTTATATTTTCATATGCTAAAAAAATTCGACATGGAGCTCCCTAATATTTTCATATGCTAAGAAAATTCGACATGGAGCTCCCTTATATTTTCATATGCTAAGAAAAATTCGACATGGAGCTCCCTTATATTTTCATATGCTAAGAAAATTTCGACATGGAGCTCCCTTATATTTTCATATGCTAAGAAAATTCGACATGGAGCTCCATTATATTTTCATATGCTAAAAAAATTCGACATGGAGCTCCCTTATATTTTCATATGCTAAGAAAAATTCGACATGGAGCTCCCTTATATTTTCATATGCTAAGAAAAATTCGACATGGAGCTCCCTTATATTTTCATATGCTAAGAAAAATTCGACATGGAGCTCCCCTATATTTTCATATGCTAAGAAAAATTCGACATGGAGCTCCCCTATATTTTCGTATGCTAACAAAATTCGACATGGAGCTCCCTAATATTTTCATATGCTAAGAAAATTCAACATGGAGCTCCCTTATATTTTCATATGCTAAGAAAAATTCGACATGGAGCTCCCTTATAATTTCATATGCTAAGAAAAATTCGACATGGAGCTCCCTTATATTTTCATATGCTAAGAAAAATTCGACATGGAGCTCCCCTATATTTTCATATACCAAGAAAAATTTGACATGGAGCTCCCTTATATTTGCATATGCTAACAAAATGAAAAATTCGACATGAACCTGCCTTATATTTTCATATGCTCAGAAAATTTCGACATCGAGCTCCCTTTTATTTTCATATACCAAGAAAAATTCGACATGGAGCTCCCCTATATTTTCATATGCTAAGAAAATTCGACATGGAGCTCCCCTATATTTTCATATGCTAAGAAAAATTCGACATGGAGCTCCCTTATATTTTCATATGCTAAGAAAAATTCGACATGGAGCTCCCTTATATTTTCATATGCTAAGAAAAATTCGACATGGAGCTCCCTTATATTTTCATATGCTAAGAAAAATTCGACATGGAGCTCCCTTATATTTTCATATGCTAAGAAAAATTCGACATGGAGCTCCCTTATATTTTCATATGCTAAGAAAAATTCGACATGGAGCTCCCTTATACTTTCATATGTAAGAAAAATTCGACATGGATATTCCTTATATTTTCATATGCTAAGAAAAATTCGACAAGGAGCTCCCTTATATTTTCATATGTTAAGCAAATTCGACATGGAGATCCTTATATTTTCATATGCTAAGAAAAATTCGCATGGATCTCCCTTATATTTTCATATGCTAAGATAAATTCGACATGGATGTCC
The DNA here is from genome assembly GCA_016169945.1 of Trachythela sp. YZ-2020. Lineage (NCBI taxonomy): Eukaryota > Metazoa > Cnidaria > Anthozoa > Malacalcyonacea > Clavulariidae > Trachythela > Trachythela sp. YZ-2020. The sequence goes on from JADLSH010000072.1 coordinate 1,630,949, forward strand.
CTTATATTTTCATATGCTAAGAAATATTCGACATGGAGCTCCCTTATATTTTCATATGCTAAGAAAAATTAGACATGGAGCTCCCTTATATTTTCATATGTTAAGAAAAATTCGACATGGAGCTCCCTTATATTTTTCATTTGCTAAGATAAATTCGCGGTTTTTTCCTTTTTTTCCTGTTTTTCCACTTTTTTTTCCAAGAATTCCTTGTTTTTTAGGGTTTTTTTCCTTTTTTTCCTGTTTTTCCACTTTTTTTTCCAAGAATTTCCTGTTTTTCCACTTTTTTAGGGTTTTTTTCCTTTTTTTCCTGTTTTTCCACTTTTTTTTCCAAGAATTCCTTGTTTTTTAGGGGTTTTTTCCTTTTTTTCCTGTTTTTCCACTTTTTTTCCCAAGAATTCCTTGTTTTTTAGGGGTTTTTCCTTTTTTCCTGTTTTTCCATATTTTTTTCCAAGAATTCCTTGTTTTTTAGGGGTTTTTTCCTGTTTTTCCACTTTTTTTTCCAAGAATTCCTTGTTTTTTAGGGGTTTTTTTCTCCTTTTTCCTGTTTTTCCACTTTTTTTCCAAGAATTCCTTGTTTTTTAGGGTTTTTTTCCTTTTTTTCCTGTTTTTCCACTTTTTTTTCCAAGAATTCCTTGTTTTTTGAGGTTTTTTTTTTTTCCTGTTTTTCCACTTTTTTTTCCAAGAATTCCTTGTTTTTTAGGGTTTTTTTCCTTTTTTTCCTGTTTTTCCACTTTTTTCCAAGAATTCCTTGTTTTTTAGGGTTTTTCCTTTTTTTCCTGTTTTTCCACTTTTTTTCCCAAGAATTCCTTGTTTTTTAGGGGTTTTTCCTTTTTTTCCTGTTTTTCCACTTTTTTTCCAAGAATTCCTTGTTTTTTAGGGTTTTTTCCCTTTTTTTCCTGTTTTTCCACCTTTTTTTCCAAGAATTCCTTGTTTTTTGAGGTTTTTTCTTTTTTTTCCCTGTGTTTTCCTTTTTTTTCTAAGAATTCCTTGTTTTTTAGGGTTTTTTCCTTTTTTTCTTGTTTTTCCACTTTTTTTTCCAAGAATTCCTTGTTTTTTAGGGTTTTTTCCTTTTTTTCCTGTTTTTCCACTTTTTTTCCCAAGAATTCCTTGTTTTTTAGGGGTTTTTTCCACTTTTTTTCCCAAGAATTCCTTGTTTTTTAGGGTTTTTTCCTTTTTCCTGTTTTTCCACTTTTTTTTCCAAGAATTCCTTGTTTTTTAGGTTTTTTTCCTTTTTTTCCTGTTTTTCCACTTTTTTTTCCAAGAATTCCTTGTTTTTTAGGGTTTTTTCCTTTTTTTCCTGTTTTTCCACTTTTTTTTCCAAGAATTCCTTGTTTTTTAGGGTTTTTTTCCTTTTTTTCCTGTTTTTCCACTTTTTTCCAAGAATTCCTTGTTTTTTAGGGTTTTTTCCTTTTTCCTGTTTTTCCACTTTTTTTCCAAGAATTCCTTGTTTTTTAGGTTTTTT